>CM061068.1:27471269-27845269 GCA_030762895.1 Sophora flavescens | reverse complement strand
TGCAAGTCCCAGCTAATGTAGAGGTTGAAAGATCGCTTCCAAGTCAAGCTGGCTCACTTCCAAGTCAAGCTGAAAGCTCAATTCCAAGTCAAGCTGGCTCATTTCAAAGGAAGAAAACCTCAGATGTTTGGAATCATTTTACACAAAATTATTAATGGAGAATTGAAAGTCGTTTGCAAATATTGTAGCTCAAAACTTTTGGGTGACCCAAAGCAAGGAACATCACACTTGCGTAATCATTTCAAAAGTTGCAAACTTCGAACAACTAGAGATATAAGGCAAGCGTTTATCAAAACTGGAAAAATTGGAGGTGAAACAGTAGTGGTTGTTAATTATGCGTTTAATCAAGACACAACAAGGCGTGCACTTACTAAGATGATAGTTCTTCATGAGTACCCTATGAAGATGGTTGATCACACAGGTTTCAAAGAATTTTGTGATGCTATGCAACCCTTATTTCAGGGGGATTTCTGAACACTCGTTAAGAGTGACATCATGAAATTGTATAAGGATGAGAAAGAGAGTATGATGAAGTCGTTGTCAAAGAATCAAAGTCGTATTGCAATAACTACTGATATGTGGACTACTAGTCATCAAAACAGAGGTTATATGACTCACTACGGCTCACTTTATTGATGATTCATGGGCCCTACAAAGTCGACTTGTTAGGTAACAACACTAAACTATTTTGACATTGTGACAATTCTTATTATTTTTGTTATGTTGTTGGTGATATTATTATTATTGAAATATTTGTTTGATTGTTAGGTTCATTTATGTGCTTGCTCCTCATACTGCTAAAATTCTTGCTGATGTGTTGCTTGAATGCTTGATGGATTGGAATCTAGATAGGAAGTTGTCCACTTTGACTGTTGATAATTGCTCTACGGATGATGCTATGATTGAACGCATTTTATATAAGATTTCACCTAGGTCTCTTATTTTGGGTGGTCAATTGTTTCACATGCGACGTTGTGCTCATATCCTAAACTTAATTGGGATAGATGGTTTGTCCATAATCTCTGATGCTATTGACAGTATTGGAGATAGTGTTAATTTTTGGACAGCTACACCCAAAAGAGAGGAGAAATTCGTAGAGACATGTGCTCAAGTGAACATTTCTTATGGTAAGAAGCTCATTCTTGATTGCAAAACTAGGTGGAATTCTACATTTTTAATGCTTCAAGTAGCCATACAATATAAAGATGTGTTTGATCGATTGGCACAACGTGAGCATCAATATAAAACATTGCCTAGTGAAAATGATTGGAGGATGGCAAAAGAAATTTGCCAAAGGTTGGAAATATTTTATGATGTTACCCAATGGTTTTCTGGTACTCTGTATCCAATCGCTAATGTTTACTTTCCAAAAATATGTGAAATTAAATTGGCATTGATTGAGTGGCTTGGTTGTCCCTGATTTGGTTATTCATCAAATGGCTGCAACCATGATTGGTAAATTTGACAAGTATTGGAGTGCGATCAATGGGGTGATGGCTGTAGGCATTGTGTTAGATCCAAGGTACAAAGTTGATTTGTTGGATTATTTTTTTCCTCGAATTTATGGAGATAATTCTGATGATGAAATTGATAAGGTAAAATCTATTTGCCAAGATATGGTAAGAGAGTATGAAATGAAAGTCAAGGGTAATGAAAGTGTTACTTGGAAGAAAAAGAAGTAGATCTGGGTGTTGGAAGAAAAGAAGGTTGGAGGTCAGATTTTGCCAAGCATAAGAGGTCCAAAAAAAATTTCACAACAAGTACTAAGTCAGAACTTGACCATTATTTGGAGGAGCCATCGTTGCCTGATTCAAATGAAGAGTTTGACATCTTAGGTTGGTGGAAGGCTAACGGGTTAAAATATCCAATATTACAAATGATTGCAAGAGATTTCTTAGCAGTCCCTATCTCAACCGTTGCTTCTGAGTCTTCATTTAGCACCAGTGGTCGGTTTCTTACTCCTCATCGAAGTAGATTGCTTCCAGATACTTTAGAGGCAATGATGTGTGTCCAAGATTGGCTATGGACCGATGTTAAAGGTAATAAAATTTATAAGTTTTAATTAAAAATCTATATTGATTCATTGTTACAAGTCTTTTAATTAACTTATTTTTTTTTTTTCAGGTTCTTCAAAATCGAAAATTGACAATATTGAATTGAATACAATATTGGATGATACGGATACCGAAATTGTTAGTAAATATTTTTTAAGATTTCATTTCAAACTTCATAATTATGTTGGTTGCTTGAATTTTTATTCAATTGCTTTTTTTTTCTTCTTTCAGGAACCAAGTGGTCAAGGTGGGGTAGGTGAAATGGTCGATAACAATACATAATTAGGAATTGATTAAATCTATTTGTCTAGTGGAGCACAATCCATTGTATTGGAAGACTCTCTAAGTCCTTATATCATTTTCTAGATAATTTTCATCTATTGTGTTGTTTGATGGATATTTGAAGTGTGATGTATTAATGTGGTGGTTTGTTTAAGTTTTATGTATATTTTTTTTAATTAAAAACAGATTTGTTTGTTTTTCATAATTACCCATGGATAGCCGCGAATCCGTTAAGAATCCATCAAACGGGTATCCGTACGGGTACGGGACGGATACAAGTAAATTTTTTATCTAACGGGACGGGTAGCGGGTAACCAGTATCCGTGCCCGCCCCGCCCCGTTGACATCCCTAATAACCGTGCTTCGACTCGTCTCGGATTATGATTGTCATCTTATCATACACGTGTATGGTTCATGCTCAGTTATGCTACTGTTGCAGTGTTGCGTGCTACACCAATTCACCAAACAGTGGCAATACTGGCCGTATTTCAGTATTTGACTATTTGCACTCGCATCTTCATCTAAACGAACGAAGCACGTGATTAATCTAATCAACGAATTTAGAAACTTATTTTTGATTGCATTTTGCATCTGACATCAATTGGATTATTAATTAAAAAAAAAAAGTTAAAGTAATATTTTGGTCCTTATACATAACACGAATTCTCGATTTGGTCCCTATACATAAAAAATTATTAAAATGGTCCCTATACGTATAAAAAGTCTTCATTTGGTCCCTGCCGTACAAAATTTTAAGGACTGATTTGATAATTTTTTGCTAGTATAAAGACCAAACGGGTAACGTATAGGAATCAAATGGAGACTTTCTGTATGTATAGGGATCATTTTAATAATTTTTTATGTATAGGGACTAAATCGAGAATTCGTGTCATATATAGGGACCAAAATATTACTTTAACCTAAAAAAAATGTGCAAATTGCCAGATTGCTTGAACCTATTCAATATTTATCAATACTTAGCGTCTGTTTGGTTTGGTTACGATTTTTTCAAACGTAAATGGAACCTTTTCCCGTCCCAGAGAATCGAAACGTCATTGGAGTAGTATTCATATGTTTGGATACGAAACTCAGTTGAAAATAACTGATTCTTAGTGGGTCTAAATTGAGTTTTGTGGAAGTAAAAACTTCTAGCTTTTTCGTTAAAAATAATTCATTCTAGATATAGGACCCACAAAATTCTACATATTTATATGTCAAAAGTGATTTTATTTTACCATCTAAACAAAATCAATTCTTCTAAACTCACTTTTAAAATATTATTACCCAACACAAATCAATTTTTTCAAACTCCATTTTTTAAAATCAATTCTTTTAAAATCAATTCTATCCGAATCTAAATTAAATAGACCATTATCATCTACGGAGGATGATCCGACATGCGTGAATCACATATTCAAATAATAGAGATACAAATAATAGAGATAAATATTCATATAAAAATTTAATATGTGTGCCACAGTTAGGGGTGGACAACAGTCGGGTACGGTCGGTTTCGGGTGACACATTTCGGGTTTGGTCGGTTTTGGACATCAGAAAACGTGACCCATTCCCGTCCGATTGAAGCTTCGGTTTGACCGGATCCGGGTTAGGCGGATCACAGTTTTGGTTGGTTGGGTTGACTCGGTTGAGGATCAAACAAAAAAAAAATTACGCAGCAACCAGAACTGGAACAGATACAGAAATAGAAACCCAGAACAAAGGAGTACAGAAAATGGAGATTTCAAATATAACACTTGATGAAACACTAAATCCAGAAATAAATATAGAAACTGATACAAAAAACACCAAACCCATAGAAAAATCCTCAGAAAAGCTATACTTTCAACACCTCTTCTTCTTCATTGAGCAGATCTGGAACTGGGTGCTTACTGCGACTCCATGATGGTTGGCAAATGGCACGGTTCGAAGAGCTCTGATGCGTCTTGCGGCGGACACGAAGAGACATGACAAGCGGCTCCCAACCAACCACGATGGAAGAGAAGTGACGCGAACCACGACAGAGGAGACGTGACGCGCCTCGCCGCAGAGGAGATATGATGCGTTTGCAGGGGAGGAGATGTGGTGCGTCTCGCGGCGTAGAGCTTCCGAGTAAAGGATTTGGCTGGAGACCGAGGCGGTGTTGGACTGATGCCAGGTGAGAGAGAGAGGCGGTCAGATCTAGGGTTCTTGAGTTATGAGTCTTGACAATGAGAATTGAGAGAGAGTGAAGTTGAATCGAAGGAGAGGGTGAGTAGTTTTGAGTTATTAATTAAAGGGAATAGATAAGAAATGAGGATAAAGATAAGTGAGAGCCAATGAAATTAATTGGAAATCTGACCAACCAATCATATCAAAGGAGAATCAGACATAAAAAAAATTAATATATTATTAGATACGGTCAGTTACGGGCAGAAACGATATTTTTTTTATCAAATCCGAATCCGCCCGAAGTTAACCGTCTAGACTCGATTTGTGTCACCCGCTGAACCGAGACCCGCAAAAGCCCACCCGCAGGGAAGAAGCAGCTCTCGGGATGCTCGGTTTCGGATCGGGTGAAACATTTTGTCCACCCCTAATCATATGTTCTAGTTAACTTAGTCACACATATATTTGACTTGTTTTACTTAGAAATTATTAGAGCAATCTTACTTAAGATTTATCTGAGCATTTATCATAACATACTTTGATCAACATACTTTGCTCATATCAGAACATACTCATGTCCATATATTACTTTCTCATTAAGATCATATCACGTTCATTCTCCCCCTTTTGTCAACAGCAAAAAGGAGTAATCATAATAAAAAAATTAAATAAATAATTAAAGTAAGGAAGAAATATATTTTATTCATCATGAGTTTGATAAGTACAGAGCAGTTTACAACAGAGAAACAAAACTACCCAGATTGATTAAGTAACAAATATAAGGTAGTAACCCTTTGCTCTAAGAGCAGCCTAGCTCGCCTTTCTTCATCCAGCTGTCTTCTTAAGTCTTCTACTTGTGTTTGAAGCAGATGAAAGTCTTGTGAGGTCACTGTCTGAGAAGTGGAGGCTTCTGTAGACAGGCTTGAGGAAGAGACAGACAGAGAAGAGTGCCAGGGTAAGGCTAAAACTGGGGGTGCCTTAGGTAGAGTTAGGGGAGAGGTGATGGAAGGGAAGAAAATTTCATGGAGAGTTTGAAGAGCATAGAAAGGAAGAAATACGAATTTGAAGATAAGACCGATTCTGACAAAGTCAGTATCAGGTGAAGGAAACACACAGGAAAGTCTCTCGGATAAAGACAGTCTGGTGATGATTATTTGGATAGGTGGGGGCAGTGGTGTTTGAGCCAAAACAGAGGGAGGGATAGGTAATAAACAATTAATATGAAAAAAGAAAGAATTTGATCTAGTAACTAACATAAAGAAATAACTAGACCTACGAGGTAGCATTACAACAGAAGCAGGATAGTGACTTCCAGCTAATGTTCTAATGAAGACAACAATAGGTGGGTAAAAGAAAAGTTCTCTACAGGGGTTAAGAATATGAGGTGGATGAGAAGGAATGAAAGAGACACATGAGATACTTGCAAATAAAAGAGACTGCAGATCAGACACAAAGAGTCTCGATGATATGCCGGTTTGTTCTTTGGGAGCAGAGTCCCTGTGAACAACTGTGTACTGACATTCATCATGTACAACAGTGAAATAAGATTTTTGAGTTTGTAAAGAGGAGACGGGTGAGGGAAGAGGAGATTCAACAGAGAGAGGTTGAACAAATAGGGCAGATGGAGAAGAGACAGATGGGGTGATGATACCTTGATTAAAAGGGGAAGAAGGAGTTATCTGGTTTTCAGATAGATTCAACTTCTTGTGAGATGGAAACACTTGGTCATCCTCGGGTACAACTGTCCGAGCTCCTCCAGACAGGTCTTCTGCAGTGTTAGCTTCTGCAGGCACTTCGGTCTTTGCAGGTACTGGGTAACCAGATCTTCTCTTTTGGCGAATAATTTCCAAAATGAAAGTCTTCTTTGGTTCTTCCAGGACTTGTTCTGTTTGGTCCCCCTGAGCAGATTCTTCCTCTTTGCTAGGTTCAGACTCAACTTGTCTGACCTTGGCAAAGATCTTCACCAGCTTCCTCTTTTTGCTGGGATGAGCAGGAACATCCACTAATTCCTCAGTTTCACTAGTCTTCCTCTTGGGAGAGGGTCTCTTCACTTGAACCTCAAGGGGTCAACTGTCTCAAAGAGAATCTATAGACACTGAAGGTTGCAGCTCTGGAATTTGGTCTTATCTGGCCACCTTTCCAGACGATTTGAGCAGTCTCTTGATGAGTGTGATTTCACCTCATCTTTGTCTATCATTTTGCATGCATTTTCATGTAGTTTAGGGACATTTAATTGGATTTTTTGGTTATTTTTACTTTGGAACGGGTAAGGCAGTTTTCGTGTGTTGTTTTGCAGAAATCAAGGGTAAAATGCTCAAGATCAACCATGATGGAGTTTGGATGAAGATGGAGCTTGAAAAATGAAGAAAATGAGCCAAACAGAGCCCATCACGGCCTAGCTGTGATGCCCATCACGGCCATGATCGAGCAAAACTGAAAAGGAAGAAAGACTGAAGTCAGAGCTGGTCACGACCTAGCCGTGATGACCATCACGGCCGTGACCTTTCACCCCCACAAGTCAGAATCTGTCACGACCTAGCCGTGATTCCTATCACGGTCGTGACAGTAAAATTGAAGTTTCGCGACGCGAAAGTCTTCGCCTCGCGAGAATTGGAAATTTATAGAAGTGCCAGAGATGTGGGTGCCACGACCGGACGTGATAGCCATCACGGCCGTGACGCGCATTACTTGGACCTGAAGCAACTGAATTGGATCAGAATTTGAGTTAGATTGGGATTCAAACTTCCCAAATCTATAAATAAGGAACCGGGCAGAGGTAGAAAAGGAGGACTTTACTTGGCGGCTACCACTTAGGCTTTAATCTAGGATCTCTCTTCTTCTCCTTCCTCTTCTTCTCTTATTCTCTGTTTTCATGATGCTGTTAACCAAGCTTGTCATCACCATGACAAGGCTTGAGTAGTAGTTAGTTTCTAGGGATTGGGGCTATGCGCAAGTTTTGTTTATGATGTTAATTTGATGTAATATCTTTGTTAATTACGATTTTGTTTTAGATCTGATTTCTAGTGTTTGAATCACTCGTAAATTCGGTGGCCACTTGTTTGCGTGTCATAGACATTCTAAGGAGGAACCTAGCGGTGAACTTAGGTGTCGGATCTATAGAGTCAGACTTAGGACTGAAATCACGAGAGTTAGAAGCCGTCCTTCGAGGATCAACGAGTTGTCACAAAACGCAAAGGGTCCAATCTGAATTCGACTACCACGAGAGTAGGGGTTGATTCAATTGGGCACGGTTTTTGTAACCCGAGAGGGAGCTTAAGCTATTTGAGGATAAACTCACCTTCAAGGCAATTTCGATAATTAACAAGGGTAAATCAGATTAGTAACATAAACAGCCTCGTAGGTAACCCAAATCCCTAGGAATCCATTTAGATCCAAAAACCACAAATAGATTTGTTTTATGTTTTATTTATCTCTTAATTCAAATTCAAAACCTTTTCAAAATATCAAATCCTTTTTCAAACCCCTTCCTTACACAGTCCGATTTACCAAATTGAAAATTAGTTGTGATTCGAGATCACACTCTACGTGGGATCGATATCTTTTATTACTTGGCGACAATCCGGTACACTTGCCGGAATCGCACGTGCGCTCGCACGACGCACACACCAAGTTTTGGCACCGTTGCCGGGGATTGTGCGTTTTCGAATCTCAATTTAATTTTTAAATTGATTTTTCTGGACATTTTATTTTTATTTAATTATTTGAAGAAGAAAAATTCAAAATTTCTTTCCTTCTAGTGTATCCATCTCTCTATGTGTTATATGCAAAGATCCCTAAGTCTTGGGAGCCTTAGTGAGGTTGATCCAGAAATCGAGAGGACCTTTCATAGACGTAGGAGACTACAAAGAGAGAGAGAAAGGTTGAGTCCCATTCCACTCATGGCGAATCAACCGGATACGAAACCATTGAAGGACTACGCAGCCCCAAATGTTAGGGGTTTGCGAACTGGGATTGCCAGGCCAGAGATTGAGGCAGAGAACTACACTATACCGCCTATGCTAATCAACATGATTAGGCAGCACCAATTCGGAGGATTTCCCTCGGAGGACCCGACTAATCACGTAGAAACATTCTTGGAGTTCACCGATACAATTAGGATTCATGGTGCCCCGGTCGATGCTATACGCTTAAGGTTATTCCCCTCATCTCTGACTGGAAAGGCAAAGGCTTGGCTAAAACAAATACCCGCCAATACCTTGTCTACTTGGGACCAACTGGAGCAGGCGTTCTTGGATAAATTCTTCCCTCCATCCAAGACGGCCTATATACGAACCCAGATCACCGGCTTCTTCCAAAAAGACGGAGAATCCTTATCGGAAGCTTGGGATCACTACAAGGGACTACTGGAGTCTTGCCCACACCATGGACTCGAGAGGTGGTTACTAGTGCACACCTTCTACAATGGATTGGACTACTCTTCGAAGGTGTCACTTGATTCTGCAGGTGGTGGAGCCTTTATGAATAGGCCTCTGACTGACGCATTCAACATCATTGAAAACGTGGCCACCAACTACCACCAATGGGGTTCAGAAAGAGGTAATAACCCGAACAAGATTTCGGGGGGTAAGTTTGAAGTTAATAGCACTGATCTTATAATGTCAAAAATAGACTCACTTAATAAACGTTTTGATCGGCTTGAAAGGGCTAATGTGAGTGCAATAGGTGCTACTAACATTGTTTGTGAGATTTGTGGAATGCAGGGACACGACATCATGGAGTGCCCACGAGGTATTGATCATGGATCCGACGCTTCAGGGGAACAAGTGAACGCTTGTCACAACTTCTACGACACAAACCCGAAGTTACCCAATTATGCTCCCCCAAATCCCTACAACCAAAGGAAGAACAACCATTACCTCTCCTACGGCAACTACAGCAACACGCTGAACCACGAGTTCCAAGAGGGACAAAGTAATAGGAAACCCCCAGCGGGGTATCCTCAGGTACAACAATCTAAACTCGAGTCTTTATTGGAAAGTTTTGTTGAAACCCAAACAAAACAAAATGAGGAGTTTAGACAGCAAGTTAGGACAGTAAACGAGGCAATAAAGGAGCTAGCATCTAAGGTAGACAACTTAGCAATCCATAACAAGATGCTAGAAACCCAGATTTCCCAACAAGCCAGCACATACACTAGACCTAAGGGTAGATTCCCGGGTCAACCCGAAACTAATCCCATTGAGAATTGTAATGCCATACACTTGAGGGATGATAAGCTTGGGGTGGGGGAAAAGGACGTGGAATCGGAGGAGGACACGAGCGAAGATGCAGAGCCAGAACCAAAGTATGTCCCTCCACCACCGTACCAACCCCCGATACCTTTCCCACAAATGTTGGTCAAGAGAAAGCAAATATACATAGAAGCTAAAATGCCTCCTAAACTGAAAGACCCAGGTAGCTTCTTTATCTCTTGCTCAATTAAACAAGTGCAAATCGACCAAGCCTTATGTGATTTAGGGGCTAGTGCGAGCTTGATGCCCCTCACTATCTTGGAAAGGTTGGGAACGAAAGAGTTGAGACCATTCAAATTCTCCTTACAATTTGCGGATGGCTCAACTAGGACTCCTCTAGGCATACTAGAGAACGTTCCTGTAAAGGTAGGGAAATTCTTCATTCCTACCGATTTCCTGGTATTGGATATGAAAGGGAATTCTGAATTCCCCATCATTTTAGGAAGGCCATTCTTGGTCACCGCTGGAGCAGTAATAGATGTAAGGAATGGCAAACTCTCTCTAAATGTAGAGGAAGGTAGGGTCGATTTTGAATTTACTAACTCATATAACAACCCACCTTTTGAGAGCCATGTGTGCAGGATCGATATCACGTCTCCAGTGGTAAAGGAAGAGCTCAACATGGAAGCAACTCCGAAGATATGCATGGCTGATGATGCACCCAGTGGTGATGAAGTTGGAGTTGCTGATCATGTGGAAACAAAACTTCCGCCGGGAGGGAGTAAGGCCAGGATGGTCCGAATTAAAAGAGCAAAGCGGAAGCGGTATTGGCCATATGAGCAGAATAGGCTCTTTGAAGGAGTTCCATGGAAGAGAAGTGTTCCTGCACTTCTACGCCAAGTCGACCCTGGTTGATTGAAGGAAGTTTGGTCAAGCTTAGGACCGTAAATAAGCGCTTCTTGGGAGGCAACCCAAGTTTTCTTTCCCTTTTCCTTTTATTTTTTAATTTATCTCTTGAATAATTTGAGAAGATCAAGAGGCAAAAATCATAAATTAATAGATTTATCTAGTGTTTTCAAAGTTAAAGAGGAAGGAGGAATGATGAGCCTCTTTGACTTGGTTTTATAACTAGTAAAGACCTTGGCTTTGTGCTAATTTTATATCATTTTCACCCCAATTAGACTTGATTGTCCTTAAGTAGTATTTTGAGTCTGTAAAGTGTTTTTAAGTTAATTTAGTTGATTTAGAGTGAATAAAGTATTTACTTTTATTTTCTATTTTCAGGTTAATAAAAAGGAATAAATCTGGAGCTTTCGCCCCGCGAGAAGGCTGCTCGCCACGCGAACCAGAAGGTGACTGTTCCTGAAATTGAAAAACTTTCTGTCTCGCCCCGCGAAGAAGGACTCGCCTCGCGAGTACCTAAAAGTCAGAGACGATCACGGCTTGCCCGTGTGGAAGGCCACGGGCGTTACAGTTGGGAATTTGAAGAGTTCACCTCGCGAATTTATGCTCCCCTCGCGAGAAGACCAAGAGTTGCAGACCTTTCGCATAATTCGCCTCGCGAGAAGTGCTTCGCCTCGCGAGGACTTGGATTCCAGAAACGTGTATATAAGTAGTCTTAGGCAGAACTGAAGAGTCTGGTCAGAATTAGCCAGTTTTGGCTAGTTTCTGAGCTTGTTAGTCTTTTGTTTTTCTTAGTTTATTGTTTTCTTTTGTAATGGAGAACTAGTCTCCTAGATTAATCTACTGTAATTGGTTTTTATCCATACTTGAGGTTCTTGTATTTCCTGTTTTCATTTCCTTTTCTGTTTTCAATGCCATGCTTTATATTTCTGTTTGCTTAATTCAGGAGTATATTGTGTTGTGTTGGTTTATCTCGGTGATATCATGTTCCTATATATAATCGCGTTTGCTTAATTCGCGTGTGTACGCTTTCGTGGTTCGCTTAGTTCAAGAAGTGCTTAACCCCGCTTGCTTAAATCGGGACTAGGGACATATATCTCAGAGTAGTGGTTCCGCTTGTGAATTATTGCTACAACCGGGAGGGGATTAGAATCTGCTTAGGGCTAGGAATTTGCATGAACCGATGATAGTTGGGAAACCAAAAGCAGAGGTTAATCGCTTTAGTTTATTTGTTAACTGCTTTTCTTGTTCGTTTTCTTTCTTTGTTCTGTTTTGTTTTTTTTATTTTAGTTTCAATCCAAAACCCCCCATTTCTAACTTTTTCTGTTAATAATAACAACACCTAGGAGTCCTTGAGAGACGATCCGAGTTGTCGCTCTATACTACATTATTTTAATAATCGCTCGTTCTTTTTGGTGCGTGGCGACAGCGCGGTCAAGGAACAAAAAGAGCAAGGACTAATAAAGTCAGAAGCCATCATGCCCAGGCCGTGACAGTGGTCACGGTCGTGATGAGCTAATAGAGAAGGACCCTAATATCAGAGAGCATCACGGCCTGCCCGTGATGAGCCTCTCGGCCGTGATGCTATTTCCACCAAAGTTTTGACTGGAATGTGAGTCAACACCCGCTACCACCTCGGTGAGTTGTTCCAATTTTTCTCCTCTCTCCGACTTGACTATTTACATTGGGGACAATGTAAGTTTTAAGCTTGGGGTAGGGGTATTTTTGCAAATTCTTGCATTTTTGCATTTTGCATCTTGCATTCATATAGGCATAGTTTTGCATGATCACATTCTCTAGATTGCCCCTCACTTAGATTATGCATCCAATTGTGAGAACTTGGTGCCAAATGAATTGAGATAGTGAATTTTTGAACCCAATGTTTTTTCTTGTGATAAGGCTAAAAATAAAAATTCTTGAGATAATCTTTTGATAGTTGATAATTAGCATGTGGTTCCTTAAATTTGTGTTTCTCACTGATTTTTGAACTACTAAATATAAGATTTTGAGCCTAAAAGGGGTACTCACTAAATCTACCCCATTCCTTGTGATAGAGTGTTTTAATTCCTCTTGGATTGTATTTTCTAGAACTTGACTTGAAACCGTTTTGAAACTTGAAAATTTTTTAAAACACTTTTGAAAATGATTGAGGCACTAGGTATTTTTCCGGCCTTCTGAGCTTTGATTGATTAAATGCTACCCCTTAGTTGCCCAATTTTGAGCCTAAAGAAATAAAATACTTTTCTTGGTACCTTGAATTACTTTGATGAATAATGCTCGGTATGACACCTTTTAAAGTATTACAAAAAAGGGTAAAAAGGTAGTTTGAAAAAGTATGGGATGAGAAAAATTAGAAAATATTTCTCTTGAGCTAAAAAATCTCCCCTTCTCCAAATAAATAAAATAAAATAAACACAAAAAAATGGGGAAGGGGATGACAAAAGAAAGTGAAAAAGAAAAAGAAAAAGAAAGAAAAAAAGGTGGAAAAGTGAATCAAAGCCCAAAAAAGGTATTTTAGAAGGTGTCATGCTTTGCAATGTTTGATAATTTGTTTAGCCTTCTTGAATTTCCCTTCTCTTGATTTTCCCACCTAACAATAAATCCCATGGCCACATTACAACCAAAGTAAAAGGCCTCTTGATTCTTATGTGTTTGCATTAATAAAGTAGAGATTTGGTTAATAGTCAAGCCTATAGTAGAATACCTTCCTTGAGGAAATTGAGCGAAATGTCATATACCCTGGAACACTTGAGTGAGGTGAGACGAGTGCCTGAATCGGTGAGAATATGAATTTGAAGAACCTAAGCTTCTAATTGGACTTGAAATCGATTATCTCTTGGGGATTTATTTGAATATGCCTACCACTTGGATTAGTTCTCGGGTTCTTGGTTCACTATCCATGCTCTGATTATTTATATCTTATGGCATGGGTAATTGCTTGAGGACAAGCAAAATCTTAAGCTTGGGGTAATTTGATAAGTGTGATTTCACCTCATCTTTGTCTATCATTTTGCATGCATTTTCATGTAGTTTAGGGACATTTAATTGGATTTTTTGGTTATTTTTACTTTGGAACGGGTAAGGCAGTTTTCGTGTGTTGTTTTGCAGAAATCAAGGGTAAAATGCTCAAGATCAACCATGATGGAGTTTGGATGAAGATGGAGCTTGAAAAATGAAGAAAGTGAGCCAAACAGAGCCCATCACGGCCTAGCCGTGATGCCCATCACGGCCATGATCGAGCAAAACTGAAAAGGAAGAAAGACTGAAGTCAGAGCTGGTCACGGCCTAGCCGTGATGACCATCACGGCCGTGACCTTTCACCCCCACAAGTCAGAATCTGTCACGGCCTAGCCGTGATTCCTATCACGGTCGTGACAGGTAAAAATTGAAGTTTCGCGACGCAAAAGTCCTCTCGCCTCGCGAGAATTGGAAATTTATAGAAGTGCCAGAGACAAGCCATCACGGCCTGGACGTGATAGCCATCACGGCCGTGACGCGCATTACTTGGACCTGAAGTAACTGAATTGGATCAGAATTTGAGTTAGATTGGGTTTCAAACTTCCCAAATCTATTAATAAGGACCCAGGCAGAGGCAGAAAAGGAGGACTTTACTTGGCGGCTACCACTTAGGCTTTAATCTAGGATCTCTCTTCTTCTCCTTCCTCTTCTTCTCTTATTCTCTGTTTTCATGATGTTGTTAACCAAGCTTGTCATCACCATGACAAGGCTTGAGTAGTAGTTAGTTTCTAGGGATTGGGGCTATGCCCAAGTTTTGTTTATGATGTTAATTTGATGTAATATCTTTGTTAATTACGATTTTGTTTTAGATCTGATTTCTAGTGTTTGAATCGCTCGTAAATTCGATGGCCACTTGTTTGCGTGTCATAGACATTCTAAGGAGGAACCTAGCGGTGAACTTAGGTGTCGGATCTATAGAGTCAGACTTATGACTGAAATGACGAGAGTTAGAAGCCGTCCTTCGAGGATCAACGAGTTGTCACGAAACGCAAAGGGTCCAATCTGAATTCAACTACCACGAGAGTAGGGGTTGATTAAATTGGGCACGGTTTTTGTAACCCGAGAGGGAGCTTAAGCTATTTGAGGATAAACTCGCATTCAAGGCAATTTCGATAATTAACAATGGTAAATCAGATTAGTAACATAAACAGCCTCGTAGGTAACCCAAATCCCTAGGAATCCATTTAGATCCAAAAACCACAAATAGATTTGTTTTCTGTTTTATTTATCTCTTAATTCAAATTCAAAACCTTTTCAAAATATCAAATCCTTTTTCAAATCCCTTTCTTACAGTCCAGATTTACCAAATTGAAAATTAGTTGTGATTCGAGATCACAGTCTCTGTGGGATCGATATCTTTTATTACTTGGTGACAATCCGGTACACTTGCGGAATCGCACGTGCGCTCGCACGACACACACATCATCTCTCAGAAATGGGGACTTCTAACTTCTTCTTCTCCTTCTTCTTCTTCTTCTTCTTCTTCTTCTTCTTCTTCTTCTTCTTCTTATCTGCCTCCTCTTCAGCAAGAGGGGTTCCATTGATATCCATCATAGACTGTATCTTCCTGTCTATGGGTATTCTTCCTGTCTATGGGTAGTGACATGTCCACAAAGTGAACATCACTAGGAACAAACAACTTGTTCCTGAAGACCCTTGTCAGCAACATCCCATAAGGATAGGTCTGCATGTTTGTTCTCTTGATCAGAGTCTCAAGGTACATGCAGATAAGGTCGTTGATGTCAACCTTGATTTTGTGGATCAAGTGGTACAGAGCAAATCTTTCCATCTTGGTCTCACTATCTCGTGAGCCTTTTCTTGGCATCACGCATTCCTGCAACAATTTGTGCAGGAATCTGCACTTGACCACCATGTTGACAGGCTTAGGGTTCACGGTTTTGGGAACACCATAGATGGCAATGTTGACATTGTCAACTCCTAATTCATCTTCCTAGTTGGGTGTGAAGCCAGCTCCGATTCTCGGACATTTTGCGACAAGCTCCAGAGAGCTGATGGGGAAGCGAAGGGTTCTATCCCCTATTTCAGCCTTAAAGCTCTTGGTTCCATTGAGTCGGTTGGTGACAACCACAACATTTCTCCAGAACGTTTGAACGAGCTTAGGGTGAACAAGCTCCTTGATGTCGAAGAAAGGAGTCCATTTGGAATAATCCAACTCTTCAGTGACATCCATACCTAGATTCTTCACCTGTTGAAGATCAACAGTCTTTCCCGGAATGATCTTCTCAATCTCAGTAACTTTGAGATTGTATTTCTCGGCGATTTCTTTTACAGGGAGACGCTTGGATGATGCCATTTTTGAGAGAAAACGGTTCTAGGGTTTCGAGAGAGAAGAGGGTTTGAAAGATGAGAAGACAAAGAGATTTTGGAATTTTGAAAACGTAAAGGTTCAACCTTTCTGATCTATTGTCTTTTATAGTCATAAAGGTAGGAGAGAGAGATAAAAAACGACATTTTTAATTCAAAACAGCACGATTTGTATGGGGAACCGCAGCACCCACTTTAAGACATAATGAAAACATGGTTTCGAGATATATAAAATACCATGCACATGATTAGCTTCAGATAAAGGAATAACATTGATTAATTAATAACCATTTCAACAAAACTGTTGAGTTCTAGCATAGCGACTCAACAGAGTCAGATAGGTAAGCATAGACAAGTGATAAAGAACAGACAGGTTAACACTCAGACATGTCATTCAACAATGCAATGAATGTTTAGATTATCTCTAATAAATAAAAACCTTTCTTATTCTAGAGGTTTAGTGAAAATATCAGTCCATTGATTTTCAGTTTTAACAAACTTAATATCAAAGATGACTTTCTAAACATAATCCATAATAAAATGATGTTTGATTTCAATATGCTTAGCCTTATAATTCTGAATTGGATTTTTAGATAAGAATATAGCACTCAAATTATCACACCATACAGATATGTTATGTTCATAAATAGAGTAATCATCGAGTTGATGTTTTACCCATGAGAGTTGAGAGCAGCAACTAGCAGCTGAGATGTATTCTGCTTCAGCAGTAGACAGGGCAATAGCTGTCTACCTCTTGCTTGACCATGAGACTAAGCTTGCTCCAATGAAGTGACATCTTCCACTAGTGCTTTTTCTTTATATTCTGTCTCCCGCAAAATCAGCATCACAATATCCCACTAATCTGTATTCTTTTGATCTTAAATAAAGCAAACCAAGATTAGTAGTTCCAAGCAAATATCTAAATATTCTTTTAACAGCCTTAAGATGAGATTCTCTAGGATCAGATTGGAATCTAGCACACATACAGACACTAAATTGAATGTCGTCCCGCTTGAAGTTAAGTACAGTAGAGAGCCAATCATACCTTTGTAGACAGTTTGATCTACCTTTTTACCTTCATCATCTTTGCTTAGTTTTGCATTGGGTTGCATAGGGGTTTTCATGAGCTTTGCATTTTCCATTTTGTATTTCTTGAGTATCTCCTTGGTATACTTTTGTTGATGGATGTAAATTCCATCACTTGTCTGCTTGATTTGTAATCCAAGGAAGAACTTCAATTCTCCCATCATGCTCATCTCAAATTCAGCTTGCATTAGATTTGAAAATTCCTTGCACAACTTTTCATTAGTTGCTCCAAAAATAATATCATCAACATATATTTGAACTATAATAAGGTTCTCTTTAGAGCATTTCTTGAACAGAGTAGTGTCTACTTGTCCTCTAGTAAAACCATTATGCATGAGAAAAGAACTAAGTCTATCGTACCATGCTCCAGGTGCTTGTTTCAAACCATATAATGCCTTCTTAAGTTTAAAGACGTGATCTGGTTTATCAGTATCCTCAAAACCAGGGGGTTGTTTAACATACACTTCTTCTTAAATTATACCATTTAGAAAAGAACTTTTTACATCCATTTGAAACAAGGTGATTTGGTGTTGTGCAGCATATGACATTAAAATGCGTATAGCTTCTATTCTAGCTACAGGTGCAAAGGTTTCAGTATAACCAATACCTTCTTATTGGTTATAGCCTTGAGCTACTAACCTTACCTTATTTCTGACAACTTTACCATCTTCATCTAATTTGTTTCTGAAGACCCATCGTGTTCCAATAATAGACTTGTTTTTAGGCTTAGAGACAAGAGTCGATACATTATTTCTGGTGAACTGGTTAAGTTCTTTTTGCATTGCAAGAATCCAACTTTCATCCTCAGGAGCTTCTTCAATGTGTTTTGGCTCCAATTCTGATATAAAAGCCACATTGCTTGATTCTCTTAACGTGGATCTAGTTCGTAATCCTTCAGAAGGATTTCCAATAATAAGATCCTTAGGATGATGAGTGTTGAACTTCCAATCCCTTTTGAGAACATCATGAAGATCTTGACTTGTCTGTTGACTCGTCTGTTGACTAGTTTGCTGACTTTTCTGCTCCACTTGTCTATCAGCCTCAAGCACAGGTTCTGTCTTGGTTAGATCGGGTTGTTGACTTTCTGTATTGTTTATATCAAGACCTACAAGATCATCTTCTAGATCTGATAGTTCTTTATCAGTCTTTAATCCATCATTGAATTTAACATGAACAGATTATTCAATAATGCAAGTTCTTGAATTGTAAACTCTAAAAGCCTTAGACATTTCAGAATATCCTACGAAAATACCTTTATCTACCTTAGAGTCAAAATTTCCAAGATTATCTCTGGTATTCAGAATAAAACATTCACATCCAAAAGCATGAAAATAAGATATGTTGGGACTTTTTATTTTCCACAATTCATAAGGACTCCTTTTTAGAAAAGGTCTAATAAGTATTCTGTTTTGTACATAACAAGCAGTGTTGAAAGCTTCTGCCCAGAAGTACTTAGGGAGATTATTTTCATTGAGCATTGATCTAGCCATCTCTCGCAGAGATCTGTTCTTTCTCTCAATCACTCCATTTTGTTGTGGAGTTCTAGATGCAAAGAAATTTTGAGAGATTCCATTCTCCTCACAGAACTGTCTAAACTGCTCATTTTCAAATTCTCCCCCATGATCACTTCTAAGGGTAGAAATACATAAACCCTGCTCATTTTGTACTGATACGGACTCGGCAAGTGTACCGGTTCGTTGCAAGTAATAAAACGGTAAGACCAGATATCGTTCTCAGGGATCGTGGACAATTACCACTTCGCAAATTAGACTACTATCTAGGCGATCAAATTTTGGAGTGAAGGTAGCTCTAACATCTAACAAGCAAACAAGAAGAAAATGTTTTTGTTCTTTTTGGAATTTTTTTCAAACAGTTAATGTGCAAACAAAAAGATGAACAACAATTGATAGAATTGTTGGGGTTAGACTAAGCTAATCCTCCCTTGATTGTTATGAAATGACAAGTAACACAGTTCCTAATTCAATTATGACAATCAAGTCTTTTCTGAAATACTCAAGCCTAATTCCTTAGGTGCATTGAGCCTAAAACCCCAAATTAAACCCTAATTCCTTAGGTGGATTAACCTGAGATTTTGCATTAAGTAAAGACTTATAAGATTGCAAGCACCTCAAGACCTATGCCTAGGCTCATGAACTACTTGGCATTTGATTCATGAGCAAGCTCTAACACCAACCTTCCAGTTATCTATTAAAGCAACTAATCATTCCTAGGGTGATCAAGCCTAAGAAAGCATTAAGCATGGAATCAAACACTCATAAAGAACAAGGAAACTGCATTATAATCAAGTCATTTTACAATGAAGTTCAGAAGAGCAATCATCTAACCCCAACAAAGGGGAGTTTAGCTACACATAATTGAAGATAAAACAAAGGAAAGAGTTACAGAGATGAACAAAGGAGAGAGCTCCATGGAATGTTGCACAGCAGCCACAGCAGCAGAGGATCTGATTTTAGGGTTTTCTGGACGTTCCTTCTATTCTGCTCAGAAGTTCTTTTATAACTCGTGGCCGGTCACGGCCGTGACGGGTTCTGACTCTTGCAGTTCTGGCAAAACTACTCTTTCGCGAGGCGAGCATTTCTTCGCGACGCGAGCCCACTTTTGATGCCCGTGATCTCTATCACGGCCAAGCCGTGATCGATTCTGACTTGTGGAGGTTTCTGGGTCACGGCCGTGATGTACATCACGGCTAGGCCGTGACATATTCTGACTTTTGGCCCCCTTTTTCTTCAGTTTTCAGGCCTTCTCTTCATCTCAGCTTCCTCATGGTTAAAACTTGGGCATTTAATCATAAATCCCTGCAAAACAACACACAATACCACCTTATCCGTTCCAAAAGAAAAACTAAACAAAATCCAACTAAAATGGCCTAACTAAATGTAAATGCATGTAGAAATGTACATGGAAAATGAGGTGAAATCACACTCATCAAATCACCCCAAGCTTAAGACTTTGCTTGTCCTCAAGCAAAAACCAAGGCCAGAAAACCAAAATAAACAAAGCATGGATAGTGAATCAAGAACCCGAGTAAAATGATCCAAGTAACAGGCATTCAATTATTTCAAAGAAAGAGACAATCAATTCAAGGCCAAGTAGGGGCTTAGGTTTCCTAGACTCACATTCTCACTGATTCGGGCACTCTATCTTACTTGAAGCTCACCCCAAGCTTGTTCATTTGCTTGGCTCTCATTCTTGCCTCACTCACTCAAGTGTTCAAGTATATATAACAATTCACTCCATTTTCCTCAAGGAATGATTCCTACCATATGCTTGACTATCAACCAAATCTTTACTTTATTAATGAAAACATCTAAGAATCAAGAGATCTTATTCTTTGGTTGTAATGGGGCCATGGGATCAATTTTCAGGTGGGAATTTCAAGAACAGGAAATTTCAAAAGGCTATACAAACAATCAAGCATTGCAAGGCACGACCTTCTAAAATACCTTTCTTTGGGTTTCAGTTTACTTTTCCACCATTCTTTCCTTTTATTTTTTGCTATTTCTCACTTCTCTTGTCATCCCCTTCTCCATTTTTATTTCTTTTTCTCTTTTTTTTTTCTTCTTTTGTTTGGAGAAGGGGAGATTTTTCAATTCAAGAGAAAAAAAAATTTCAGATTCATTTTTTTTTTTTCTTTTCATCATCCCAAACTTTCAACTACATTTTCCAACCCTTTTTACACAGTACTTTAGAAGGTCCCTCATAAGCATATTTAACACAACATTTCAGGGTACCAAGAAAAGCATGCTATTCATTCAGGCTCAAAATGGGCAACTACGGGTAGCATTATTCATTCAAAGCTCAGAAGGCCGGAAAAAATACCTATTGCCTCAATCCTTTTCAAAAATGTTCTCAAAAAATTTCAAGTTTCGAAATGGTTTCAAGTCAAGTTCTAGAGAAAAACAATCCAAGAGGAACACACTCTGCACAAAGAACGGGGGCAGATTTAGTGAGTACCCCCTAATGGCTCAAAAGCTCACATTTATCAGTTCAAGAACCAGTGAGAAATACAAATCCATAGAAACACATGCTAATCATCAACTATCCAAGACCATCTCAAGCATATTTAATGAAGTCATATCACAAGAATAGAAAATCAGGGTCCAAAAATTCACTATCTCAGAAAAATTGGCACTTAACTCTCACAATCATAAGCTCAATCTAAGCAGGGGTAACCGAATCATGCGATCATGCAAACTTAAGCCTATATGAATGCAATATTTACAATGCAAGCAAAAAGATTACCCCTACCCCAAGCTTAAAGACTTACATTGTCCTCAATGTAAATAATTAAGTTTAGAGAGGGGAGAAAATTGGAACAACTCACCAAGGTGGTAGTGGTGCTGAATCACATGCTTTCTGGTTTTGTTTCCTCCTGCCCTTCTTCTCCTCCTTCCTTCAAAATCTGAAAGCACTCAACAAACTATTAACAAACCTCTTGAGCTTCTCAAATTATTCAAGAGGAGAAATCAAAAACAAAAGAGAAGATGAAAATAAAAAATAAAAATTGGGTTGCCTCCCAATAAGCGCTTCTTTAACGTCAATAGCTTGACGGATGATTTCTAAGATGGTGCCTCAAGAGGGATGGAGATTGCCTGACGATTAAAATCTCCTCCAAGGTAGTGCTTGAGCCTGTGCCCATTGACAGTGAAAGTATTTCCTGATGATGGATTTTCCAATTCAACTGAACCAAACGGAGAAACTGACTTGACATAGAATGGGCCTGACCATCTTGATCTCAATTTGCCCGGGAAAAACTTGAGTCTTGAGTTGAATAGCAAAAAACTGATCGGCCTTCTTCAAATTGCTTGGGAAGAATGTACTTATCATGCCAGAACTTGGTTCTTTCCTTGTATATCCTGGCACTCTCATAAGCCAAGAGTCGGAACTCATCCAACTCATTCAATTGAAGCATCCTCTTATCCATGGCCAGCCTTGTATCAAAGTTTAGGGCCTTCACTGCCCAAAAAGCACGGTGTTGTAGCTCTACCGGAAGGTGACATGATTTCCCGAACACTAATTGGTAAGGTGACATACCAATAGGTGTCTTATAAGCAGTCCGATAGGCCCAAAGTGCATCATCCAATTTCTTCGCCCAATCCTTCCTTGCATTGTTCACAGTTTTTTCCAAAATCCTCTTCAACTCCCGGTTGGACAATTCCACCTGTCCACTGGTTTGGGGATGGTTTGGTGTGGTAACTTTGTGGTTCACCCCAAACTTGGCAAGCACTGCATTGAACTCCTTATTGCAAAAGTGGGTACCCCCATCACTAATGATAGCCCTAGGGGTCCCAAACCGGGTAAAAATATTCTTCCTCACAAAACTGATCACAGTTCTTGCATCATCTTTCAGAGTTGGCACGGCTTCCACCCACTTGCTCACATAATCAACCGCCACCAGGATGTACTTGTTGTTGTAAGATGACGGGAAAGGACCCATGAAGTCGATCCCCCATACATCAAAGAGCTCCACCTCAAGTATACCCTTCAAGGGCATCTCATTTCTCTTGGAAATACTACCGGTCCTCTGACATTTATCACAATTCATCACCCAAGCTCGGGAGTCCTTGAAAATAGTGGGCCAAAATAGCCCGCTTTGCAAAATCTTCATGGCGGTCCTCTCACCACCAAAGTGTCCTCCATAGGGTGAGTTGTGGCAGTGGGTCAACACCCCATTAATCTCTTCTTCCGGTATGCACCTCCTCAGAATTCCATCCGAACCTCTTTTGAAAAGATACGGCTCATCCCATATATAGAACTTGGCATCATGAATGAGCTTCTTCCTCTGTTGTGCATTGAAGTCCTTCGGAATCTTATTGGCTGCCTTGTAATTTGCAATATCCGCGAACCAAGGTGCCACTTGCACCACAAACAACTGTTCATCTGGGAATTCCTCTTGAATTGGCAACTTTGCTTCTGCTTGAACATCTGCTTGTGGAAGCCTAGACAAATGGTCGGCTACCACATTCTCCACTCCTTTCTTGTCCTTTATTTCCAAATCAAACTCTTGGAGTAGTAGTATCCACCTAATAAGCCTTGGCTTAGCATCCTGTTTAGTCATAAGATATCTCAAAGCAGAATGATCAGTGTAGACAATAGTTTTACAGCCAATCAAGTAGGATCTAAATTTATCAAAAGCAAATACCACAGCAAGCAATTCCTTTTCAGTCGTGGTGTAATTCAATTGGGCATCATTAAGCACACGACTGGCATAGTAAATGACATGCAACACTTTGTTTTTTCTTTGGCCCAAAATGGCTCCCACTGCATAGTCACTTGCATCACACATTAGCTCAAAAGGTAAACTCCAATCTGGAGGTGCAATGACCGGTGCGGTGGTGAGTTTTTCTTTCAAAATTTTGAAGGCATGCATGCAATCATCATCAAATATAAAAGGAGTATCAGCTACCAAAAGCTTACATAAGGGTTTCACAATTTTTGAAAAATCTTTTATGAACCTTCTATAAAAACCCGCATGCCCTAGGAAGCTTCTAACACCTTTCACATTTAAGGGAGGAGGAAGTTTTTCAATCACTTCAATTTTGGCTCTATCAACCTCCATCTCCCGTGATGAAATTTTATGCCCAAGAACTATACCCTCCCTAACCATGAAATGACATTTTTCCCAATTTAAAACGAGGTTAGTTTCTTGGCATCTTTTTAGAACACAGGCAAGATTATTCAAACAGTTATCAAAAGAATCACCAAACACAGAAAAAATCGTCCATAAATACCTCAATAAATTTCTCATTCATATCAGAAAATATGGATAGCATGCACCTTTGAAAAGTGGCGGGTGCATTGCACAACCCGAAAGGCATTCTCCTGTATGCATAGACTCCGTAAGGGCAGGTGAAAGCGGTCTTCTCTTGGTCCTCTGGGTCAACCACAATCTGGTTATACCCAGAGTATCCATCAAGGAAACAATAGTAAGCATGGCCCGCCAACCTCTCTAGCATCTGATCAATGAAGGGCAATGGAAAGTGGTCTTTTCTGGTGGCCTCATTCAGTCTTCTGTAATCAATGCATACCCTCCATCCAGACACGGTCCTAGAGGGAATAAGTTCATTCTTTTCATTCGCTACCACCGTCATCCCCCTTTCTTCTACAACTTGGACCGGACTCGCCCATGGACTATCGGAGATGGGATAGATAATGCCCGCATCCAACAACTTCACAATCTCCTTCCTCACAACTTCTTTCATATTCGGGTTGAGTCTTCTTTGCGGTTGCCTAACCGGCTTGAAATTTTCCTCCACACGGATTTTGTGCATGCAAAAGGAGGGGCTTATCCCTTTTAAATCGGACATAGACCATCCGATTATGATTTGTGCTCCCTAAGCACCCTCAACAGCCTTCTCTTCTTCCAAGGAATTCAACCCACTACGATGATAACTGGGAATGAAGAGTTCATCCCAAGGAAAGCATAACGGAGATGGGATGGCAATTCTTTCAACTCTAGCACCTGGGGGTCACCCTTGTCTTCAATTCTCACATCTTCCACCACTTTGTCTTCATCGGTATTCACAACCGGACAAGCCTCCGGAGATTTAATCATGAGATCAACTTCTTCTCGCACATACTTCTTCTTCTACATCCTCTACCATTAGAGCTGCTTCTAACGAATCTTCAAACTTCGGTGCAAACTCTTGTCGATAATGAATCAATGAGGTCCACTATCATGCATGTGTCCTTGTCGCTTGGGTGTTTCATCGCTTCAAACACATTAAAGGTGACCTTTTCGTCTTGTACCCGAAGCACCAATTCCCCTTGATTGACATCGATCAAGGCTCTACCTGTTGCTAGGAATGGTCTCCCAAGAATCAGAGGAGTATCACCATCTTCAGACATATCTAACACCACAAAATCTGCTGGAAAAATGAATTTATCTACCTTCACCAACAAATCCTCCACAACACCATAGGGATATGTAATGGAGCTGGTGCGCCATTGAAGAGAAATCCCTGTTGGTTTTACCTCACCAATACCCAGCTTCTTGAAAATGGAGAGCGGCATCAGATTAATACTTGCCCTTAAATCGCACAATGCTCTCCCTATGTTCAAATGACCAATCGTGCATGGGATAGTGAAACTTCCCGGGTCCTTCATCTTTACTGGTAACTTCTTTTGAAGTATAGCGCTGCACTCTTCAGTAAGCATAACTGTCTCCTCCTTCCACCTCCTCTTGTTTGTAAGAATCTCTTTCATGAACTTTGCGTAGGAGGGCATCTGTTGGAGAGCTTCTGCAAAAGGAATGTTGATTTGTAACTTTTTGAATACATCCAGAAACTTAGAAAATTGCTGGTCTTTTGCCTCCTTCTTCAACCGTTGGGGGTACGGGATTCTGAAATATGGGGGCAGCTCTTTGGGATTATCAACCTCTTCCAGAATCTGTCTTTTAGTCTTCTTCTTCGCAAATTCTTCATCAACCAATTTCTCCCTCTGTGGTTTTTCAGCTTCTAGACCAGTAGGAATAGAGGTAGTATCTTGGGAAGTTCCGGGTTCTTCATTGTTTACCTCTTCAAACTGCACCTTATCAATTCCAGCATCACTTGTCTTTTCTTCCTTCTCTTTTTCTTGTGTATTTAACACTCTCCCACTTCTTGTAATAATGGCCTTACAATCTTCCTTTGGGTTCTTCTCAGTATCCCCAGGCAATTGTCCTTGAGGTCTCTCTGCCATCTGCCTTGCTAGTTGGCCTATTTGATGCTCCAAGTTCTTGATTGAGGCATTCTGATTCTTCATAGTCTCTTGAGTAGCTTGCATGAACTGGCCTAGAAGGTTCTCCAATTTGCTTGAACTCTCTTGAGGAGGCTTTGCTTGAGTACTTGAACTTTGCCCTTGTCTCCAACTAAAGTTAGGATGGTTGCGCCACCCCGGATTGTAGGTGTTGGAGTAAGGATCATTTCTAGGCCCTTGGTTGCCCATATAATTTACCTCTTCTTGTCCCGAACTTCCAACCACATTGATCTCACAGTTTCCATTTGCATGGTTGCCTCCACATAAATCACACACTGAGGCACCTTGAACTTGGACAGCTTGCAGTTGAGAATTCTACAGTTGAACCGACCCCAATTGCTTGGTAAGAATAGCCATTTGTGCCTTGAGAGCGCCAATTTCATCCAGCTCTAGAACACCTCTATTGACCATTGACCGAGAACTAGGCATTTGATAGTCATTGTTAGCCATGTTCTCAATCAAGTCCTTTGCTTCTTCTAGCGTCTTCGACTCAATGTCCCTCCTCCTACAGCCGCTTCAATCATACTTCTTGAATTCCTGTTGAGCCCATTAACAAATGTTGCAACCTGCTGCCATGTCTCTAGTTCATGATTTGGACAAGCTGTGAGTAAGGACTTGAACCTCTCCCAGGCTTCATAGAGTGACTCACCATCCTTTGTGCAAAGGCATTGATCTCTGATCTCAGCTTAATCATTCTTGACGGAGGAAAGAATCGAGATAAAAACTTGCTGACCAAGTCGTTCCAGGTGATGATGCTTCCATGAGGATGAGATTGAAGCCATGCCTTAGCTCTATCCCTCAAAGAGAAAGGGAAAAGCCTTAACCGAATGGCCTCATCAGAAGCTCCGTTTAATTTGATGGTGTCACACAGCTCAATAAAAGTACCAATGTGAGCATGAGGGTCTTCACTCTCCAAACCTCCAAACTGGTTTTGCTGCACAAGGTGGAGAAGTGATGCCTTGATTTCGAAATTATTGCAAGCCACTGCGGGCCTCACAATTGGAGTTCCACATCTATCAACTCTAGGGGAAGTGTAGTCCCCCATTGTTCTCCTTGGTGCATTATTTTCTGCCATGGTGACAGCTGTTACTTCAATTTGTGGTTCTTGCACACTGGGTAACTCAACTTGTTGCTCTTGTCTACTAGAAGATGCTCTTTCTCTGTTCTGTCTTGCCTTGGCTTTCTTCCTATTCCTTCTACAGAGTCTCTCGATCTCAGGTTCGAATTGGAGTTCACCTGGGTCGATTGTACCTCGCATACACTGAACAAACAGAGTAGCGCAGAAAAAGCAGAGAAGAACAGAAAAACAGCAGAGAAAAACAGAAAAATACAGCAGAGAAACAGAAAACAAGAAAGAAAAAACACAGTAGGAAAACAGTAAAAATGCCTAAATTAGGAGTCCCCTTTGGTACTCGTGATATTGGCACACCGATCCCCGGCAACGGCGCCAAAAACTTGATACGGACTCGGCAAGTGTACCGGTTCGTTGCAAGTAATAAAACGGTAAGACCGGATATCGTTCTCAGGGATCGTGGACAATTACCACTTCGCAAATTAGACTACTATCTAGGCGATCAAATTTTGGAGTGAAGGTAGCTCTAACATCTAACAAGCAAACAGGAAGAAAATGTTTTTGTTCTTTTTGGAATTTTTTTCAAACAGTTAATGTGCAAACAGAAAGATGAACAACAATTGATAGAATTGTTGGGGTTAGACTAAGCTAATCCTCCCTTGATTGTTATGAAATGACAAGTAACACAGTTCCTAATTCAATTATGACAATCAAGTCTTTTCTGAAATACTCAAGCCTAATTCCTTAGGTGCATTGAGCCTAAAACCCCAAATTAAACCCTAATTCCTTAGGTGGATTAACCTGAGATTTTGCATTAAGTAAAGACTTATAAGATTGCAAGCACCTCAAGACCTATGCCTAGGCTCATGAACTACTTGGCATTTGATTCATGAGCAAGCTCTAACACCAACCTTCCAGCTTATCTATTAAAGCAACTAATCATTCCTAGGGTGATCAAGCCTAAGAAAGCATTAAGCATGGAATCAAACACTCATAAAGAACAAGGAAACTGCATTATAATCAAGTCATTTTACAATGAAGTTCAGAAGAGCAATCATCTAACCCCAACAAAGGGGAGTTTAGCTACACATAATTGAAGATAAAACAAAGGAAAGAGTTACAGAGATGAACAAAGGAGAGAGCTCCATGGAATGTTGCACAGCAGCCACAGCAGCAGAGGATCTGATTTTAGGGTTTTCTGGACGTTCCTTCTATTCTGCTCAGAAGTTCTTTTATAACTCGTGGCCGGTCACGGCCATGACAGCCATCACGGCCAGGCCGTGACGGGTTCTGACTCTTGCAGTTCTGGTAAAACTACTCTTTCGCGAGGCGAGCATTTCTTCACGACGCGAGCCCACTTTTGATGCCCGTGATCTCTATCACGGCCAAGCCGTGATCGATTCTGACTTGTGGAGGTTTCTGGGTCACGGCCGTGATGTACATCACGGCTAGGCCGTGACAGATTCTAACTTTTGGCCCCCTTTTTCTTCAGTTTTCAGGCCTTCTCTTCATCTCAGCTTCCTCATGGCTAAAACTTGGGCATTTAATCATAAATCCCTGCAAAACAACACACAATACCACCTTATCCGTTCCAAAAGAAAAACTAAACAAAATCCAACTAAAATGGCCTAACTAAATGCAAATGCATGTAGAAATGTACATGGAAAATGAGGTGAAATCACACTCATCATGTACTCTTTTGCAAAATACCGAGAAAGTCTTAAAAGACTCATCATTGTGTGTTAGAAAGAGTACCCATGTGAATCTAGAATAGTCATCAACTATGACAAATCCATATTTTATTCCAGCCAGGCTGGCAACACCAATTGGTCCAAACAAATCCATGTATAACAACTGAAGAGGTCGAGAGATTGATACTTGGTGTTTAAATTTGAAACTTGATTCTATCAATTTACCTCTCTGACATGTATCACATAAGACATCTTTCTTAAAACTAATATCAGGCAATCCTCTCACAAGGTTATTCCTTTTTAATTTAGAAATTAGTTTCATACTAGCATGTCCTAGTTTCTTATGCCATAACCATCTCTCATCCTCTTTAGACATTAGACAGGTTACACTTTGATCTGAGAGATCTGACAGTTCAATCTTATAAAGATTTTGTTGCCTTTTAGCTGAAAAGAGGGTTTTGCCACAATAGTCTTTAACTATGCATACATCCTTGGTAATGGAAACATCAAATCCACTATCACATAATTGACTTATGCTAAGCAAATTGTGTCTTGATCCTTTAACCATAAGAACATTAGATATAGAGGGAAGAGAGGGTTTACCACCAATAGTACCAATTCCTATAACTTTTCCTTTCTGATTCCCTCCAAAGGCAACGTAGCCTCCTTTCTTAAGTTGGAGGTCTATGAACATAGACCTTTCTCCTGTCATATGACGCGAGCAACCACTGTCCAGGTACCAGCAATGGTGTTTTCTTTGTCCTGTTGAGGACATCTGCAACAAAAATTATTTGATTTTTAGGTACCCATATTTTCTGGGTCATTTTCTGTTAGTTCTAGGAATCTGTGAAGACTTCCTTCTCTTCTTATGGATACACTTAGACATAACATGTCCAGTTTTTCCACAGAAGTTATAGACAAGTGTAGACTTGGTTATAGTTGACTTAACAGATACTGTAGAAGCTTTAGTTGATGCTTTATGATGTGTCTGATGGACATATCCAATACCTTCTTTGTTAAGAGAGTGCCTCTGATAGCCAAGTAACTTAGTCATATTATCTCTACCATTAACAAATTTGGTAACATCAGAAGTGAGCTCTTCCACTTTCTGTTGAAGTTTTTCAACTTCTTCAGATGGTGATGTTTAACTTGAGATCTTAGCTTCATTAGACTTTTCAGTCTTCAGTTCACTGTTCTCTTTAGCCAGCTTCTCACACTCTTGAGATTTCTGTTTATGCTCACTGGTGAGCTTCACATAATTTTTCTTGAAGGATTTGAAGGCCTTAGATAAGAAGTTGGATTCCTCCAGCAACTCCTCATAGGCATCAAGTAATACCTCATAGTCAGGATGTACCTCATCGTCTGAGTCTGGTCAGTGTTAGCCATCAAACAGATATTGGCTTCTTCTTCTGTTTCTTCTTCAGAAGATATTGACTCCAGATCCTCCCAAGTAGCCATCATTCATTTCTTCTTCTTCTTGAAGAATTTCTTAAAATGGGCCTTCTTGAGTTGAAAACATTCATCCTTGATGTGACCAGGCTTCTTGCACTCATAGCAGGCAATTGGACTTTTGTCTGTTGAAGTGGATTCTTTGAAGTTCTTGTCCTTTTTGAACCTTCTGAATGACTTATCCCTCTTGAACTTCTTTTTTTTTAGGAGAAGCTTTATCTTCCTGGTCAGAAGAGACAATTCTTGATCACTCTCAGAATCCTCATGTTTAGACAGGTCAGCATCACTGGATGACTCGTCTGCCTTTAGAGCCTTGGAAGCTTTTGTTGATTTTTGATAAGCTTTCAGAGCAATTGACTTGCCCTTCTTTGGTGCAACTTCATCTCCAAGTTCTTGCTCATGAACAGTGAGTGTTCTAAGAAGTTCATCCATAGTCAAGGTAGTGAGATCCTTGGCTTGAGAGATAGCAGTGACCGAATGTCTCCACTGTTTAGGTAGACTTCTCAGAAACTTTCCAACCTTCTCAGAATTGGTGTAGACTTTACCAAGAGATTTTAAACTGTTGACTATAGTTTGAAATCCTCCTATCATTTGAGCAACAGATTCTCCTTTCTCCATGACAAATAGTTCATACTTTCTGACAAGTATGACAATCTTTGACTCTTTGACTTTGGCTGTTCTTTCATGTGTGACAGTTAAAGTGTCCCATATTTCTTTGGCAAAGTCACAAGCACATACTTTCTCAAACTCCTCAGGACTGAGAGCACAAATGATGTTATATCTAGCTTTGTGGTTCAGCTCCCATTTTGTCTTTTCTGCAGTAGTCCACTGAGCTTTAGGCTTGTCAGTGTCATCATCATTATTGGGAATGAATGGACCATCTGTAATGACGTCCCAGAGATCAGAGTTTGTAGATAGAATGAACCATTGAAATCTATTTTTCCAATAGTTGTAGTTTTCTCCATTGAAGTAAGGATCGAGGTCTGGTTAGGGAAGCTCCTTCAGTCTGGTGACTTCCACTTGAACTAACTCTAGCAGTCATGTATATTCTTCACGACCATTTTACCTCTACACTGTTAGATGCTCAACCCAAAGGCTGAGCTCTGATATTAACTAAAATAGACAACTATAAATACGAGAAGGAGAGTTGAATTGTGTTTATCATAATTTAAACGAAGTTGAAAACTTTTTGCATACAGAAGCTTGGTTCGGCATTTGAGTGGAAAGATACAGATGAGATAGGTGACTCTGTCTTATGAAATTTTAATAGTGACTTAGGCAAACACACCACTTTATAAACGGATAAGAAAACAAACGTAACTAAAGAGTTTATAAGGAAAGAGAGATTGACACAATTATTTATCTTGGTTCACTCTTCAAAGCAAAGAGCTACGTCCCATCCTTGGCAAAGACAAAGTTTTATCCACTATAACTGATCAGGTTACAGACTCCAAGTATTGTTTGCACAACTAGCCTCTTCAGGCTCCAAGACAAGTATTATTTGCACACCTAGCCTCTTCAGGCTCCTAGACAAGTATTATTTGCACACCTAGCCTCTTCGGTGGTCACTCGAGTTTGTTTGAGAAATTTGGTTTGTAATAAATACAACTTCTGACAGACAGATCTTTCACTAACACTCAGAGTGGTTTAAATGTAAATCTTAGGAAAATCTGCGTAATAACTTCAAATGATTGAAGAATACAGAATGAAAGAATGGAGATATTAATGCGCAGAGTAATGACTCTTTTATGCTATATGTATTATGTATTTGTTCATCTACAATGACTTCTATATTTATAGTCTTCAAGCATTTAAGATCCTTTAGAGACATTCCCTCGGATGTTGGCTTCAAGCAGAACTTCATTAAATGCAATAGAGTCGTTCTGGGCAGCCATTAATGCAATAGGAACGTTGGTTGTACTCTAACTTGAAGGATCATGACTTTATGCATCGTGAAACAACCATATCAGAGTTGTGCATAGAGTTTTTTGTACTTTGCTAAGTACAATTCCCTTTTCGTGTAAAGGCCAGAGGTACTAAGGAATAAAGCACGTTGGAAGCATTCTTTAACTGGTCTTTGGTTCTGATATTCGAGGTTGCTTGAGAGAGTAACTTCTGACTTTTCTTGATAAGCGTGAGACAAAGTAGGAGAGAAGGCTTGGTCTCTTTCTAATAGGACAACTCACAAAAGCTTGTTAGGTCCTTGGTTCTTCAACGAGTAATCTCGGACAAGTGTAGGAACTCGTGGGGAGACAGGTTGAAGACGTATCTTGAAAGAAGTCAATGATCCTTGTCAGCAGATATGTTGACTTTCGCTTATCCAGACATGTAGTCATCTATATGAGCAGACAGATGATTCTTACTATTTTAATCTGCACACTAGATAGATAGGTTAGCAACCAATATGAAGGTTAATTAAATCATTAACCAATGTTTAGTTCTCATCAAAACTTAGGAAAATGCACATAAGACACTTTAGAGACTTGACAGTTGCCATGTTTCTAACTCGTGATTTGGACAAGCGGTTAGCAAAGACTTGAACCTCTCCCATGCTTCATAGAGTGATTCACCATCCTTCTGTGCAAAAGCATTGATCTCCGACCTCAACTTGGTCATTCTTGATGGAGCAAAGAAACGAGATAAGAACTTGCTCACCAAATCATCCCAAGTAGCAATGCTCCCATGAGGATGAGATTGAAGCCATGACTTAGCCTTATCCCTCAAGGAGAAAGGAAAGAGCCTTAAACGAATAGCCTCATCGGAAGCTCCATTGATCTTGATAGTATCACACAACTCAATGAACGTGCCAATGTGAGAATGCGGGTCTTCACTCTCTAGCCCTCCAATTTGATTTTGTTTCATAAGATTGAGAGGTGATGCCTTTATCTCAAAATTGTTACAAGTCACTGCTGGTCTAACAATTGGAGTTCCACATCTATCGGCCTTAGGGGAAGTATAGTCCCCCATTGTCCTCATTTGCCCATTGTTTTCATTCATGGTGACAATTGATACTTCAACTTGCGATTCTTACACACTTGCTAACTCAACTTGCGGTTCTTGCACACTACAAGATGCTCCTTCTCTATTCTTTCTTTCTTTGGCTTCTTTTCTGTTCTTTCTACAAAGCTTCTCGATTTCCGGATCATATGAAGTTCACTTGGGTCAATCGTATCTCGCATACAAGGAAACAAACAGAGTAGAACAATACCAAATAGAGCAAGTACAAGTTAAGCTTCAAAGTAGACAATTATGCAACTTCTAAGAGAAACACAAAGAAAACAAAAACAAAAATAGAAAAGAAAAAGTGTCTAAATTAGGAGTTCCCTTTGGTACTTGTGATATTGGCACACCGATCTTCGGCAACGTCACCAAAAACTTGGTACGATTTCTGCAAGTATACCTAATCGCTAACAAGTAATACGGTGGTGAGACCGGATATCATTCTCCGGGATCACGGGCAAGTACCACTTCTCAAATTGAACTACTATTTACACGATCGTTTGGAAGGAATGGAGCTCAATTAACATGCAACAAAATAAACAAGAGTAAAATATTTTTGGTATTCTCTTAATTAATTAATTATCAACAACAACTTGGAAAAGAGAGATAAACAAGATAGAAGGCGCTAGGGATCCGATTTCGTCCAATTATGCATTCGGGTTCCTCATAGACAAGGAATCCTTTGAATTGCTAAAACCCTAATTATCTTAATTCCCATTAGTGGGTTGAAGGTCCAATTCCCTAAGTTAACTAACCCCTAATTCCTTAGGTGATTAATTCTATTAAACTTCACTAACAACCCTAATTCATTAGGTCTATTTAATTAAGCCGATGATTAAGCTCCATGAAATTGTTTGACAAACCACACTAATCAAATAACATATTCCTAGATTACTCAACTAATGGTATTAATTACAAGAGGCAAACATCATCAATCACTAGTCCTAGCATATCAATGAATCCCCAAAACACAAGAATGGTAGCTAAGCATTCAAATGTCATTAAAAATAGTAACTAATACATCAACAACCAATAGTTCATAGAATAAAGTAGAGAGTTAACAAAACATCAACATAAATGAACTACATCATCTCCCTAGCTAAGAGGAATTTAGCTAGACATGCTAAACCCTAGAAAAGGGAAAAGAGAAGAGAAAAAGGGATAGAACTCCATGAAGTAGAAGGTGGATGATGAAGGATTCCTCCTCCTTCTCCTCTTCAACTCCAAGAAATTACCAAATTAGGGTTATAGTGAGTGAATTTCGTGTGTAGCTGTTGATGGGTCCTTCTAAAATGAAAATTGAGGATTTAAATACCCCATCAGAAATTCGCAACGCCGGCGTAGGATTTATGGCGCCGAGCGCCAGCTACACGTAAAACCAATTTTATGCGACATGCTAGCGTTGAGCGCAGGATTTCTGGCGTCCAGCATCAGCTTGGCTGATGCTAGCCTTCACAAAATTCTCTTTCCACACTCTTTCATTTTCACATAAGCTCCACTTCCTTGATCAATTTCACTTCTCTTCAAGCTTTTTCACCTTTATCGAATCCTAAAATGATGAGAAAACATGCATAAGTTAGATTGCAATAAAAAGGGAACAAAACAACTAAAAATTAACCTTAACTGCAAGAATTATTAAAAATACTCACAACAACTAACAAAGACTCAACTAACTAAAATGGGGACAAAACAAGGATAAAAACATACGATTAGGAGTAAAATCCACTCACGAAAGACATAATTACTTGATAAATTAGCGAATTATCACTGGCACTATTTTAGTTTACTACTAATACTGAGTATATCGATCCAAATTTTTTTTGGAAGCAGTATACCGATCCAAATTACCATTCTCAATTGAATATGAAATGATAAAACTTACGTATAATTTCATGGATATTCAAATGCTATTTCAATGGGAAAAAAATACATATATAATATCTCATCAATAAAAATATAACATATACAAAACACTAATGATTTTTGGACATATGAATTTAGACAATTATATAGACACCCTAGATTGATGCGAGTGTGAGTGAGATAGAGGAGTATTATATTCTAAAATAGAGTAGATATACTGCATACAATTATGAGTGTGGATGTCACTTAGTTGTCCATAGCAATTGTACAAATATCATAGCTCTATACAAAAGCATAGCAAGCACTTAAAGTGAGTAATGTTATTTTGTACGCCGATTTTGGACACTGCGATATCCTGGTTAATGCGATTCAAATATATGGTTAATTACATTCAGTGGATGATTAATTGATGTGCAAGGTGTCACAACTCATTAGTCATCAACTAAATATAATTAACCACATATTTAAATTGTATTAACCAGATATTACAGGTATCGTTCAGATGTCCAAAATTAAGATATACAAGTAACATTACTATATAGAAGTATAGAATTAGAACCATGGAAACCCTTTTCACACTCTTGAAAGTTATAACCAAAGATGAGAGATCACAATATCACATCACTCCCAAGTAATGGATTTTCAGAATGGCAAACAGGCCCTCGAGATACTTTCCTAGCAATTCCATCAGCTTTCCACCCTTTCTTTGCCCCAACTCCCAAGTTCCTTTGGTCAACCACGGCACTTCACATTTTCTGCAATCCTGAAAAAAATAAACAAAATAATTTAGCTAAGCCAAACATTTGGGTGTTAAATACAACACGATATAGCAATAAACTAATGACCCAATAAATAATAAATATTAGACTTAACTAAACATTTTATAAAATCAATCAATATATACGTAGAGACGGCAATGAATTTGACGTCAGAGTCCACCATTGCTTTTGCATCTCTCTCTCCCCTCCCCTCCCCTCCCCTCCCCTTAACTATGCAAACTGTGACTGAATATTAATTAATAATGTCGATTCATATCTAATAGGCACCTCCGAGTACTATTACTACTATATATATGTTTGCATACGATAACCTGAAGTGTGAACAAGGTTCATTTATAGTTATCAATCAATTTTCTTCCTTAGCCGCCTCTCTCTCTCTCTCTCTCTCTCTCCCAGCACTTGTCCTCTTCAGCTCTCTGACCTCAAAGCCTCTTCTTTTGCACTACCCAGATCCCAATATATCGACTTTCCTTTGTGTTCATCGGAAAGTTTTGCTCTTTTGTCTTCTCTTCTGTCCACGCGTTTGAGGTTTTTGTGAATTGGATAATCGGAGTTCGACCTGCGACGACATTGGTGTTAACTGGTCCCTTGTAACTCTATTTCGTCGGATTTCATGAATTGGGTGTTCCAGGTTTTCGAGAAATTAAAGCACAGTACAGAAATTTCACAACTTCATCTCATTCAAGGCTACTCTTTTACGATGTTGATCTTTTGTTGAAATTGAACTTGCCCTTTTGTGCAGAAATTCGTCGTTACTTCATCAATTCACGGTAGCCCCATTTGGTGAATTGGGCTAACAACTTGATTTATTGCTGGGAATATTTCAGAGAGAGAGAAAAAAAAATCTTTTTCTCAATGTGTTGGAACTGTAAAACCAAGGGGTTTGAAGTTCTAGGCAATCGAGACTCCTGTTTTATGATAAAGTATGATGCTTGATCAAGATTCTAGTGGTTTTGTTTGGTAGTATACACCAGATTGCTTCTGGGGGCACAATAAGGCGATGCTTTCATTCTCTATTACTACCCAGAACAGCAATTGGACTGCACTGTTTTGTTAAGAAGGATATGGCTATTACTGCATTATTCTTGCTGCTGTTGCTGCAATTGTCAACAATTTTCAGCTTTGAAGTTATCTTGCAGTCAAAGGATTGTGGCAATAATCGGTTAGCTCATTCATATTCTCCTCATGGTCAAGAGCTGTTTTACATAAATGGGAATGTAGTAAACGAAGTTGCTTTCTGTAAGGCCCTCCAATTGTATATTGCAAACGGTTGTGATGTGAAGGACTACTTTGAAAGTAACAACTGTGCCTTGGATGTTTCTTTTGGTAAGGTTAATTTTGAATAGATAGTTATGCACATTTTCGTAGATTTCAATTTATATTTAACCTTTTCAGAATTCAAAACTGATTTTCTTTAACCTTTATGTCGGCTTTCATTGTTTGCAGTGAATTTACCTTCAAAAGCAGGAAGAAAACTTCTGCAGAAGGATTTAAGCAATAAAAACTTGACATCCCAGGGAGTTTCTAATGAGCCTCTGCCAACCTCCAAAGTTGGAATTGTTGCAGGTGGGGCTTTGTTAGTATGTTGTGCTGTTCTTTGTCCTTGTATTTATGGGAAGAAAAGAAAAGCAACTGCACATGCTGTTCTGGTCAGGGAGCCAAATTCAAGTGAGTTCATAGTTATATCTATTGTCTACTTTTACCATATATTTTTTGACTTTGTTTGGACTTTGGATAACTTCCGAGCCAGACATGTGCATTCATTTTATGAATTTGGATTATTCCTACCTGCACAATTTGATAAATAGTCTGTTACTGCAGTATTTTAAATTTTCAGTTTCCATTGTTAATATATACTTCATCTTTTGTTTTTAACCTTTTAAAGATTGTGCTTCCAGTTATACTTGATTAATGAACTAATGAAACTTTTTGCTGCTGCAGTGGACTCAACTTCCTCATTTGAAGGAAATTCCGTTTCTGAAAGGGTCCCAGCTAGTCCACTTCGGGTGCCACCTAGTCCTTCAAGATTCTCAATGTCTCCAAAACTCAGTAAACTTGAATCATTAAATCTCAACCTGAGTCAGGTTACAAGAGCTACCCGTAATTTCTCAGAATCATTACAAATAGGAGAGGGTGGGTTTGGAACTGTCTACAAGGCTCAGTTAGAAGATGGTCTGGTTGTGGCTGTAAAGCGTGCAAAAAGGGTAAGAAGTAGATCTTAGCATGAAGTTTAAAATTCTGCAGCCAACTTTAGAGGCTGAAGTTCTGGATTCTGTTGTATTAGAAAATTATGTATCAGATATTCCATACTGTATTGTGAACTGCTTTGACTATTTTTAACCACTAAAAATAGTAGTACTTATTTTCTTTTGTTGAAATGACTAAATTGTATAGGGACAAATTGAGAGTTTGAGAACTGAATTCAGCAGTGAAGTCGAACTTCTGGCCAAAATTGAGCATCGAAACCTGGTGAAGCTACTAGGTTTCATTGATAAAGGACATGAACGCATTCTTATTACAGAGTTTGTGCCAAATGGTACTCTTCGAGAACATTTGGATGGTAAGACCAAGCACCATTCTTTGCCAATGCCTGTCTTTAAATACATAAACTAATGTGGAATATCACGTTGATATTACCGGCAGGTCTGCGTGGTAGAATCCTGGACTTCAATCAACGCCTTGAAATCGCTATTGATGTTGCTCATGGCTTGACCTATCTGCATCTATATGCAGGTCAGTAACCCCTCTATTCTGCGCGAATTCTTTTCACCTCTCCATTTTCTTTGTATACAAACCATCTACCCTGCATTTTAGATCATTTGAGTATAAATGGATGCTTTCGAGTCTCTAGTTCAAAGAAAACAACTTCAAATATAGCCATATGCTGTTTGTTTTAGCATGTTCATGCAGCATGATTTCCCTACAGTATAATATATCTGCAAATTGATGTCTAACCTTCGTCTTATCTTTAGAACAGAAAAGCAAATTATCCATCGAGATGTGAAATCATCCAACATTCTTCTGACAGAAAACATGCGAGCTAAAGTTGCTGATTTTGGATTTGCAAAGCTTGGTCCAATGAACTCTGATCAAACACACGTTTCCACCAAAGTGAAGGGAACAGTTGGTTATTTGGACCCTGAGTACATGAAGACATACCAACTCACTCCCAAGAGTGATGTGTATTCATTTGGGATTTTGCTTTTAGAAATTGTGACAGGCCGCCGTCCTGTGGAGTTAAAGAAAATTCCAGAAGAGCGTGTTACAATAAGATGGGTAAGTTATAATTTGATCTTGTTAAGATGATATATTTTTTTTAAGGAGTGTTAGCAACACACTCTCTACCACTCTATTTCCAACCGGCTTTCTGTTATTAGTTGAAATTCAAATGGGTTCTACTATTTTGGAATCGGGTCCTACTAATTCATGTGGGTCCCACTTGAATTTTGTAGGACCCATATGAATTTCAACCAATACGATGAAATGTGTTGGAAAGAGGGTGCGTGTTGCTAGCAAAAATTTGTTTACATGTGCTTTTACAAGTTTTGTGCATTTAAATTTTGGCATACTTTTAAAAGATGATATAGCATTTAAGGCACGCATCCAATTATCCAACAGTGAATCTGTAAGAAAGGGACCTCTTAAGAAATAACTTCTTCTGTCACACTCCAGAACAATATAGCCTTGTGTCATCTATTCTCAATGGGAATACGTGATATGGGTTGGTGTTGTATCAATGGATGAAATAAAAACTTATGCATGGGAAATACTTGCCATATAATTTATGCTATTGTTAGGCTTATACTGCTCCAAGGGTAACTTGCAGTCTTCTCTGGGTTTTCTTTTGTTGACCCCATTTCAGCATTAGAAAAATTGATATCCTTTTATTTCTAATTCCAATCTTTTAATGGCGACAAAATGAGTTCTTGTTGCCGTTCCTTAGTGATTATATTAGTACTAGATCAATAGCTTTGCTGTCTTCATTCATTTTGAAGTGCTCAAATTATGTGCAGGCGTTCAGAAAGTATAGAGAAGGAAGTGTGGTGGAACTGGTGGATCCTTTAATGGAGGAAGCTGTAAATGCAGATGTTCTCATGAAGATTTTTGATTTGGCATTTCAATGTGCAGCACCCATTCGAGCAGATCGACCTGACATGAAATCGGTAGGAGAGCAATTGTGGCCAATAAGGGCAGATTACCTCAACAGTGCAAGGAGAGAATAATTAGTGAAACTTGAATGATGATATTGTGAAGTCAGCTTTTCTTTCTTTATCCTACTTAAATAAACATTGTTGTCTCAGGCATTGTGAAATGAAGATTATTTTCTCTCTCTTTTTTTTTTATTATAGAAAAATGGTGGCAAGTGAGCAACCACTCATTTGGCTCTTCTTTTATATGACTTCATTTATTTAACCAAATAAACTGCAGAAAGTCATTATAAAATTAGAAAGTAATTTAAGCAAATACTAGGAAACCCTACATTGTTGTAGTACAATGTTCTTCCAATTCAATCAACCTGTTTTTGTTAAAGAAGCCATTGAGAAACCAATTCAATTAGCCATTAGATGCTTAGAAATAGAACATGTGGAAACTGTACTACTCCATTTCCCATAATTGAGAAGCAAGGAGGAGGACCCTCAATAAACCACTGACCAATTATTATGACATAAAAAGTATAAAGCTGATAACCTGTTAAATACCCCTCTATCAACCCAGTACCTAATCGTTACACAAAATATAGAAGAGAACCTTCTTTATCAGAGGCCCACATTTTATGCAACAGTGTGCTATTAGCATAGAATAACTTTTCACCCTAATATCCTAAGGGAAGCATTCATATATCTTATTTGTTGTATCAAGTGAACTACTTCAAATTTGAAGCAATAATTAAAAGGAAAGTGAGCTCGATGGATCGTACTTTGATTTTTGTAATATGCAAATATGACTCTCCTCACGAGTCCTTTATCAGCTATGGATTCCAAGATGAAGCTGAGAGAAAAACCATCACTGGTACTCTGGTCTTGGGAATACTAGGCCTTGGGCAAGATAAGAATATATACAGACTAACTGTTGAAAGTTCAAGCTTGTAGCTTGGCTCAAAAGCTCTCAAAGATTTTTCACAGACAAGAGAGTTGGAATCTCAATCTTTTCCACCTGCTTCTTACCAGCAAAGGATGCAAACCCAATATATGTTCTGGCATGAAATCGTGTCGTGTCAGGATACCCACTATGGGTGATCTCTGCAGTTAACATTGCATATAACTTTGTTAAGTAAACAGCAGACAACAATAATGGTGAATTGGTGAACATCAACTAAAGTAGCTTGCAAGGAAGATAAAATAGTTCCATCAATCTATATAGTGATGAGTACATATAAAAAATAGTAAACCCAGTAAATGACCAGCAGTAGGTAGAAAATCAAGTGCTAAAGTAAGTAGTATGATTAGTATGTATAATAAAACTGCAACTTTAGTATAAAATAAAGGAAATTTATTGAAAATAACATTTTTTTTCCTTTCACACAAATTCTTCTCCTACCAATACTTGCAAAACTCTAATTCATCATATTCTTATTAAATACAAACAGCATTGGGCAGGGGCTAAATTAACAAAAGCAATCTTTTTACGAGAACAAAAAAAAAGGAAACAGTACATGCAGATACTCTTGGGTATCAAAATTACAGCAGGCATGAGAAAATTACTTACACCGGAGATCTTGGGTATCACAAGTAGGTGCCTTAAACCAACTTCTCGAAAAAGTGTAAGGGCCTTTCCCAGTGACATTGTCTCCACAACAGTATAAGGTGAAGCATTAGTAAATGGATGTAGATCTATGAACATGTCCATCTCTTCCTCCGTTAGCTGTATATCTTCTATCTTTTCACCTCTGTTTGTTCCCTCCTTTGCAAAATCATCAGCTGAAAACTTATTCAAGGCATCATCACTTATTGCTGTCGGTGTGCGCAAGAAAGCTTTCTTCTTCAACAACATGAGAAGATGGTCGCGAAGTATTATACCAAATAAAACTGGAGCTTCAGAAACTGGAGGCTCATCAATAACAGGAAACCCATTGTGTCTCGTAGTTTTGAGAATAAAAACAATGTTACAAACCTTCTCGAAGCCATTAAAAATCTGAAGTGGTCCTGTGACTACATCACCTACTGTTAGCTGCCTCATATATGGTTCAGCATGAGTTTCTAAATAAGGAAAGCCCTTGGCTTTCATTATAAGGTCATATATGTTAGCATTGAAAGCATCTCCTACAGTCTTAGATACCAAAAGCACCATCATGATTAAGGGCAGCAATAACAAGTTATTGGTCAGTTCTAGAATAATTACACACAGTGAAACTGTTGCCCTCATAGATCCGCCGAGAAAGGAAGCAGCGCCAAGTACAGCATAAAGGCCATGGTTAAGATTGTTCCTTCTACCAACCAACATTCCAACAAAGCGTCCATAAGATGCACCAGTCACAATAACTGGCACAAAAAGCCCGGCCGGAGCAACAATTCCATAGCTAAATATACTTAAAAAGAAGCACGTGATGAAAAAGATGAACATCGATGAATACTCAAACTCATCATCTGTATTCCTGCTGAGTAGATTTCTTATAGCATCATCATTAGTGTTAAAAATAAGGCTGGCAAGATCATTGTAGTGACCAGGAGGGCATTGGAATTTCTTGTAGTTACCAGACCGACCTATAGTAGGACAAGGCTCAGTTGCATCAGGTGGACAAGGTCGGCAACATGCAAACCATGGCAATCCAAAAAGAAGAACGGAGGTAAAAATGGAGATTAAACAAGCAAGAAATATTTTGTAAATGGAGCCTTTCCTGCCAGAGTAAATGATAAGAAGAATGAGGTTTGCAGAAAACATCATACAATGTTATGAAAAGTTAATTTTGTTGCAATCACTTAAAGAGAAGCTTACTCATTGATAAAATTGTACATGCGAAGAACTTTGTTCAGCAAAAAATTATATAAGCTTCCAAGTATCCCACCTATAACGGCAAGAACAAACACAGGAGGAACGTCCCCCAAATGATATGAAATACTTGCTGAATAAGCATCAAACATTATCAGTCCCCCTTTACCAAATAACCCACATTTACCACTTAAACATACATCAATCATAGCACGAAGCATAATTGCAACTATTGCTGCCGTGAAGAAAGCTCTCCACAGAAGGGCACTTCTCCACCTGTACAACAGAAATTAAATTTTTGAGATGTTGAGGGACATAATTGACTAATGGATTTTTAGATTGATAAGATAAATCAATAACAATTTATCCACTAGAATTGGAGAAAACCTACTCTGACAAATAATAAAAGAACTGTTTATAAGAAGACAAATAAGGGAAAACAGGAAAAAGGAACCAAAGACTCCTCCATTGCAAATGCCAATTGAAGGTTGAAGGTTCTCAACCAACCCTTTGTACATAAACACTTGGAAACAAGCCTGCGGAACATATTTAGCCAGAGGCCTTCAGTATGTCACTTATCAGTCCATTACTTATGGCATATTTTTGGTTTATTGGAAAAAGAGAGAACAAGGGACTTGTAGAATGAGGGCACTGCGGTGAGGGCAACAAAAGCCAGATAAGTGATCGAAGGGCTCATCAGTTCAATATACCACTAACATAACACACTAATTACAAACATTTGCCTATCAAAAAAAAAGTTCAATATACCAAGGTTTTTTGGTTCAATGCATTTGACACCCATAATAAAATAAGATCCAACTATATTGAGAAATTACTGTATATCAAACAAAAGTGCTCAAATAAAACTTATTTTGAGCACAATTCAAGCACAAATTACCAGTTGAAATCCAACAATAAATAACAAAAATAAAGGTGTGATCATATGTTAGTAGACCTCCAATAAAGAGGGTGGGCAATTAGAACCTTGAATGGTTGTGAAATAACGAACTGTCTATAAGCTGTTAGTGACAGTTAGGATAAGAGAATCAGAAGGTAGTTATAAAAAGGGGAAACAAGGAGAGTGGGAGGGTATCGTGTATTTTTCAAAAGAGTGAGGAAGAGGAGAGAACCAGGACTCTCAAATAAGGGGTTCATTTTCCATTACTTCATTGACAAGAACCATTCATATGACAAAAAATATGATTCAATCCCCAAGCAAGGCACCATGAAAAATTAACAGTTTACAAGAGAAAAATTGTAACTTCATATAGATAGGCATACACACCAAGATGCCATCTCTTCAAGAGCAAACAACACCCCACCAACAGGGGCACGGAAAGCAGCAGCCATTCCAGCTGCTGATCCACATGTTATTAGATCTCGTCGATCTCGGTCATTCTTAAAGAACCGCAACCATTTCCATGTTAACTGATATTTCTTTGACCCACCCTGACCCAACAATGATGCTACACATGCACCTGTATGCACCATAGGCCCTGCCTTCCCAACATGAAGAGATGCTGACACAGCCGTGATGCTTCCAATAATCTGTACATATAACCAACATGAAAGTAAATCTCTTTTTCAGGAAAAAACAATTCCTGTCTGTCTGAATTAAGTAAAGGAGTCTAGACTCTAGAGTACTAATTAAGAGACAACAATGTCAATGACATATTATGAAGCTCAATTCTATGTTACTGGAGAACCAATTAAATATCGTTACAGAATTCATACCAGGGCATGTGCTCCATGTGCAAAGGAAGGAAAAGAAAAGATAAAATACAGAAAAGTACCAGAATATGCAAGACTATCGATATAAGGAACATAATCATTCAATTTGTCTGTCAAGTATTGTATAAATATTTAGAAATATTTGGATGTTATGAAATATTTCTGCAAATAATATCTTCTCCAATCAGACAAGCAATCTACATGTTTTAGATGTTAATTGTATTATCAGAGATAACAGGAACCACAGGTAGAAATGGTCAAATAGCCATTAACTTTTTATTTTTTGTCTGATTCCTAACCAAATTGGGAAGGAAGGGTGACATCGTATATTGTTATGTTTGCAGGAAAAGTAGAAGGAATCTTGCAGGAGGAGAAAGAAATATGTGCTGATGTACATAAATCACAGATAAAATGGGTCAGAGATAATAAATTTTACATCACCCCCCCCTCTTCTTCTCGGAAAAAAAGTTATCAACATAGAGCAGCATGTTACTAACCACCATAAGACGGCATACGATTTACACTACTTTTGTGGCATGCAAATAAAATTGTCAACAAATAATGAGATTAACGGGAAGTGGATTTCTGGTGTGTTAAACACCATTTATGACACTTGATAAATGTATAGAGAATAAACTGACAATCTCGTGTTAGACTTTTCAATACCAAGTCTTCATGTTATTTTTGTACTCCTTCTAATACCTAACAATTTAATATCATGGATTTCAATTGCTTATGTACTACAAAAGTGCTCTAGACACATGAGTGATAGGGGCACATCTGATCTCACATCAAATATTTCCATCTTATGAACAAACTGACATGATTGTCTATGGGAAAAGAGTCACGATAGTTTTAGAGATATAATAAATCCATTCATGTGCTTTCACATGTGCTTTCACCTTAAGGTTTCGGAAGAGTTGGTTAATGATAAGTATGAACTATGAAAGCAACACCCCAACACTGAAAGAGCATTGTGATTTATAATACCTTAACGAACAGAGTTCGCAAAGTAAATATTCCAGGTGCATCTACCCCATTTAGGTAAGCCTTCACCTCCGGTATGCCTGAACCGGCAGCAGCAGGTGCTATCAAAGCCGTGATTATAGAGGAAAAAAGTGTGAGACTCAAATTTGAAGCGAAAAAGACTACAAATGCCAATAAAAACCTGTAAAGGAATTTGTAAACTTTATCAGCAACTTCACGTGGAAAAAAGTGTACATAAACAAAACAATTCAACAAAATTCATAATCCATCAAAACCATGAAACAAAAAAAATGTAAAATTTATAAAATTATAGTCACAAGAGTCACTACTACCTCCTCTCCAACATCATATTGGAAGTGATGACGAACTTGATGCCGGCGAGATTCTCAACAGCGAGATTGTTGCAAAAACCAATAAGGCTAACGATCAAACCAATGAGAAAGCACAAAAGCCACTTCATAAAAATATACTGGAACATCTGAACCATCCCTCTGCTCCTCCAATCTTGCTTGAAGAACTCGTTCTCAAAAATCCTGCACACCCAAAACAAAAAGAAGAAAACTTGAGAACTGGGTCGTGAAAAATATTCCATCTTTGGAACAAAGCAGAAGAGCCGGTTGAAAAAACAGACTCGTAGTCAAGGCTCTCAATAGGGCAGACATTGGCGCCAACGATGGCAACCTGGGACGTGGAATTGACAATGGATCTCTGGGAAGAGAGTAAGGGTTGGCGCTCGGATTCGCCATTGATCAAGTGGTTGGTGGACATGGCTGGATGAGTCTGCGGGTTTTTGACCCTTTGAAGAAGAAGACAGAAGGAGAGAGCGGATAGGTGAGAGTTCCTATTATAGTATGGTGAGGTGAGGGGAGACGACACCAGAAACTAAATATTTTACGTTTATTTTGATTTCAATTATAAATTTAAATTTAAAAGAGTAAATACTCAAAGTGATTACTCAAATTTTTCGAATAGCCTGATTTGATTTCTAAAAAAAAAAAATGAACAATTTGATATTCACGAGGGATAAATTGATCCTCAAATCTTAAAGACAGAAGACAATTTAATCTCTCTATAAGTATCAGGTTCGCTCCTATTTTAAAATTTGGAGAACCACGTTATCAATTTTTTTATATAGACTAAATTGGGCTAGTCGAAAAATATTTGAGAGACCATCTCGTGACTTTACTCAATGAACACGGTAGCGAGATGAGCGAGGAAACCAACCGAGTGATCGCTGTTGAGCAGCAAAAGGCTAAACTAGGAAAATTCCAACACGACAACAACGTGGTATTGAGGGACGTGGGTAGATAAGGAAGTGGAAAGTGGCAACAGGTTATTGTCCGGGTTTAGGTTTCTTTCTTTTTTTTGGATTTTTCTTTTTGGTTTCGTTTTGTGCTACGAATAAATTCCAATTTAACTAGTTAAAATGAGTATGATTAAGAATGTGAAATTGATTTTGAATAATTGATTTTATAAAACAAAATAGTTTAAAAAATTTAATTTATGTTTGATAATGATATTTTAAAAGTGAATTTAGAAGAATTGATTTTATTTGGATGTTAAAATAAAATTATTTTTGAGATGTAAGTATAAAGAATATTATAGGTCTCACACTTAAAATCAATTTTACTTAACAGAAAAGCTAAAAATCTTTGCTTCTCTTAAAATCAATTATACTAAACCTATAATAATTGATTTTATTTGACGCTAAATTTAAAACAAAATATCTTCAGAATCCCAAAATGACTTTCACCGGAAGCAAACGTGATTTTGCTCCATCCAAAATCTAGTGTGTGTTTAGATAAGCATTTGATAAAAGTGATTTCGAATGAAATTGATTTTGTAAAATTGATTTGGTTAGAATTGAGTTTGAAGTGAAATAAGTTATGTTTAGATGTTTTTATTTTGAAAATAAGTTTGATGCAAAACTTAATGTAAATTTTACAATCCAACGCAAAAGCTACTTTTTGTAGCTTCTAGTCAAAATCACTTTTGAAGGCAGAATCAACTTCACATGACAGTAACAAAACACCTCATCTTTATTAAAATCACGTTTGACAGAGACCAAAATCAATTCTAAAAGTTTCCAACATAATATTAAACACACACTAAATTAAACATGATTTTGCATTTTCCAAACGTATAAAAGCAACTCCAATGGAGTTGCTTAACTAATTCTTAAATTTCAGGACAAGTTCGCACTATCACTATAGTCTAGTGAAGATGATACACATGAAAATATTTGATTCTATAACCAAATTTTTATATAACAACCATTGACATTTATTCGATATTTCATTCATATTTATATATGATATATTTATTCCAGCTTGATATTCTATAATACTGAATTATACTTAGGTTCTGTTTGGATAGCAAAGCTTACAACTTATCAGAACTTCTCTACTCATATAAACTTAAATAAATAACTCATCACCTCCAAAAATCTATTTTTAGCTTATTTTGAAAAGTCAATTTTTTTGGTTGATTGAAAAACCTTATATCAAAGCTTATAAAAAAAGTTGTAATACATATTTTATAGATTCTAAAAGCATTTTTTCGAGTTTGTATCTAAATAACTTAATTTAAAAGAAACTTATATTATAAAATTTTTTATGCTAACGGTACATCCTGGTTTAATAGGTATTCTAATATATTATAATTAATTAAAAATAGATATACTCTTAATTTCTCACTTTATATTTAAGTTTGATTTCAAGAGCAAGCCTATATCTAATATTTGTTAAGCAAATGTTAACTAATGCTTTAATGACAATGATTAAAAAGTTAAAAGTGGTAAGGTTTTATTAGAAAATGATGTATTTAATATTTTGAGAAATAACATATTTTATTTACCAATAAAAAACTTAGTATTCGTTGATTTCTTAACTAATATCTTTGGCTCTAAAAGTATAAAAGAAAAGGATAATACTAATGAGTGTCCTTAGAGTATTGATTAAGGAATCAAAAGATGTAAGTTTGTATGGAAAATTTGTGTATTTATTACATTGAAATGTGATAAACTTATATTCTCAATAAAAACTTTCCTTTTATTCATTGCTTAACCAATGCCTGAGGGTGGCGTTTGATTCCTTCAATGTTTTATTCGCAAAGTAGATTCTCGGGAATCATATTATCAGGAATGTTTCTTTCACACATGAGAATAAAGCTTTCTCAAGTTTATAACTATCATTTACTAATTGTATTCCCGGGAATCTTTTATGCCTGTGAATAAATTTTTAACACTTGTATGAAATATGAGAAACTTTTATTCCCTTACTAACATTCCTGGGAATATTTTTCTAAAACTTGTACCAAGCGCTATCTTAGGGCACTCATTAGCAAGACCCAAAAGAAAAAAGTAAGGGTGTATCCACTCTTGATTAGTTAAAGTGGGTTGAGATTTCAATGCACTTTGGTTAATCAAGTGTGAACACCTTATTTTTTTCATTTTCATTGAAGAATGTTAATTAGTGTCCTTATAACACTATTTAAGGAACCTAAAATAGAAAAAAAAAATGCATTGAAAATTGTTGCATTTAAAATCTTGAAGAGTGACATGATTAAATTTCCAATAAAAACTTTCTGATTTAGGAATCATTAATCAATAGCCTTGACCCTAAGAAAGTGCAACACATGACCATTTTTTATTTTATATTTTTGTTCATTTAGATGAGTCTAATTCAATATTTTTAGGGCATTAGCAAGCACATCCTATTATATCCGACCGACTGGTGGTTGTGGTTGTCACATGTTTGCAATCAAAACAGAGCGATAACATCCACGTGGAAGCTTCCTTCGCGGGCAATGCAGGTGATCAAGTTGAAGTTACAGTGACATAAATAATTTTTACATAAAAAAAAGGCATAAATAATTTAACAGTACCATTCGCAACAATAATTGCACTTTACCCCAGGGGTAATTAATCAGCTCGGTGGCCTCCCTTTGTCCACTACTTTTTTAAAGAATTTATTTGTAAATATAGGATAAAGATTATTTTTATTAGTAATCAATGGTAAATTATTACAATATTAAAATTCACACGTAAAATAATTTTTGATTAATTGAAAGTTTAATTTTTTTTATGATGTATCAAAATTTAACTCATTTTTTATATAATTTTATGGCATCATATATTAGGTCCATTATGATATTAATTTTGTTTTATAAAATTTATTATCTGACATTATTAGTTATTAAATAATTTTCATGTTAAAAAATTAAAATTATATTTTAGTAAATTATTTTTCTATTTTATCTTACTTAATTAATAAAAATACTAAGAGATAATGTTAAAGTTAAAAAGAAATAAATTTTTTTTTATTTTTTGTATCAGCAAATAAAATTTTAAAAAATAATAATCTCTAAAATGATTACTATTTTAAAACATAAGAAGTAATTATTATAACTTAATAATAAATACCTAACATCTAATTTAAATGTTATAAATTTATTTAAGAATTTATCCTTTTTTTCCTTAGACCATATCATAATCACAGACCCAAAACCCACATCATTAATATAAAGATGATGGGTTAGACTTATCTAAAATGAGATTAATTGTTACACTGAAATTTTAATTTCAAAATTAAGATCTCGTTTGTTTAAGATTAAAAAATAAATAATTTTGATACAAAATAATTTAGTGATTATATTTAGATATTTTAAAAAAATCAGAAGCAGATTTGTGTTTGTTTACAATCATAAAAATCATTTTTTAAAAAAGGTAATTAGTTATAAAAAAATGAATTTTTTTAAAAGCTAATAAAAGTTATTTTTTATTTCAACCCTAAAAATAATTTTTTTCTCATTATTTCTAAAATAAAAAATAAACACACTTAAAGATTTTAAAAATATTTTTTTTTTACAAAATAAACAATAATAAACACATTCTAAAACTAATGTGTCTCATTTTTCTCATTTAAAAATAGAGTCTTTTTTGCATGCTCATATGGCGCCATGGCAGGTCTAGGCAGCTAGCTAATTGAAAATACATCCGTGTATATTATTGGGTTGTAGGTAGAAGCAAATGTCATGCTTATCCTTATATCTCAACCCTTAGTCCTTATTAATACGATCCATATATTAGAAATTAAATAAAAAATAATAATACATCTAATGTCTTAAAATACCAAAAAAAATGTTACAAAAAAATAAAAATAACAAACAGTTAAAAGCTATTTAGGAAGTTTAAGTAAGAACCTAAGATATTAGAATAGTTGATACAGAAAGATGTTATTGTGTTATAGGTTTACTAGATAGAAGGATAAGTTTGTTTTTCTTTGATAACTCTTCCGCTGTTAGTTGTTGATAATTGTTAGTTGTTGATAAGATAAGTTAGTCAGCATTAGATGATCAAACTCAGCCTATAAAACAAAGGTATGATACTCTTGTAAATCAAGCTTCCAGTATTCAATTCAAAACAATTATTTCAATATGGCATCAGAGAAGGTTGGTGATCCTGAAAGCAGTAAATCAGAGAAGGTTGATGATCCTGAAAGCAGTAAATCAAAGAAGAACAATGCCTCTGATGATGCAAAACCCTCCATTCTTACACCCAATTCAGCCTTCTATCTCATCTCATCCGACTACCCCGGGATGCCCCTTGTTGCTGCCATCCTCAAAGGAACCAATTAACAGACATGGGCATGTGCAATCAAGACTGTAACACCCCCCCGGGCATTACTTACGTAACACATGCAAAATTTAAATTAAAAGATAATTTGCTGGTGCTTTCGGAAAATAATTTATATAAGTACATAAGTGTCTGAAATTGGGTATAAAAATTTTGTCACGACTCCACACCTAAGCCTTGATCGACACACAGACTTACTATCATAACCTGGCAAGCCTATTTAATGTAAAGAATATACTTAAATAAAAGCTAGTATTTTTACGAAAATTTCGACAGAGTCTCCTCTGTAATTCGGACATCCCAAGTAAAAGAACACCTGCTAAAATAATTACATTTTCATTCTAAAATTCCAGTTACACCAAATACAACCAGGCAGTAATATGCTAAAAAAATAGTTATAACAATAAGCTTTACAAGACCAAAAGGAACAACTTAGGTTTTCATTCAAAAGATATGCTCTCCGAGCCATAAACATTCCATTTTAAAATAAAGGCTCTCTGAGCCATACTCATACATACTATCAAAAATAATCTAGTCTCAAACCCTAAGCTGGTCGTCCTAAAAGTTATTCCTGAGGAAAACTCACATGATCATTCCACAATCAAATACTTCATCAAACACCCGATCCAAGTCTTTGAGGGACTTAGGAAGACTCCTCTACACCATCTGTACTAAAGTACCCAGGGTACGATAGCGAACCAAAAGAAACCTGATATATCTATAAGGGTGAGACGCCAATATATGGATTTAACACAATAACTAAATGTGCGACACAAAAGAAGGCACATGCACATTTACATGTTTATAACAACATAAGCATCCATATTATAGCATACAGTTTATCAATGGGTTCCACACCTCAAACATCAACGTTGGAAAACTATGCATGAACACTTCATATTCGTCATCTAACTTCGCGCCTAATCTCATGAGATATCCCAACACGTGGTGAGTTAATCAGACTCAATTGCCACACTAGGCAAACAGGTACACAGCCACAGGCACACAGCCAAAACCCATCGCACACTGTCCACACTCAGGGCATAGTGATAACAACGTAGATGGGGTCTCATTGTTCAACCCAGGCACAATGAAAAAATTATAGTATGAAATACCTAACGATGCAAGGTAATCACACATGGAACCGTGGGCACGTCTACCAAATGCATGCAAAACACTTTTGCTCATAACCCTTTTCTTTGTGTTCAATATTTCTTTGCTGAAGCTCAAAATGACTTGCAACTCACATAGTTTTAACATCTTTAAATCTTTCATTACAACACAGGACCTCACATCCGAGTGCTCAATCACGTCACCTCTCGACCGATGCACCAGTCATAGGTTCGTGGTAATAGAAAACATCTTAAATGTTTAAGCACGGTATACACCACGTATACAAAGACAGACCCCAAAGTCCAAAGGACCCCCAAGTCCATAACAACAAAGAACCTTAGTACCCCGACGTCTCGGTTACTAAGTTCAACACCACTTTCAACACGGTTGAATTAATTTTGCTTTCAGAAAATCTTTTAAAATTGGAAATTCTTCAATAAAATCTTTAAATAGTAAAGCTTAGTTTTCACAAAGGTGAGTTGATGAGTGTGATTTCACCTCATTTTCCATGTACATTTCTGCATGCATTTGCATATAGTTAGGCCATTTTAGTGTTTATTTTGTTTAGTTTTTCCTTTGGAACAGATAAGGTGGTATTGTGTGTTGTTTTGCAGATATTCATGATTAAATGCCCAAGAATTAGCAAGTATGAAGCTTGGATGACTTAGAGCTTTGAAAGATAAGAAATTGAGCCAAGCAGAGAGTATCACGGCCTAGCCGTGATGGCCCTCACTACGTGAGGGAGCAAAGAGTCAAGAAAGAATTGAGCCAAAAGTCGGAAGTCTGTCACGGCCTAGCCGTGATGGATATCACTACCGTGACGTGTCACCTGTGCCGATCTCCAAAAGTCGAGACGATCACGGCCTAGCCGTGATGGATATTACTGGCCGTGATAAATCGGTTGGAAAAGTCGAGACGATCACGACCCAGCCGTGTTGTCTTTCACGACCGTGACCTGATTGTTGTAAAGTCAGATAGGATCACGGCCTAGCCGTGATGAGTATCACGGCCGTGATGAATCAGTAAATGAAGCGGTGCCAAGTCGAAACCATCACGGCCTGGCCGTGATGGCTAGCACGGCCGTGACCGGCCACGAGTACTAGAAAAACTGAGCGAGCAAGTAAGAAGATTCATTGAGAAAACCCTAAAGAAAAAAATCCTCTCTGGGCTTTGTGGTGCATCATTCCATGGAGCTCTCTCCTTTGTTCATCTCTGTAATTATTCCTTTTGTTTTACTTTCAATTATGTGTAGCTAAACTCCCCTTTTGTTGGGGTTAGACTATCGCTATCCGAACTTGGTTGTAAAAATGATTTGATTTTAATACGCTTTCCTTCTTCTTTGTGAGTATATAATTCCATGCTTAATGCTTTCCTAGGCTTGATCATCTTAGGAATGATTAGTTGCTTTAATAGACAATTGAAAGGTTGATGTTAAAGCATGCTCATGAATTATATGCCAAGTAGTCCAAGAATCTAGACATAGGTGTTGGCTACTTGCAATCTTATGAATCTTGTCTTAATGCAATTTCTCTTATTAATCCACCTAAGACATTAGGGTTTAATTTGGGATTTTAGGCTCAATGCACCTAAGACATTAGGCTTGAGTATATTAGAAAAGATTCGATTGTCATAAGGGGAGTAGGAACTGTGTTAGTTATCATTTCATAACAATCAAGGGAGGATTAGCTTAGTTTAACCCCAAACAATTCTATCTCATTGTTATTCATCTCTCTGTTTTCACGTTAACTGTTTGAGAAAAATCCAAAAAGAACAAAAATATTTTCTTCTTGTTTGTTTGCTAGATGTTAGAACAACCTTCAATCCAAAATCCGATCGCCTAGATAGTAGTCAAATTTGCGAAGTGGTAATTGTCCACGATCCCTGAGAACGATATCCGGTCTCACCGTTTTTATTACTTGCAACGAACCGGTACACTTGCCGAGTACGTGTCATGAGTCACTTGAGGTTTTAACTTACTTAAAATATGTACTACCGTTTCAAAATACCTGCCGTCTACACTATTCCAAATTTGCCGTCAATTATCACTTTTAAAGCTTTTTAAGCCAAAACTTAGCTTTTTCCACTTAAACAATTTTCTAAAATCATAATTAACTTATTTTCAACAATTAATTTCATAAAATAACATTTTATAATATTACGGAATTTCTTACGTAAAAATTAGCAGTGCAAAAATATTTTCACGGTTTCACTCTCATTGTGACTCATAAATTGCTTTTACACTAATAAATCATTAAAATAATAATATTTCTCAAAACTCATTATTTTTCCAAAATAATATTTTCCACCACTTTTATATTCCAACATTTCCCATAAAACATTGAATATAATCTTTTCACAACTTATTAAAGCTTTTATCTGATTAATCGGTTGCGCACTGACCACTGTCGGGCCTCTCAAACAACATTCAACAACATCATCAGAATTATATCACCAGGCAGATCATGCATCATAGTAATATAATATACTACTGTAGATAAATAAATAAATTAAAAGCAGATCAATCACCGATACACAGATAAACAACACAACGTAAACAACATAAACAAATAACCACAACCACATATAAATCATATAAACCACACTAAAAGCAAATGGTTATTGAGAAAATCCCTCAGGTAAGCTCCCCTTACCTTTGAAGACAAGTAAAGGATCCTCGTCTTAATGCTCACGTTAGCTCCAAGAGTGTAATTATCTACTCCATCAAGCAAGCATAGCCGTGTCAAACGTCTCAGAGAGGGAATCCAACAACGCGCAACAACCAGAAATCAAGAAATCAATTACACATGATCAAACACACATTCTAATTTGATCTAAACACTTAATCTTATTACCAAACAAGGTCATTTTCAAAGAAAATCATGTTTGGAGCTTAAGCTTCACAATACCCTTTTGAGGAAACTTTGTTATGATTAAGGGATCATGAAAATGAACTTAGGAATCATCAATTAAGAGTCCTAATTGCACTAAATCATAATTAATTTCACAAAAACATAACCAAATTCAAATAAAATCAAATTGGGGTTTAGGGCTCCTAAATACAATTTGGGGAAAACTCATTTTAACTAAAGAATAATGAAATTGGTTTAGGGAAACACTAATTCACAGTCCCGATTTCATAAAACAAGGTTTAATTTCATACTTTGAAACTGAAATCAAAATCTTAGGATTAGGGTTTGACAAATTGGGGTTCTTTCAAATGACAAAGGAAAGTGAGAAAACCACTCACCCAAGGAAGAGGATGAACTTGAAGGTGGTGTTGTGGTGGCTGTAGCAGGCGGCTCGTGGCGGCAATGGGCGGTTGGATGATTTCTGGAGTAAACAAGGACCAAAAGAGAGGGTTAGACCAAAGGAGAATGAGAAGGAGCTCAAGACAACTCACATGGTGAAAACCACCATGGAGAGGCGGCGGCAGACAGCACCTACCGCGGTGGCTAGCACGATTTCGCGCTACAGGAACAACTGAGATACTATCTGAACAATGACGTGAACCAGGCATGATGTCGTGGGGTCGAAGCTCCGGCGGGCGGCGGTTTCTGTGCGGTCGCGGCTGGGCTGAGGTGGTGGCGTGATCTAGTTTAGATGGGAGGAAGAAGATGGAGGTGAGGGAGAAAGAATAAGAAGATGGGTGAGAAGGAAGAAGAAGCAGAGAAAGAAAAGAGAAAGTGAGGGGGAGGGGGCGTCGAGTGAGAGAGAGAAGACAAAGTTGAGTTTTAAACTAATTATTTAGTGATAGGTATAAAATGAGTGATAAATATTAAGCCTAAAATAAACATATTTTTACTTTTTGGAATCTAAAAATAAAGATCGATAAATATATGATTTCGAAATTCAAATTAGAGTAAAGATTAATAGTTGAATTGATCAACTAAGAAAATACTCGCTCCAAAATTTAATCTCCGATAAATGTCAAACCAGTTTATTTTCAACTCTAAAATTAAATAGAATGAAAATATGAAAATGCTTTTCTCTTAATCATATTATTTAAAACATTTTTCTGTACTGGTAATAATAGTGATAATAACATAAATTATTGTCTAGTAAGCATGCATTCACTGAAATAAGTCAGTGCTAACACACCCGATAAAATAATTTGAAGAAAGCAATTTAATTACTCAACTAAACCACATAGCAAAATAAACACAAACATCCAAATAAAATAATTAATCATATGTGTAAAAACTAGGGTGTTACATTACTACCCCTCTTAAAAAAAATCGTCCTCGAAATTTCGTAGCTCAAAACTAAACAGGATGTTGTAATCACACCTTAACCCTAAAATCTTACGTTGTATTCTCGTCATTTCATTCCTTTCATCTACAACTCTATAACAAGATCGATTCTTATGTCATCATTTTTGTCCTTTAACTACATCCGAGCCTCGAGTCGCACATGATAACTTTGCGCCAAGAACCTAAGAAATTCAATCTTCTTATTGAAATTGAATCTTACCACATCCAACATAGTCCGTTATCTTCTTAATTCCTCCCGAATCTTTTGCCTACTTCGATTTCATAACCTTTATTTGCCTCTCATTTTCAATTTGGTTCTCAAGCCCCGTTAGCATCCCTGGTTTAAGAAATTTCTCATGCACATCTACCCTATTGCCCAAGGAAAATACACAACTCCTAACAATTCCTCCATCTAAAGACAGGGGCCCAATCACTTATACAAGGAAGTGCTTTGGTATCATATCTGCCCTTATCTTATATATTTGCAGTCGAGAAAAGAGATTATAAAACAAAGTTTCTCTAAGGTCATAACCCCTAGGAGTTGCACCAAAACAAAGCCAAGAAATCCAGGTGGACACTCCCCAATGGCAATCTTGGATTTAAAATGTCCAATTTCCACTGTGGATCATTAACCAAATATTTACCAGAATAAGACCTCAAAGATTAGAAACATTTCGCCATAGCTTATCACACTCGAAAGACATAATCAAAACTTAATCACTCCTTGCCTCAAAATTAGTCTAGCAAAACTTCTTCAACACCTTATCCTCATGACGAACATCAAGTTCAACATTAACTCTACCACATATATCAACTTTCAACCCAAATCACACAATTGTAGTCTTAGTTTCCTATGGACTTATTCCACTACTCCAAATTTCATCACGGTCAGACCTTTAAGACTCTATAACAGAGCTCTCAAACTCTTCTCACGACTTAGTTTCTCAAGAACTTCTCTTTACTATTTCCGTTCAGCTTAAGGAAAACTACTATAGATATTTTTCTGCTAATCCTCGGACTCACGAAGTCAACATTAACCATAAACGTTGATCACTACTCTAAATTCCTTTAATGATATATCTGCCTCGATCATGATAAGGTCCATTGTAATCATCTCACTCAATGATGTTGAACTTAAGGGTTCTCATAGTACCATTCACATCTATACATTAACGAAGCTCCTATCAACTCTGGTTTGTCCTACCACAGAGATGGCAAAAATTAGGTACCACACTATCTCCCAACTAACTTGCTAGGGATAGGTCATCTCATTACTTATCCATCCCGCCGAGGATGATCAGTTGGACTTAGCCTCAACTTAGTCCTCAACACTTAAAGTAAACTTAACCGACACACGTTGACAAACTTCCGTTTTCACCTGAAATAACACTTGAAGATACTCCATGAAGTCTGAACAATCCTCTGATACATTATTCGGTTTACTAACACTGCATAGTGGATCTTAACTTGTAAGAAGGGTGTAGACTTCACCAGTCGATCCACGATCACTTTAATTCAAACAAGGCGCATGTAGGCCTTCATCAAACTCATAACAAGGATTCATGGCGATGCCAATATCTTAACAAGGAAGGTCTCAATTGTTAAACTATCCCTTTTTCACTGTACTCGACTAACTCTGACATCTTGATGTGCAGATATCCAACTCATGACTGATGAGATAGGTCACACATCGACCAAATTTGGAGAATACGTGGAACTAAGATGATCAATGACGACAAGTACATTCAAACCCCAATAAGACATGACCTTGGTGATCATAAAATAATTTCTCAAGAAAAGAAATTTTTCTTGATTTCACTTTCACATAAGAATAGAAAAGAATTTCATTAATTTGAAGGATACAGGAACATCCAGTATGGAAAAAGATCCTTCCATCAGGTTCGTGGGTGTAAAAATGCATGATCAATACACATTTACAAACATGAATCTAATAAAGTTCATTCTTCCACAAGAACCTTCCAGCGGATTTAAGGAATCAAGGGGTGAATAATGTCTAATCCAAAGAGGATTAATTCTTATTCTTAGTATAAGGAATTTACAAAATGATGACTTTCACCTCTACCAAAAATAGAAGTGACGAAACTAAGTTCCACCAAGAAACTTCTGCTATCACGAAATCATCTGTATTATAACTCAAGAAATAGTCATAACAACTTATCTCAACAAAATGTGAAAGTATCCAGACCAATGGATTTCGTTAAATCAATTCACTCAAATGTCTAATACATCGAGAATTTATTTAGAAGTGTGAGTACGGCTTCTCACAAACAAATAAATGAATAACTGGAAATTTAGGAATTAGCATAACTAATTCATAAGTCCTGACAGATTTCAAATTAAAATCAGAAAATATGTCTCAAACCCTAAGCTGGTCGTCCTAAAAGTTATTCTTGAGGAAAACTCACGTGATCATTCCACAATCAAATACTTCATCAAACACCCAATCCAAGTCTCTGAGGGACTTAAGAAGACTCCTCTACACTATCTGTACTAAAGTACCCAGGGTACGATAGCGAACCAGAAGAAACCTGATATATCTGTAAGGGTGAGACGCCAATATATGGATTTAACACAATAACTAAATGCGCGACACAAAAGAAGGCACATGCACATTTACATGTTTATAACAACATAAGCATCCATATTATAACATACAGCTTATCAATGGGTTCCACACCCCAAACATCAACGTTGGAAAACTATGCATGAACACTTCATATTCGTCGTCTAACTTCGCACCTAATCTCATGAGATATCCCAACACGTGGTGAGTTGATCAGGCTCAATTGCCACACTAGGCAAACAGGCACACAGCCAAAACCCATCGCACATTGTCCACACTCATTTCTTCTTCTTCTTGAAGAATTTCTTAAAATGGGCCTTCTTGAGTTGAAAACATTCATCCTTGATGTGACCAGGCTTCTTGCACTCATAGCAGGCAATTGGACTTTTGTCTGTTGAAGTGGATTCTTTGAAGTTCTTGTCCTTTTTGAACCTTCTGAATGACTTATCCCTCTTGAACTTCTTTTTTTTTAGGAGAAGCTTTATCTTCCTGGTCAGAAGAGACAATTCTTGATCACTCTCAGAATCCTCATGTTTAGACAGGTCAGCATCACTGGATGACTCGTCTGCCTTTAGAGCCTTGGAAGCTTTTGTTGATTTTTGATAAGCTTTCAGAGCAATTGACTTGCCCTTCTTTGGTGCAACTTCATCTCCAAGTTCTTGCTCATGAATAGTGAGTGTTCTAAGAAGTTCATCCATAGTCAAGGTAGTGAGATCCTTGGCTTGAGAGATAGCAGTGACCAAATGTCTCCACTGTTTAGGTAGACTTCTCAGAAACTTTCCAACCTTCTCAGAATTGGTGTAGACTTTACCAAGAGATTTTAAACTGTTGACTATAGTTTGAAATCCTCCTATCATTTGAGCAACAGATTCTCCTTTCTCCATGACAAATAGTTCATACTTTCTGACAAGTATGACAATCTTTGACTCTTTGACTTTGGCTGTTCTTTCATGTGTGACAGTTAAAGTGTCCCATATTTCTTTGGCAAAGTCACAAGCACATACTTTCTCAAACTCCTCAGGACTGAGAGCACAAATGATGTTATATCTAGCTTTGTGGTTCAGCTCCCATTTTGTCTTTTCTGCAGTAGTCCACTGAGCTTTAGGCTTGTCAGTGTCATCATCATTATTGGGAATGAATGGACCATCTGTAATGACGTCCCAGAGATCAAAGTTTGTAGATAGAATGAACCATTGAAATCTATTTTTCCAATAGTTGTAGTTTTCTCCATTGAAGTAAGGATCGAGGTCTGGTTAGGGAAGCTCCTTCAGTCTGGTGACTTCCACTTGAACTAACTCTAGCAGTCATGTCTATTCTTCACGACCATTTTAACTCTACACTTTGTTAGATGCTCAACCCGGAGGCTGAGCTCGATATTAACTAAAATAGACAACTATAAATACGAGAAGGAGAGTTGAATTGTGTTTATCATAATTTAAACGAAGTTGAAAACTTTTTGCATACGAAGCTTGGTTCGATTTAGTGGAAAGATACGGGACGGATAGGTGACCTGTCTGATGAAATTTTAATAGTGACTTAGGCAAACACACCACTTGATAAACGGATAAGAAAACAAAAGTAACTAAAGAGTTTATAAGGAAAGAGAGATTGACACAATTATTTATCTTGGTTCACTCTTCAAAGCAAAGAGCTACGTCCAGTCCTTGGCAGCACAAAGTTTTATCCACTATAACTGATCAGGTTACAGACTCCAAGTATTGTTTGCACAACTAGCCTCTTCAGGCTCCAAGACAAGTATTATTTGCACACCTAGCCTCTTCAGGCTCCTAGACAAGTATTATTTGCACACCTAGCCTCTTCAGGGTCACTCATATTTGTTTGAGAAATTTGGTTTGTAATAAATACAACTTCAGACAGACAGATCTTTCACTAACACTCAGAGTGGTTTAAATGTAAATCTTAGGAAAATCTGCGTAATAACTTCAAATGATTGAAGAATACAGAATGAAAGAATGAAGATATTAATGCGCAGAGTAATGACTCTTTTATGCTATATGTATTATGTATTTGTTCATCTACAATGACTTCTATATTTATAGTCTTCAAGCATTTAAGATCCTTTAGAGACATTCCCTCAGATGTTGGCTTCAAGCAGAACTTCATTAAATGCAATAGAGTCGTTCTGGGCAGCCATAAATGCAATAGGAACGTTGGTTGTACTCTAACTTGAAGGATCATGACTTTATGCATCGTGAAACAACCATATCAGAGTTGTGCATAGAGTTTTTTGTACTTTGCTAAGTACAATTCCCTTTTCGTGTAAAGGCCAGAGGTACTAAGGAATAAAGCACGTTGGAAGCATTCTTTAACTGGTCTTTGGTTCTGATATTCGAGGTTGCTTGAGAGAGTAACTTCTGACTTTTCTTGATAAGCGTGAGACAAAGTAGGAGAGAAGGCTTCGGGTCTCTTTCTAATAGGACAACTCACAAAAGCTTGTTAGGTCCTTGGTTCTTCAACGAGTAATCTCGGACAAGTGTAGGAACTCGTGGGGAGACAGGTTGAAGACGTATCTTGAAAGAAGTCAATGATCCTAGTCGGCAGATAGGTTGACTTTCGCTTATCCAGACATGTAGTCATCTATATGAGCAGACAGATGATTCTTACTATTTTAATCTGCACACTAGATAGATAGGTTAGCAACCAATATGAAGGTTAATTAAATCATTAACCAATGTTTAGTTCTCATCAAAACTTAGGAAAATGCACATAAGACACTTTAGAGACTTGACAGTTGCCATGTTTCTAACTCGTGATTTGGACAAGCGGTTAGCAAAGACTTGAACCTCTCCCATGCTTCATAGAGTGATTCACCATCCTTCTGTGCAAAAGCATTGATCTCCGACCTCAACTTGGTCATTCTTGATGGAGCAAAGAAACGAGATAAGAACTTGCTCACCAAATCATCCCAAGTAGCAATGCTCCCATGAGGATGAGATTGAAGCCATGACTTAGCCTTATCCCTCAAGGAGAAAGGAAAGAGCCTTAAACGAATAGCCTCATCGGAAGCTCCATTGATCTTGATAGTATCACACAACTCAATGAACGTGCCAATGTGAGAATGCGGGTCTTCACTCTCTAGCCCTCCAATTTGATTTTGTTTCATAAGATTGAGAGGTGATGCCTTTATCTCAAAATTGTTACAAGTCACTGCTGGTCTAACAATTGGAGTTCCACATCTATCGGTCTTAGGGGAAGTATAGTCCCCCATTGTCCTCATTTGCCCATTGTTTTCATTCATGGTGACAATTGATACTTCAACTTGCGATTCTTACACACTTGCTAACTCAACTTGCGGTTCTTGCACACTACAAGATGCTCCTTCTCTATTCTTTCTTTCTTTGGCTTCTTTTCTGTTCTTTCTACAAAGCTTCTCGATTTCCGGATCATATGAAGTTCACTTGGGTCAATCGTACCTTGCATACAAGGAAACAAACAGAGTAGAACAATACCAAATAGAGCAAGTACAAGTTAAGCTTCAAAGTAGACAATTATGCAACTTCTAAGAGAAACACAAAGAAATCAAAAACAAAAATAGAAAAGAAAAAGTGTCTAAATTAGGAGTTCCCTTTGGTACTTGTGATATTGGCACACCGATCTCCGGCAACGTCACCAAAAACTTGGTACGATTTCTGCAAGTATACCTAATCGCTAACAAGTAATACGGTGGTGAGACCGGATATCATTCTCCGGGATCACGGGCAAGTACCACTTCTCAAATTGAACTACTATTTACACGATCGTTTGGAAGGAATGGAGCTCAATTAACATGCAACAAAATAAACAAGAGTAAAATATTTTTGGTATTCTCTTAATTAATTAATTATCAACAACAACTTGGAAAAGAGAGATAAACAAGAAAGAAGGCGCTAGGGATCCGATTTCGTCCAATTATGCATTCGGGTTCCTCATAGACAAGGAATCCTTTGAATTGCTAAAACCCTAATTATCTTAATTCCCATTAGTGGGTTGAAGGTCCAATTCCCTAAGTTAACTAACCCCTAATTCCTTAGGTGATTAATTCTATTAAACTTCACTAACAACCCTAATTCCTTAGGTCTATTTAATTAAGCCGATGATTAAGCTCCATGAAATTGTTTGACAAACCACACTAATCAAATAACATATTCCTAGATTACTCAACTAATGGTATTAATTACAAGAGGCAAACATCATCAATCACTAGTCCTAGCATATCAATGAATCCCCAAAACACAAGAATGGTAGCTAAGCATTCAAATGTCATTAAAAATAGTAACTAATACATCAACAACCAATAGTTCATAGAATAAAGTAGAGAGTTAACAAAACATCAACATAAATGAACTACATCATCTCCTTAGCTAAGAGGAATTTAGCTAGACATGCTAAACCCTAGAAAAGGGAAAAGAGAAGAGAAAAAGGGATAGAACTCCATGAAGTAGAAGGTGGATGATGAAGGATTCCTCCTCCTTCTCCTCTTCAACTCCAAGAAATTACCAAATTAGGGTTATAGTGAGTGAATTTCGTGTGTAGCTGTTGATGGGTCCTTCTAAAATGAAAATTGAGGATTTAAATACCCCATCAGGAAATTCGCAACGCTGAGCGTAGGATTTATGGCGGCGCCAGCGCCACACACAGAAATCAATTTTATGCGACATGCTAGCGTTGAGCGCAGGATTTCTGGCGTCCAGCATCAACCAAGCTGATGCTAGCCTTCACAAAATTCTCTTTCCACACTCTTTCATTTTCACATAAGCTCCACTTCCTTGATCAATTTCACTTCTCTTCAAGCTTTTTCACCTTTATCGAATCCTAAAATGATGAGAAAACATGCATAAGTTAGATTGCAATAAAAAGGGAACAAAACAACTAAAAATTAACCTTAACTGCAAGAATTATTAAAAATACTCACAACAACTAACAAAGACTCAACTAACTAAAATGGGGACAAAACAAGGATAAAAACATACGATTAGGAGTAAAATCCACTCACGAAAGACATAATTACTTGATAAATTAGCGAATTATCACTGGCACTATTTTAGTTTACTACTAATCTTGAGTATATCGATCCAAATTTTTTTTGGAAGCAGATATCTGATCCAAATTACCATTCTCAATTGAATATGAAATGATAAAACTTACGTATAATTTCATGGATATTCAAATGCTATTTCAATGGGAAAAAAATACATATATAATATCTCATCAATAAAAATATAACATATACAAAACACTAATGATTTTTGGACATATGAATTTAGACAATTATATAGACACCCTAGATTGATGCGAGTGTGAGTGAGATAGAGGAGTATTATATTCTAAAATAGAGTAGATATACTGCATACAATTATGAGTGTGGATGTCACTTAGTTGTCCATAGCAATTGTACAAATATCATAGCTCTATACAAAAGCATAGCAAGCACTTAAAGTGAGTAATGTTATTTGTACGCCTGGATTTTGGACACCTGGACGACACCTGCGATATCTGGTTAATGCAGTTCAAATATATGGTTAATTACATTCAGTGGATGATTAATTGATGTGCAAGGTGTCACAACTCATTAGTCATCAACTGAATATAATTAACCACATATTTAAATTGTATTAACCAGATATTACAGGTATAGTTCAGATGTCCAAAATTAAGATATACAAGTAACATTACTATATAGAAGTATAGAATTAGAACCATGGAAACCCTTTTCACACTCTTGAAAGTTATAACCAAAGATGAGAGATCACAATATCACATCACTCCCAAGTAATGGATTTTCAGAATGGCAAACAGGCCCTCGAGATACTTTCCTAGCAATTCCATCAGCTTTCCACCCTTTCTTTGCCCCAACTCCCAAGTTCCTTTGGTCAACCACGGCACTTCACATTTTCTGCAATCCTGAAAAAAATAAACAAAATAATTTAGCTAAGCCAAACATTTGGGTGTTAAATACAACACGATATAGCAATAAACTAATGACCCAATAAATAATAAATATTAGACTTAACTAAACATTTTATAAAATCAATCAATATATACGTAGAGACGGCAATGAATTTGACGTCAGAGTCCACCATTGCTTTTGCATCTCTCTCTCCTCTCCTCTCCCCTCCCCTTCCCTCCCCTCCCCTCCCCTCCCCTTAACTATGCAAACTGTGACTGAATATTAATTAATAATGTCGATTCATATCTAATAGGCACCTCCGAGTACTATTACTACTATATATATGTTTGCATACGATAACCTGAAGTGTGAACAAGGTTCATTTATAGTTATCAATCAATTTTCTTCCTTAGCCGCCTCTCTCTCTCTCTCTCTCTCTCTCTCCCAGCACTTGTCCTCTTCAGCTCTCTGACCTCAAAGCCTCTTCTTTTGCACTACCCAGATCCCAATATATCGACTTTCCTTTGTGTTCATCGGAAAGTTTTGCTCTTTTGTCTTCTCTTCTGTCCACGCGTTTGAGGTTTTTGTGAATTGGATAATCGGAGTTCGACCTGCGACGACATTGGTGTTAACTGGTCCCTTGTAACTCTATTTCGTCGGATTTCATGAATTGGGTGTTCCAGGTTTTCGAGAAATTAAAGCACAGTACAGAAATTTCACAACTTCATCTCATTCAAGGCTACTCTTTTACGATGTTGATCTTTTGTTGAAATTGAACTTGCCCTTTTGTGCAGAAATTCGTCGTTACTTCATCAATTCACGGTAGCCCCATTTGGTGAATTGGGCTAACAACTTGATTTATTGCTGGGAATATTTCAGAGAGAGAGAAAAAAATCTTTTTCTCAATGTGTTGGAACTGTAAAACCAAGGGGTTTGAAGTTCTAGGCAATCGAGACTCCTGTTTTATGATAAAGTATGATGCTTGATCAAGATTCTAGTGGTTTTGTTTGGTAGTATACACCAGATTGCTTCTGGGGGCACAATAAGGCGATGCTTTCATTCTCTATTACTACCCAGAACAGCAATTGGACTGCACTGTTTTGTTAAGAAGGATATGGCTATTACTGCATTATTCTTGCTGCTGTTGCTGCAATTGTCAACAATTTTCAGCTTTGAAGTTATCTTGCAGTCAAAGGATTGTGGCAATAATCGGTTAGCTCATTCATATTCTCCTCATGGTCAAGAGCTGTTTTACATAAATGGGAATGTAGTAAACGAAGTTGCTTTCTGTAAGGCCCTCCAATTGTATATTGCAAACGGTTGTGATGTGAAGGACTACTTTGAAAGTAACAACTGTGCCTTGGATGTTTCTTTTGGTAAGGTTAATTTTGAATAGATAGTTATGCACATTTTCGTAGATTTCAATTTATATTTAACCTTTTCAGAATTCAAAACTGATTTTCTTTAACCTTTATGTCGGCTTTCATTGTTTGCAGTGAATTTACCTTCAAAAGCAGGAAGAAAACTTCTGCAGAAGGATTTAAGCAATAAAAACTTGACATCCCAGGGAGTTTCTAATGAGCCTCTGCCAACCTCCAAAGTTGGAATTGTTGCAGGTGGGGCTTTGTTAGTATGTTGTGCTGTTCTTTGTCCTTGTATTTATGGGAAGAAAAGAAAAGCAACTGCACATGCTGTTCTGGTCAGGGAGCCAAATTCAAGTGAGTTCATAGTTATATCTATTGTCTACTTTTACCATATATTTTTTGACTTTGTTTGGACTTTGGATAACTTCCGAGCCAGACATGTGCATTCATTTTATGAATTTGGATTATTCCGACCTGCACAATTTGATAAATAGTCTGTTACTGCAGTATTTTAAATTTTCAGTTTCCATTGTTAATATATACTTCATCTTTTGTTTTTAACCTTTTAAAGATTGTGCTTCCAGTTATACTTGATTAATGAACTAATGAAACTTTTTGCTGCTGCAGTGGACTCAACTTCCTCATTTGAAGGAAATTCCGTTTCTGAAAGGGTCCCAGCTAGTCCACTTCGGGTGCCACCTTGTCCTTCAAGATTCTCAATGTCTCCAAAACTCAGTAAACTTGAATCATTAAATCTCAACCTGAGTCAGGTTACAAGAGCTACCCGTAATTTCTCAGAATCATTACAAATAGGAGAGGGTGGGTTTGGAACTGTCTACAAGGCTCAGTTAGAAGATGGTCTGGTTGTGGCTGTAGAGCGTGCAAAAAGGGTAAGAAGTAGATCTTAGCATGAAGTTTAAAATTCTGCAGCCAACTTTAGAGGCTGAAGTTCTGGATTCTGTTGTATTAGAAAATTATGTATCAGATATTCCAGACTGTATTGTGAACTGCTTTGACTATTTTTAACCACTAAAAATAGTAGTACTTATTTTCTTTTGTTGAAATGACTAAATTGTATAGGGACAAATTGAGAGTTTGAGAACTGAATTCAGCAGTGAAGTCGAACTTCTGGCCAAAATTGAGCATCGAAACCTGGTGAAGCTACTAGGTTTCATTGATAAAGGACATGAACGCATTCTTATTACAGAGTTTGTGCCAAATGGTACTCTTCGAGAACATTTGGATGGTAAGACCAAGCACCATTCTTTGCCAATGCCTGTCTTTAAATACATAAACTAATGTGGAATATCACGTTGATATTACCGGCAGGTCTGCGTGGTAGAATCCTGGACTTCAATCAACGCCTTGAAATCGCTATTGATGTTGCTCATGGCTTGACCTATCTGCATCTATATGCAGGTCAGTAACCCCTCTATTCTGCGCGAATTCTTTTCACCTCTCCATTTTCTTTGTATACAAACCATCTACCCTGCATTTTAGATCATTTGAGTATAAATGGATGCTTTCGAGTCTCTAGTTCAAAGAAAACAACTTCAAATATAGCCATATGCTGTTTGTTTTAGCATGTTCATGCAGCATGATTTCCCTACAGTATAATATATCTGCAAATTGATGTCTAACCTTCGTCTTATCTTTAGAACAGAAAAGCAAATTATCCATCGAGATGTGAAATCATCCAACATTCTTCTGACAGAAAACATGCGAGCTAAAGTTGCTGATTTTGGATTTGCAAAGCTTGGTCCAATGAACTCTGATCAAACACACGTTTCCACCAAAGTGAAGGGAACAGTTGGTTATTTGGACCCTGAGTACATGAAGACATACCAACTCACTCCCAAGAGTGATGTGTATTCATTTGGGATTTTGCTTTTAGAAATTGTGACAGGCCGCCGTCCTGTGGAGTTAAAGAAAATTCCAGAAGAGCGTGTTACAATAGGATGGGTAAGTTATAATTTGATCTTGTTAAGATGATATATTTTTTTAAGAAGTGCTAGCAACACACTCTCTAACACTCTATTTCCAACCAACTTTCTGCTATTAGTTGAAATCCAAATGGGTCCCACTATTTTGGAATCGGGTCCTACTAATTCATGTGGGTCCCACTTGAATTTTGTAGGACCCACATGAATTTCAACCAATAAGATGGAGTGTGTTGAAAAGAGGGTGCTAGACAGTGTGGACAGTGTGTTGCTAGCAAAAAATTGTTTACATGTGCTTTTACAAGTTTTGTGCATTTAAATTTTGGCATACTTTTAAAAGATGATATAGCATTTAAGGCATGCATCCAATTATCCAACAGTGAATCTGTAAGAAAGGGACCTCTTAAGAAATAACTTCCTCTGTCACTCCAGAACAATATAGCCTTGTGTCATCTATTCTCAATGGGAACACGTGATATGAGTTGGTGTTGTATCAATGGATGAAATAAAAACTTATGCATGGGAAATACTTGCTATATAATTTATGCTATTGTTAGGCTTATACTGCTCCAAGAGTAACTTGCAGCCTTCTCTGGGTTTTCTTTTGTTGACCCCATTTCAGCATTAGAAAAATTGATATCCTTTTATTTCTAATTCCAATCTTTTAATGGTGACAAAATGAGTTCTTGTTGCCGTTCCTTAGTGATTATATTAGTACTAGATCAATAGCTTTGCTGTCTTTATTCATTTTGAAGTGCTCAAATTATGTGCAGGCGTTCAGAAAGTATAGAGAAGGAAGTGTGGTGGAACTGGTGGATCCTTTAATGGAGGAAGCTGTAAATGCAGATGTTCTCATGAAGATTTTTGATTTGGCATTTCAATGTGCAGCACCCATTCGAGCAGATCGACCTGACATGAAATCGGTAGGAGAGCAATTGTGGCCAATAAGGGCAGATTACCTCAACAGTGCAAGGAGAGAATAATTAGTGAAACTTGAATGATGATATTGTGAAGTCAGCTTTTCTTTCTTTATCCTACTTAAATAAACATGGTTGTCTCGGGCATTGTGAAATGAAGATTATTTTCTCTCTCTTTTTTTTTTTATTATAGAAAAATGGTGGCAAGTGAGCAACCACTCATTTGGCTCTTCTTTTATATGACTTCATTTATTTAACCAAATAAACTGCAGAAAGTCATTATAAAATTAGAAAGTAATTTAAGCAAATACTAGGAAACCCTACATTGTTGTAGTACAATGTTCTTCCAATTCAATCAACCTGTTTTTGTTAAAGAAGCCATTGAGAAACCAATTCAATTAGCCATTAGATGCTTAGAAATAGAACATGTGGAAACTGTACTACTCCATTTCCTATAATTGAGAAGCAAGGAGGAGGAGGACCCTCAATAAACCACTGATCAATTATTATGACATAAAAAGTATAAAGCTAATAACCTGTTAAATACCCCTCTATCAACCCAGTACCTAATCGTTACACAAAATATAGTAGAGAACCTTCTTTATCAGAGGCCCACATTTTATGCAACAGTATGCTATTAGCATAGAATAACTTTTCACCCTAATATCCTAAGGGAAGCGTTCATATATCTTATTTGTTGTATCAAGTGAACTACTTCACATTTGAAGCAATAATTAAAAGGAAAGTGAGCTCGATGGATCGTACTTTGATTTTTGTAATATGCAAATATGACTCTCCTCACGAGTCCTTTATCAGCTATGGATTCCAAGATGAAGCTGAGTGAAAAACCATCACTGGTACTCTGGTCTTGGGAATACTAGGCCTTGGGGAAGATAAGAATATATACAGACTAACTGTTGAAAGTTCAAGCTTGTAGCTTGGCTCAAAAGCTCTCAAAGATTTTTCACAGACAAGAGAGTTGGAATCTCAATCTTTTCCACCTGCTTCGTACCAGCAAAGGATGCAAACCCAATATATGTTCTGGCATGAAATCGTGTCATGTCAGGATACCCACTATGGGTGATCTCTGCAGTTAACATTGCATATAACTTTGTTAAGTAAACAGCAGACAACAATAATGGTGAATTGGTGAACATCAACTAAAGTAGCTTGCAAGGAAGATAAAATAGTTCCATCAATCTATATAGTGATGAGTACATATAAAAAATAGTAAACCCAGTAAATGACCAGCAGTAGGTAGAAAATCAAGTGCTAAAGTAAGTAGTATGATTAGTATGTATAATAAAACTGCAACTTTAGTATAAAATAAAGGAAATTTATTGAAAATAACATATTTTTTTTCCTTTCACACAAATTCTTCTCCTACCAATACTTGCAAAACTCTAATTCATCATATTCTTATTAAATACAAACAGCATTGGGCAGGGGCTAAATTAACAAAAGCAATCTTTTTACGAGAACAAAAAAAAGAAACAGTACATGCAGATACTCTTGGGTATCAAAATTACAGCAGGCATGAGAAAATTACTTACACCGGAGATCTTGGGTATCACAAGTAGGTGCCTTAAACCAACTTCTCGAAAAAGTGTAAGGGCCTTTCCCAGTGACATTGTCTCCACAACAGTATAAGGTGAAGCATTAGTAAATGGATGTAGATCTATGAACATGTCCATCTCTTCCTCCGTTAGCTGTATATCTTCTATCTTTTCACCTCTGTTTGTTCCCTCCTTTGCAAAATCATCTGCTGAAAACTTATTCAAGGCATCATCACTTATTGCTGTCGGTGTGCGCAAGAAAGCTTTCTTCTTCAACAACATGAGAAGATGGTCGCAAGTATTATACCAAATAAAACTGGAGCTTCAGAAACTGGAGGCTCATCAATAACAGGAAACCCATTGTGTCTCGTAGTTTTGAGAATAAAAACTATGTTACGAACCTTCTCGAAGCCATTAAAAATCTGAAAACATGCAAACCATGGCAATCCAAAAAGAAGAACGGAGGTAAAAATGGAGATTAAACAAGCAAGAAATATTTTGTAAATGGAGCCTTTCCTGCCAGAGTAAATGATAAGAAGAATGAGGTTTGCAGAAAACATCATACAATGTTATGAAAAGTTAATTTTGTTGCAATCACTTAAAGAGAAGCTTACTCATTGATAAAATTGTACATGCGAAGAACTTTGTTCAGCAAAAAATTATATAAGCTTCCAAGTATCCCACCTATAACGGCAAGAACAAACACAGGAGGAACGTCCCCCAAATGATATGCAATACTTGCTGAATAAGCATCAAACATTATCAGTCCCCCTTTACCAAATAACCCACATTTACCACTTAAACATACATCAATCATAGCACGAAGCATAATTGCAACTATTGCTGCCGTGAAGAAAGCTCTCCACAGAAGGGCACTTCTCCACCTGTACAACAGAAATTAAATTTTTGAGATGTTGAGGGACATAATTGACTAATGGATTTTTAGATTGATAAGATAAATCAATAACAATTTATCCACTAGAATTGGAGAAAACCTACTCTGACAAATAATAAAAGAACTGTTTATAAGAAGACAAATAAGGGAAAACAGGAAAAAGGAACCAAAGACTCCTCCATTGCAAATGCCAATTGAAGGTTGAAGGTTCTCAACCAACCCTTTGTACATAAACACTTGGAAACAAGCCTGCGGAACATATTTAGCCAGAGGCCTTCAGTATGTCACTTATCAGTCCATTACTTATGGCATATTTTTGGTTTATTGGAAAAAGAGAGAACAAGGGACTTGTAGAATGAGGGCACTGCAGTGAGGGCAACAAAAGCCAGATAAGTGATCGAAGGGCTCATCAGTTCAATATACCACTAACATAACACACTAATTACAAACATTTGCCTATCAAAAAAAAAGTTCAATATACCAAGGTTTTTTGGTTCAATGCATTTGACACCCATAATAAAATACGATCCAACTATATTGAGAAATTACTGTATATCAAACAAAAGTGCTCAAATAAAACTTATTTTGAGCACAATTCAAGCACAAATTACCAGTTGAAATCCAACAATAAATAACAAAAATAAAGGTGTGATCATATGTTAGTAGACCTCCAATAAAGAGGGTGGGCAATTAGAACCTTGAATGGTTGTGAAATAACGAACTGTCTATAAGCTGTTAGTGACAGTTAGGATAAGAGAATCAGAAGGTAGTTATAAAAAGGGGAAACAAGGAGAGTGGGAGGGTATCGTGTATTTTTCAAAAGAGTGAGGAAGAGGAGAGAACCAGGACTCTCAAATAAGGGGTTCATTTTCCATTACTTCATTGACAAGAACCATTCATATGACAAAAAATATGATTCAATCCCCAAGCAAGGCACCATGAAAAATTAACAGTTTACAAGAGAAAAATTGTAATTTCATATAGATAGGCATACACACCAAGATGCCATCTCTTCAAGAGCAAACAACACCCCACCAACAGGGGCACGGAAAGCAGCAGCCATTCCAGCTGCTGATCCACATGTTATTAGATCTCGTCGATCTCGGTCATTCTTAAAGAACCGCAACCATTTCCATGTTAACTGATATTTCTTTGACCCACCCTGACCCAACAATGATGCTACACATGCACCTGTATGCACCATAGGCCCTGCCTTCCCAACATGAAGAGATGCTGACACAGCCGTGATGCTTCCAATAATCTGTACATATAACCAACATGAAAGTAAATCTCTTTTTCAGGAAAAAACAATTCCTGTCTGTCTGAATTAAGTAAAGGAGTCTAGACTCTAGAGTACTAATTAAGAGACAACAATGCCAATGACATATTATGAAGCTCAATTCTATGTTACTGGAGAACCAATTAAATATCGTTACAGAATTCATACCAGGGCATGTGCTCCATGTGCAAAGGAAGGAAAAGAAAAGATAAAATACAGAAAAGTACCAGAATAAGCAAGACTATCGATATAAGGAACATAATCATTCAATTTGTCTTCAAGTATTGTATAAATATTTAGAAATATTTGGATGTTATGAAATATTTCTGCAAATAATATCTTCTCCAATCAGACAAGCAATCTACATGTTTTAGATGTTAATTGTATTATCAGAGATAACAGGAACCACAGGTAGAAATGGTCAAATAGCCATTAACTTTTTATTTTTGTCTGATTCCTAACCAAATTGGGAAGGAAGGGTGACATCGTATATTGTTATGTATGTAACTACATATTGCAGGAAAAATAGAAGGAATCTTGCAGGAGGAGAAAGAAATATGTGCTGATGTACATAAATCACAGATAAAATGGGTCAGAGATAATAAATTTTACATCCCCCCCCATCTCTTCTTCTCGGAAAAAAAGTTATCAACATAGAGCAGCATGTTACTAACCACCATAAGACGGCATACGATTTACACTACTTTTGTGGCATGCAAATAAAATTGTCAACAAATAATGAGATTAACGGGAAGTGGATTTCTGGTGTGTTAAACACCATTTATGACACTTGATAAATGTATAGAGAATAAACTGACAATCTCGTGTTAGACTTTTCAATACCAAGTCTTCATGTTATTTTTGTACTCCTTCTAATACCTAACAATTTAATATCATGGATTTCAATTGCTTATGTACTACAAAAGTGCTCTAGACACATGAGTGATAGGGGCACATCTGATCTCACATCAAATATTTCCATCTTATGAACAAACTGACATGATTGTCTATGGGAAAAGAGTCACGATAGTTTTAGAGATATAATAAATCCATTCATGTGCTTTCACATGTGCTTTCACCTTAAGGTTTCGGAAGAGTTGGTTAATGATAAGTATAAGTATGAACTATGAAAGCAACACCCCAACACTGAAAGAGCATTGTGATTTATAATACCTTAACGAACAGAGTTCGCAAAGTAAATATTCCAGGTGCATCTACCCCATTTAGGTAAGCCTTCACCTCCGGTATGCCTGAACCGGCAGCAGCAGGTGCTATCAAAGCCGTGATTATAGAGGAAAAAAGTGTGAGACTCAAATTTGAAGCGAAAAAGACTACAAATGCCAATAAAAACCTGTAAAGGAATTTGTAAACTTTATCAGCAACTTCACGTGGAAAAAAGTGTACATAAACAAAACAATTCAACAAAATTCATAATCCATCAAAACCATGAAACAAAAAAAATGTAAAATTTATAAAATTATAGTCACAAGAGTCACTACTACCTCCTCTCCAACATCATATTGGAAGTGATGACGAACTTGATGCCGGCGAGATTCTCAACAGCGAGATTGTTGCAAAAACCAATAAGGCTAACGATCAAACCAATGAGAAAGCACAAAAGCCACTTCATAAAAATATACTGGAACATCTGAACCATCCCTCTGCTCCTCCAATCTTGCTTGAAGAACTCGTTCTCAAAAATCCTGCACACCCAAAACAAAAAGAAGAAAACTTGAGAACTGGGTCGTGAAAAATATTCCATCTTTGGAACAAAGCAGAAGAGCCGGTTGAAAAAACAGACTCGTAGTCAAGGCTCTCAATAGGGCAGACATTGGCGCCAACGATGGCAACCTGGGACGTGGAATTGACAATGGATCTCTGGGAAGAGAGTAAGGGTTGGCGCTCGGATTCGCCATTGATCAAGTGGTTGGTGGACATGGCTGGATGAGTCTGCGGGTTTTGACCCTTTGAAGAAGAAGACAGAAGGAGAGAGCGGATAGGTGAGAGTTCCTATTATAGTATGGTGAGGTGAGGGGAGACGACACCAGAAACTAAATATTTTACGTTTATTTTGATTTCAATTATAAATTTAAATTTAAAAGAGTAAATACTCAAAGTCATTACTCAAATTTTTCGAATAGCCTGATTTGATTTCTAAAAAAAAAAAAAAATACAATTTGATATTCACGAGGGATAAATTGATCCTCAAATCTTAAAGACAGAAGACAATTTAATCTCTCTATAAGTATCAGGTTCGCTCCTATTTTAAAATTTGGAGAACCACGTTATCAATTTTTTTATATAGACTAAATTGGGCTAGTCGAAAAATATTTGAGAGACCATCTCGTGACTTTACTCAATGAACACGGTAGCGAGATGAGCGAGGAAACCAACCGAGTGATCGCTGTTGAGCAGCAAAAGGCTAAACTAGGAAAATTCCAACACGACAACAACGTGGTATTGAGGGACGTGGGTAGATAAGGAAGTGGAAAGTGGCAACAGGTTATTGTCCGGGTTTAGGTTTCTTTCTTTTTTTTGGATTTTTCTTTTTGGTTTCGTTTTGTGCTACGAATAAATTCCAATTTAACTAGTTAAAATGAGTATGATTAAGAATGTGAAATTGATTTTGAATAATTGATTTTATAAAACAAAATAGTTTAAAAAATTTAATTTATGTTTGATAATGATATTTTAAAAGTGAATTTAGAAGAATTGATTTTATTTGGATGTTAAAATAAAATTATTTTTGAGATGTAAGTATAAAGAATATTATAGGTCTCACACTTAAAATCAATTTTACTTAACAGAAAAGCTAAAAATCTTTGCTTCTCTTAAAATCAATTATACTAAACCTATAATAATTGATTTTATTTGACGCTAAATTTAAAACAAAATATCTTCAGAATCCCAAAATGACTTTCACCGGAAGCAAACGTGATTTTGCCCCATCCAAAATCTAGTGTGTGTTTAGATAAGCATTTGATAAAAGTGATTTCGAATGCAATTGATTTTGTAAAATTGATTTGGTTAGAATTGAGTTTGAAGTGAAATAAGTTATGTTTAGATGTTTTTATTTTGAAAATAAGTTTGATGCAAAACTTAATGTAAATTTTACAATCCAACGTAAAAGCTACTTTTTGTAGCTACTAGTCAAAATCACTTTTGAAGGCAGAATCAACTTCACATGACAGTAACAAAACACCTCATCTTTATTAAAATCACGTTTGACAGAGACCAAAATCAATTCTAAAAGTTTCCAACATAATATTAAACACACACTAAATTAAACATGATTTTGCATTTTCCAAACGTATAAAAGCAACTCCAATGGAGTTGCTTAACTAATTCTTAAATTTCAGGACAAGTTCGCACTATCACTATAGTCTAGTGAAGATGATACACATGAAAATATTTGATTCTATAACCAAATTTTTATATAACAACCATTGACATTTATTCGATATTTCATTCATATTTATATATGATATATTTATTCCAAACTTGATATTCTATAATACTGAATTATACTTAGGTTCTGTTTGGATAGCAAAGCTTACAACTTATCAGAACTTCTCTACTCATATAAACTTAAATAAATAACTCATCACCTCCAAAAATCTATTTTTAGCTTATTTTGAAAAGTCAATTTTTTTGGTTGATTGAAAAACCTTATATCAAAGCTTATAAAAAAAGTTGTAATACATATTTTATAGATTCTAAAAGCATTTTTTCGAGTTTGTATCTAAATAACTTAATTTAAAAGAAACTTATATTATAAAATTTTTTATGCTAACGGTACATCCTGGTTTAATAGGTATTCTAATATATTATAATTAATTAAAAATAGATATACTCTTAATTTCTCACTTTATATTTAAGTTTGATTTCAAGAGCAAGCCTATATCTAATATTTGTTAAGCAAATGTTAACTAATGCTTTAATGACAATGATTAAAAAGATAAAAGTGGTAAGGTTTTATTAGAAAATGATGTATTTAATATTTTGAGAAATAACATATTTTATTTACCAATAAAAAACTTAGTATTTGTTGATTTCTTAACTAATATCTTTGGCTCTAAAAGTATAAAAGAAAATGATAATACTAATGAGTGTCCTTAGAGTATTGATTAAGGAATCAAAAGATGTAAGTTTGTATGGAAAAATTGTGTATTTATTACATTGAAATGTGATAAACTTATATTCTCAATACAAACTTTCCTTTTATTCATTGCTTAACCAATGCCTGAGGGTGGCGTTTGATTCCTTCAATGTTTTATTCGCAAAGTAGATTCTCGGGAATCATATTATCAGGAATGTTTCTTTCACACATGAGAATAAAGCTTTCTCAAGTTTATAACTATCATTTACTAATTGTATTCCCGGGAATCTTTTATGCCTGTGAATAAATTTTTAACACTTGTATGAAACATGAGAAACTTTTATTCCTTACTAACATTCCTGGGAATATTTTTCTAAAACTTGTACTAAGCACTATCTTAGGGCACTCATTAGCAAGACCCAAAAGAAAAAAGTAAGGGTGTATCCACTCTTGATTAGTTAAAGTGAGTTGAGATTTCAATGCACTTTGGTTAATCAAGTGTGAACACCTTATGTTTTTCATTTTCATTGGAGAATGTTAATCAGTGTCCTTATAACACTATTTAAGGAACCTAAAATAGAAAAAAAAAATGCATTGAAAATTGTTGCATTTAAAATCTTGAAGAGTGACATGATTAAATTTCCAATAAAAACTTTCTGATTTAGGAATCATTAATCAATAGCCTTAACCCTAAGAAAGTGCAACACATGACCATTTTTTATTTTATATTTTTGTTCATTTAGATGAGTCTAATTCAATATTTTTAGGGCATTAGCAAGCACATCCTATTATATCCGACCGACTGGCGGTTGTGGTTGTCACATGTTTGCAATCAAAACAGAGCGATAACATCCACGTGGAAGCTTCCTTCGCGGGCAATGCAGGTGATCAAGTTGAAGTTACAGTGACATAAATAATTTTTACATAAAAAAAAAAGGCATAAATAATTTAACAGTACCATTCGCAACAATAATTGCACTTTACCCCAGGGGTAATTAATCAGCTCGGTGGCCTCCCTTTGTCCACTACTTTTTTAAAGAATTTATTTGTAAATATAGGATAAAGATTATTTTTATTAGTAATCAATGGTAAATTATTACAATATTAAAATTCACACGTAAAATAATTTTTGATTAATTGAAAGTTTAATTTTTTTTATGATGTATCAAAATTTAACTCATTTTTTATATAATTTTATGGCATCATATATTAGGTCCATTATGATATTAATTTTGTTTTATAAAATTTATTATCTGACATTATTAGTTATTAAATAATTTTCATGTTAAAAAAGTTAAAAATATATTTTAGTAAATTATTTTTCTATTTTATCTTACTTAATTAATAAAAATACTAAGAGATAATGTTAAAGTTAAAAAGAGATAAATTTTTATTTTATTTTTTGTATCAGCAAATAAAATTTTAAAAAATAATAATCACTAAAATGATTACTATTTTAAAACATAAGAAGTAATTATTATAACTTAATAATAAATACCTAACATCTAATTTAAATGTTATAAATTTATTTAAGAATTTATCCTTTTTTTCCTTAGACCATATCATAATCACAGACCCAAAACCCACATCATTAATATAAAGATGATGGGTTAGACTTATCTAAAATGAGATTAATTGTTACACTGAAATTTTAATTTCAAAATTAAGATCTCGTTTGTTTAATATTAAAAAATAAATAATTTTGATACAAAATAATTTAGTGATTATATTTAGATATTTTAAAAAAATCAGAAGCAGATTTATGTTTGTTTACAATCATAAAAATCATTTTTTTAAAAAAGATAATTAGTTATAAAAAAATGAATTTTTTTAAAAGCTAATAAAAGTTATTTTTCATTTCAACCCTAAAAATAATTTTTTTCTCATTATTTCTAAAATAAAAAACAAACACACTTAAAGATTTTAAAAATAATTTTTTTTTACAAAATAAACAATAATAAACACATTCTAAAACTAATGTGTCTCATTTTTCTCATTTAAAAATAGAGTCTTTTTTGCATGCTCATATGGCGCCATGGCAGGGCTAGGCAGCTAGCTAATTGAAAATACATCCGTGTATATTATTGGGTTTAGGGGTGAGCATTGGGCGGGTTCGGGCGGAGACCATCGGGTTCGGGCGGGTTCGAGGTAAAAAAAATGGAAACCGAACCCGCCCATCTATACCATCGGGTTAGGCGGGTTCGGGTTGGGCAGGTTTCGGGCTGGTTGAAACGTGTTTAGGCTTTTTAATTATTTAATTTTATTAAAAAAAAAACCCAACGAGCCTAATTAAAATTTAAGGCTTTCAACCCAATTAAGTATCAAAAAAATATATATAACAGAAGAGGGGAAAAAAAAATCTAAAATCCAGTCTTGGCAACCCATTCTCCATTGAAAATTTTTTATTTATTTTTTTTGTTATGAGCGGGTCGGGTCGGGTTCCGATGGGTGGCACAAACCAGACCCGAACCCGCCCGCTCTTATCCATCTAAAACCGAATTTCCACCCGCCCAACCCGCCAACCCGTTTCAACCCGACCGTTGCGCAAAAATAGTAACGGGTTCGGGCGGGTCATGCAATTTTGCTCACCCCTAATTGGGTTGTAGGTAGAAGCAAATGTCATGCTTATCCTTATATCTCAACCCTTAGTCCTTATTAATACGATCCATATATTAGAAATTAAATAAAAAATAATAATACATCTAATGTCTTAAAATACCAAAAAAAATGTTACAAAAAAATAAAAATAACAAACAGTTAAAAGCTATTTAGGAAGTTTAAGTAAGAACCTAAGATATTAGAATAGTTGATACAGAAAGATGTTATTGTGTTATAGGTTTACTAGATAGAAGGATAATTTTGTTTTTCTTTGATAACTCTTCCGCTGTTAGTTGTTGATAATTGTTAGTTGTTGATAAGTTAGTTAGCATTAGATGATCAAACTCAGCCTATAAAACAAAGGTATGATACTCTTGTAAATCAAGCTTCCAGTATTCAATTCAAAACAATTATTTCAATATGGCATCAGAGAAGGTTGGTGATCCTGAAAGCAGTAAATCAGAGAAGGTTGATGATCCTGAAAGCAGTAAATCAAAGAAGAACAATGCCTCTGATGATGCAAAACCCTCCATTCTTACACCCAATTCAGCCTTCTATCTCATCTCATCCGACTACCCCGGGATGCCCCTTGTTGCTGCCATCCTCAAAGGAACCAATTACCAGACATGGGCATGTGCAATCAAGACTGTAACACCCCCCCGGGCATTACTTACGTAACACATGCAAAATTTAAATTAAAAGATAATTTGCTGGTGCTTTCGGAAAATAATTTATATAAGTACATGAGTGTCTGAAATTGGGTATAAAAATTTTGTCACGACTCCACACCTAAGCCTTGATCGGCACACAGACTTACTATCATAACCTGGCAAGCCTATTTAATGTAAAGAATATACTTAAATAAAAGCTAGTATTTTTATGAAAATTTCGACAGAGTCTCCTCTGTAATTCGGACATCCCAAGTAAAAGAACACCTGCTAAAATAATTACATTTTCATTCTAAAATTCCAGTTACACCAAATACAACCAGGCAATAATATGCTAAAAAAATAGTTATAACAATAAGCTTTACAAGACCAAAAGGAACAACTTAGGTTTTCATTCAAAAGATATGCTCTCCGAGCCATAAACATTCCATTTTAAAACAAAGGCTCTCTGAGCCATACTCATACATACTATCAAAAATAATCTAAGTCTCAAACCCTAAGCTGGTCGTCCTAAAAGTTATTCCTGAGGAAAACTCACATGATCATTCCACAATCAAATACTTCATCAAACACCCGATCCAAGTCTCTGAGGGACTTAGGAAGACTCCTCTACACCATCTGTACTAAAGTACCCAGGGTACGATAGCGAACCAGAAGAAACCTGATATATCTATAAGGGTGAGACGCCAATATATGGATTTAACACAATAACTAAATGTGAGACACAAAAGAAGGCACATGCACATTTACATGTTTATAACAACATAAGCATCCATATTATAGCATACAGTTTATCAATGGGTTCCACACCTCAAACATCAACGTTGGAAAACTATGCATGAACACTTCATATTCGTCATCTAACTTCGCGCCTAATCTCATGAGATATCCCAACACGTGGTGAGTTGATCAGACTCAATTGCCACACTAGGCAAACAGGTACACAGCCACAGGCACACAACCAAAACCCATCGCACACTGTCCACACTCAGGGCATAGTGATAACAACGTAGATGGGGTCTCATTGTTCAACCCAGGCACAATGAAAAAATCATAGTATGAAATACCTAACGCCACAAGGTAACACATGGAACCGTGGGCACGTCTACCAAATGCATGCAAAACACTTTTGCTCATAACCCTTTTCTTTGTGTTCAATATTTCTTTGCCGAACCTTAAAATGACTTGCAACTCACATAGTTTGAACATCTTTAAATCTTTCATTACAACACAGGACCTCACAGTCTGAGTGCTCGATCACGACACCTCTCGACCGATGCACCAGTCATAGGTTCGTGGTAATAGAAAACATCTTAAATGTTTAAGCACAGTATACACGACGTATACAGTACAGGACCCCAAAGTCCAAAGGACCCCCAAGTCCATTAAAACAAAGAACCTTAGTACCCCCGACGTCTCGGTTACTAAGTTCAACACCACTTTCAACACGGTTGAATTAATTTTGCTTTCAGAAAATCTTTTAAAATTGGAAATTCTTCAATAAAATCTTTAAATAGTAAAGCTTAGTTTTCACAAAGGTGAGTCACTTGAGGTTTTAACTTACTTAAAATATGTACTGCCGTTTCAAAAAATCTGTCGTCTACACTACTCCAAATTTGCCGTCAATTATCACTTTTAAAGCTTTTTAAGCCAAAACTTAGCTTTTTCCACTTAAACAATTTTCTAAAATCATATTAACTTATTTTCAACGATTAATTTCATAAAATAACATTTTATAATATTACGGAATTTCTTACGTAAAAATTAGCAGTGCAAAAATATTTTCACGGTTTCGCTCTCATTGTGACTCATAAATTGCTTTTACACTAATAAATCATTAAAATAATAATATTTCTCAAAGCTCATTATTTTTCCAAAATAATATTTTCCACCACTTTTATATTCCAACATTTCCCATAAAACATTGAATATAATCTTTTCACAACTTATTAAAGCTTTTATCTGATTAATCGGTTGCGCACTGACCACTGTCGGGCCTCTCAAACAACATTCAACAACATCATCAGAATTATATCACCAGGCAGATCATGCATCATAGTAATATAATATACTACTGTAGATAATTAAATAAATTAAAAGCAGATCAATCACCGATACACAGATAAACAACACAACGTAAACAACATAAACAAATAACCACAACCACATATAAATCATATAAACCACACTAAAAGCAAATGGTTATTGAGAAAATCCCTCAGGTAAGCTCCCCTTACCTTTGAAGACAAGTAAAGGATCCTCGTCTTAATGCTCACGTTAGCTCCAAGAGTGTAATTATCTACTCCATCAAGCAAGCATAGCCGTGTCAAACGTCTCTCGAGAGGGAATCCAACAACGCGCAACAACCAGAAATCAAGAAATCAATTACACATGATCAAACACACATTCTAATTTGATCTAAACACTTAATCTTATTACCAAACAAGGTCATTTTCAAAGAAAATCATGTTTGGAGCTTAAGCTTCACAATACCCTTTTGAGGAAACTTTGTTATGATTAAGGGATCATGAAAATGAACTTAGGAATCATCAATTAAGAGTCCTAATTGCACTAAATCATAATTAATTTCACAAAAACATAACCAAATTCAAATAAAATCAAATTGGGGTTTAGGGCTCCTAAATACAATTTGGGGAAAACTCATTTTAACTAAAGAATAATGAAATTGGTTTAGGGAAACACTAATTCACAGTCCCGATTTCATAAAACAAGGTTTAATTTCATACTTTGAAACTGAAATCAAAATCTTAGGATTAGGGTTTGACAAATTGGGGTTCTTTCAAATGACAAAGGAAAGTGAGAAAACCACTCACCCAAGGAAGAAGATGAACTTGAAGGTGGTGTTGTGGTGGCTGTAGCAGGCGGCTCGTGGCGGCAATGGGCGGTTGGATGATTTCTGGAGTAAACAAGGACCAAAAGAGAGGGTTAGACCAAAGGAGAATGAGAAGGAGCTCAAGACAACTCACATGGTGAAAACCACCATGGAGAGGCAGCGGCAGACAACACCTACCGCGGTGGCTAGCACGATTTCGCGCTACAGGAACAACTGAGACACTATCTGAACAATGACGTGAACCAGGCATGATGTCGTGGGGTCGAAGCTCCGGCGGGCGGCGGTTTCTGTGCGGTCGCGGCTGGGCTGAGGTGGTGGCGTGATCTAGTTTAGATGGGAGGAAGAAGATGGAGGTGAGGGAGAAAGAATAAGAATATGGGTGAGAAGGAAGAAGAAGCAGAGAAATAAAAGAGAAAGTGAGGGGGAGTGGGCGTCGAGTGAGAGAGAGAGAAGAGAAAGTTGTGTTTTAAACTAATTATTTAGTGATAGGTACAAAATGAGTGATAAATATTAAGCCTAAAATAAACATGTTTTTGCTTTTTGGAATCTAAAAATAAAGATTGATAAATATATGATTTCGAAATTCAAATTAGAGTAAAGATTAATAGTTGAACTGATCAACTAAGAAAATATTCGGTCCAAAATTTAATCTCCGATAAATGTCAAACCAGTTTATTTTCAACCCTAAAATTAAATAGAATGAAAATATGAAAATGTTTTTCTCTTAATCATATTATTTAAAACATTTTTCTGTACTGGTAATAATAGTGAAAATAACGTAAATTATTGTCTAGTAAGCATGCATTCACTGAAATAAGTCAGTGCTAACACACCCGATAAAATAATTTGAAGAGAGCAATTTAATTACACAACTAAACCACATAACAAAATAAACACAAACATCCAAATAAAATAATTAACCATATGTGTAAAAACTAGGGTGTTACAAAGACTGCCTTGCGTTCGAAGATGAAACTCGGTTTCATAGATGGGAGCATCAAGAAACCAACGTCCAGATCACCCGATTTCATCAACTGGGAGAGAGCTGACTCCATGGTGATGGCCTAGGTCATCGGTGCCATTGATTCGAGTCTGCATGGGAGCATCTCACATGCCTCTACAGTGAGGGACGTCTGGCTCGATCTTGAGGAACGATTTGCACAAACCAACGTACCTCGTATCCACCAGCTATGGCGCACGCTCTGCTTGTTAGAGAAGGAGGTTGATATGACATAGCTGATTTATACACAAAGTTCAAGTCCCCTTTTGATGAACTGGACGAACTCCAACCCTTGCTGGAGTGTAGCAGCGGAGCATCGAGGCAGATAACACAAAGAGAGGAGGAGCAGCGTGTGCATCTATTTCTTGGAGGTCTTGACTGTGAGCAATATGCTCATATCAACCCTACGATCCTTAACTCAGAACCGCTGCCCTCTCTTCGTCGTGTGTTTAATCATGTGCTAAGAGAAGAGGCTCGTTTTGCTGTAGAGAAGGAAAAAGTCACCAAGACCGAAACAGGTTCAGCTTTCCCAGCATCCAAGAAAGGAAGACATAGACCAAGACCTAAGTGTGATCATTGTGGCAAAGTGGGGCACATAAAATCAAAGTGCTTTGAAATTTTAAGGTATCCACCCAACTGGGATACTCGCAGAATGCAACGCACCTTCAACAGGCAAGGAACACGACCGGGTGCACATGCATCTCGTGGAGATGAACAACAACAACCTAGTGCACATGCAATTCAATCTAATAGTGCAACCTCAGAAGGATCTACAGCTGTTTATGCACTACATGGAACACACAGGGCCACACCACATGAGAGCATGGCTGGTAACAACAAAACTCATAAGGAGATCCATTGGGTCTTGGACAGTGGTGCATCACACCACATGACACCACTGTTGTATATGTTATAAGGAGTTTGTAAGATTGAAAAACCCATTTACATTACTGTCCCCACTGGCAATTCCGTGCTAGTTGAAAGAATCGGTAGTGTTGATCTTGACACAAATGTCAAGTTAAACAATGTTTTATTTGTACCTGAATTTAGTTGCAATTTGATCTCTGTACACAAATTGACACATGATTTAAATTGCATAGTGATTTATGATGAAAATTGTTGTGTAATGCAGGACCATACCACGAAGAGGACGATTAGATTAGGTGAAATGCATGATGGGGTTTATGTCAAGGGACAAGCGCAAGGATCATCTTTAGTCGTGGTTCATAAGGACACAACCAGTCTTTGGCATTCAAGATTGGGACACCCCTCTTCTCAAGCTCTTCGTCATATTTCTCATTTACTTCAACGTAGTTTTGATTTGGATAAAATAGAGTGTTGTGATGTATGTCACAAATCAAAACAATGTAAACTTTCTTTTAATCATAGTGACAATAAAGTTGAAGAGCCTTTTCATCTTATACATTGCGATTTTTTTTTTTTGGGGGGGGGGGGGGGGGGTATCACACTACTTCACACAACCGTTCTCATTATTTCCTTACCATTGTTGATGATTTTACACGAGAAACGTGGATATATTTAATGAAGCATAAAATCGAGACTATGGACTTCCTCATTAATTTTTGTAACATGGTGAAAAGACAGTTCAATATCAATGTCAAAAGAATTCGAAGTGATAATGGTACCGAATTCACTAACACTAGCTTTTAAAAATTCCTTCAACAAGAAGGGATATTGCATGAAACTTTTGTGTGGCAACGCCTCAACAAAATGGGCTTGTGGAGCGAAAACATAGACACATGCTCAATGTAGCAAGGACTCTACATTTCCAAGCAAATCTTCCTTTAAGTTTTTGGGGAGAATGTGTGTTGGCAGCCACCCATCTTATTAATAGAACTCCTACCATTTCCAATAATGGAGTCACACCTTTTGAGATGTTGTTTGGAAAGTCACCCAGCTATACACATCTAAGAATTGTTGGTTGCCTCTGCTATGTGAGAAATCCTTCAAAGCAAAGAGATAAGTTCACAACAAGAGCTGAGAGATGTATTTTTGTTGGTTACCCTCAAGGCCAAAAAGGGTGGAAGGTTTATAATCCCAAAACACATGAGTTTTTGGTCTCCCGAGATGTGATCTTCTACGAGGACATCTTCCCTTAAAGCCTGCATGATGGGAAAATGATGAACTCCTCAACCCCTACCTTCCATGACTCTTTTCAGCCCACTGAGGATGAAAGCCACACACATCACAACCAAGCTAAAAAGGATGAAAATCAAGTCAACACACAAGATCAAATAATGGAGCCCGAGACACAAAATGAAGAGGAGTCATACATGGATTTAGAAGTTCATAATGAGGGGGAGCAACATGTGGTCCCTAATGAAGAAGAAACGATCCCACAAACATGACAACCTCCAGCATATCTCAAAGACTATTATTGTCATATTGCTACTATAAACCCCACATGCACATCATCTAGTTCTATCACCTCTTCAGATACGATCTATCCTATTTCAAATTTTGTAAGCTATGATCATTTTTCACAAAAATACCAAGCTTACCTTGCAGCCTTAGCTTCTCATGAAGAACCCAAAACATATTCTCAAGCTACAAAGCAAGCAGAATGGCGCAATGCCATGGCTCGGGAGATTAAAGCATTATAAGAAAATGACACTTGTGAATTGACACCACTTCCTCCAGGCAGGAAAATCGTAGGGTGCAAGTGGGTGTACAAAATTAAACATAAGGCCACAGGTGAGATTGAAACACAGAAAGCACGACTTGTAGCAAAGGGTTTCACCCAAGTTGAAGGAGAAGACTTCAACGAAACCTTTGCACCGGTTGCAAAGATGACCACGGTTTGATGCCTTCTTTCTATTGCAATTGCTAAAGATTGGGAGCTTCATCAAATGGACGTAAGCAATGCCTTCTTACATGGAGAGCTGGAAGAAGAAGTCTACATGGCAATCTGATAAGCCTTTGGCTTATCTAGTTTTATAACTAGATGGACTGTGGTTTTTGTGCAAATTATTCGAGTTCAATCTCGTTTTCGCCCAAATTTGGCCTTGTTTTGTTCCTAAGTAGACTTTTACTCGTTCTAGACATTTTTAGTAGTTTTTGGTCTATTTTTGAATAGAATTACGCTTTTTGTTTCTTTTTATTGTTTCAGGTTAGAAGTGAAGCTTCGGGAGTCAAGGAAAGTCAAGAAACAGTGGAAATTGTCAATCTGGAGATACTCGCCCCGCGAGTGGATGCTCGCCCCGCGAGCCTGAAGACCAACTGAAATTCGCCACGCGAAAAGCTTCTCGCCTCGCGAGAGACTGAAGACCCTGGAAGACAGAGACCATCACGGGCTAGCCGTGATGAAGGTCACGGCTGTGACAGATTAAGGTTTGAAGACTCGCCCCGCGAACACACTCTCGCCTCGCGAGAGTCCAAATTGAAAGCGCGTCAAAACTAATGTTCGCCTCGTGAAATATGGTTCACCCCGCGAGCGTCCGAGAACCAAAATCCCTATTTATAGGCTGTTTCAGATCAGATTGAGAAGACAGTTGATACTCCACTTGTTTTAGATCAGTTTTAGGACGAATCCTTATTTCTGGAGCTGCGTCTCCCTTCTCTTTTCTTTTCTTATTTTATTATGGAGATTATGTCGGATTGTTTGTGCATCGTCACGGGCATGAGGAACTAATCCCCTCGTCCGAGGGATCAATGAAGCCGCCCATGGCGGTATAGTGTTCATGTGATGTATGTTTTTCTCCCCTTCTCTCAATGAATGTTTTCCAATTCTGATTTGAATGCGTTGATCATATGTATTGCGTGATTAACTGGTTAAACGTGTTGAGGCTGATCGACGATTCGCGTTTTAGAACTTGAATTGGGATCACTAATCGAATATTGCACGAGAGTGAGTAGGAGATTAGTGCAACCTTATAGGGAACAAGAATTAATATAATTCGAGATTAGGATTATGAGACCTAGTAAGTAATTATTCCAATCGTCGAATACGTCCTATTGAGCACGACAGTGGATATAGGAGAAATTGGGGGTCCCGGTTGACATTGTAATTGAACTTAGGGAGGAATTCATCATCACTTGGGGACTATACATGATTGGGTAGGTGGATTTGAGACCTTGGATATTTTAATTTCTGATTTTAAAACCTTAGCTTTATTTGATTTGTTATTGAATTGCGATAATAATCTCTCTCTCTCTCAACCACTTTCTGTTACTTAACCAACTTATCGAACTTCTCACGAATTAGTTGAATTGGTAGCCCAATCCTTGTGTTCGACCTCGGTAATTTCTTACTGTGTTATTTTATTACTTGCGACGACCCGGTACACTTGCCGGTGACTCAACAAGTTTTTGGCGCCGTTGCCGGGGATTGGCACAACCAATTTTCCTAATTTATAGGAAATTTGATTGATTGGTTAAGTTGATTTTATTTTTATTTTTCTGTTATTTCCTTATTATTTCTCTCTACTTCTTTGATTCCACTTGGTCTTGTCGTGTTTTTGTATGCGAGGTACCCTTTCACAAGAGGACCTGCTATTTGATTCAGAGATCACCAGGACCGAGACGAGATTAAGGAAAGAAGCCAGGGAACGGAAGAGACTTGAAGGAATTAAAATAGAGGACATGGCTGAAGAAAACCCTCCTCCTCGTTACGAGCCTCTCTTTGAGTACGATCTACCCAGCTTGGGCGATTGTGATTCTTCTATTGTGAGGGGCAACCTGAATACAGACTCCTTCAGAGTGGAAGGATGTGTCACATTCCAGATCCGTGAGAATCAGTTTGATGGGAGTGGCAAACAAGACCCTCATAGACACATCACTCGCTTCCTTGAAGCTTGTGACTTACAGAAGACAAGAGGAGTCTCACAAGATGAGTTTCGCTTGCTGCTTTTCCCTCTCTCTCTTAGGGATGTCGCTCGTGATTGGGTTGACAGTTTGGATAGGAACAGCATCAGAACTTGGGAGCAAATGGCACAAAAGTTCCTAACCAAATATTTTCCCCCTCAGAAAGCGGCACAAGCAAGAATTGCCGTCACATCCTTCAGGCAGACAGAAGATGAAACCTATAATGAGGCCTGGGAGAGGTACAACGGGCTCTTGAGAAGATGCCCTTCAGCGTTCTTTGACCCGGTCTCCAAAGTTCAGCATTTCTTTAACGGGTTGAGGGGACGCTATCAGATGAACTGTGATGCCGCAGCTGGCGGTTCTTTTTCCTATTTATTAGCTGAGGATGGATGGGCATTATTGGAAAAGATGTCATATAATGATTACAACCGTGGTAGGGAAACCTCAAGTGGAATCAGTTCAGCGACAATGGAAGCCATTCTCAAGAAAAACAGATTGTTGAAGATGCAGAATGAGGCTTTGTCTGGAAGCAAAAGGGTTAATGTGATACACGAGGGGATGCCTCCGGGTTGTGACAATTGTAATGGAGATCATGACACTCACAGTTGTCCGCTCAACTTCTCTCAGGAACATGTGGACTCATGCCACAACTTCTATGACACCGTGCCCCAGAATAACTATCAGAGGAACAGACAGAATGACTACAGTCAGAATCAGAATAGGGGGTATATGAGGAGAGACCATCCGGGTTTCACTTGGAGTGATGCTAATGGTGGTCTAGCCGGTCAACAACATCCTCAACAGAATTGGCAACAACCACCACAGGGTCTGAGGCCAAACATTGGAATCCAGCAGCATAATACTCAGCAGGCACTTCAGGGGCCTAATTAGTTGCAAATAACAGATGGTGGAAGGCAGCCTTGGGAATTGGCTTTTGAGAAGATGAATGCGGCAATGGAAAAGATGGTAATCAACACAGAGAAGGTGAATACGAAAGTTGACAAGTTGACAACGCATACAAGTGCGACAATGCACAATCTAGAGACGCAGATAGCTCAGCTCGCAAAGCAACTGAATGAGCGTCCCCCAGGCACTTTCCCAGGTGATACCGAGAACAATCCTAAGAACCATTGCAATGCCATAACAATCAGGAGCGGTAAGGTGTTGGGATCTAACAGGGGTGCAACTAGTTCTCAGGAAGACAAGGCCTCGGAACAACCACATGTTGAGGAAGAGCAACCTGAGAAAGAGAAGTTGGCAAATGACAAGGCACCAGAGCAGGGGGGTAGACTGAAGCTTGTGGATGAAGAGTTCCGAAAGAAGAAGTGGGTTGAACCCCAAGACCTCCCGCCCTACATGAAGGTACCGTATCCTGAAAGATTGAAGAAGCCTCAATAGGATAAGCAGTTCAGCAAATTCCTTGATGTCTTCCGCAAACTTCAGATTAACATTCCATTTGCGGAAGCCTTGGAACAGATGCCATCATATGCCCGGTTTATGAAGGAGCTTCTCACCAAGAAGCGGAGAATAGTGGATGAGGAAACGATTTCTTTGACCGAGGAGTGTAGTGCCATTCTTCAAAGAAAACTACCTCCAAAGTTGAAGGATCCCGATTCTTTTTCGATACCATGCACCATTGGAGGGATGACTCTAGGGAAGGCATTATGTGATCTAGGGGCAAGCATCAACTTGATGCCCCTCTCTATGATGAAGAGGTTGGGGATCAAAGAAGTCAAGGACACACGGATGTCACTCCAACTCGCCGATCGTTCTATAAAATATCCTTATGGGGTGGTCGAAGACGTGTTAGTAAAGGTGGACAAGCTCATATTTCCGGCGGACTTTGTAGTGCTTGATATGGATGAAGACGCCGAGATCCCTCTCATATTGGGTAGGCCCTTCTTGGCCACTGGGGGTGCCTTGATAGATGTGCGACAAGGGAAACTCACTCTAAGGGTGCAAGATGATGAGGTAGTCTTCAATCTCTTTGAAGCAATGAAGCACCCTGCAGAGAGGTCGGAAGTGTATCGAGTGGATATGGTGGATCCAACTGTCAAGGCAAAGGCAACTAGAGAAGCCCATGGTTCTTCACTTGCTCAAGTGTTGGTAAAATCCCATGATGATGATAGTGAGAAAAAAGACCCTTTGGGGGATGAGGTCTATCTCGAGTGGTTGAAAGACATGGAAGCTTTACCGAGTTCCCCAAGGGATGAATGTGCAAGGGAAGAGAGCAACAACAAGGGCATGGAAAAAGAGGATAAAGCACCAAAGTTGAAAGGTGGCACAACCGTGGTGGTCAATGCAGATAATGAGTTGATCCCAAAAAGGACCATCACGGGGTGGAGAGTTCGTGCTGCTTATAGAAGGATGCTGGACTTAAATGAGTTGTCCAGGAACAGCATGCGAGCATATGAAAGGGCAAGAGCCTACAGAAAACGGACTGAGGCAGGGCATGGCAAGCAAGACCTTCCGGATTAACCCTTAGGGGTGACTCGAGTCAGGCTCGGGACGTTAAACAAGAGCTACTTGGGAGGCAACCCAAGCTAGGTATCCTTTGGTTTTAGTTTCTATCATTTTCATTTATATTATTAAAAAAAAATCTTGATTCGCCACGCGAATCCACAGTGGTCGCGCGAGACAGAAGCCCTGAATCTCAGAGGCTTGCTCACTTTTCTGTCTCGCGTCGCGAGGTATACTTTAGCCTCGTGATTCTGGGCATCATCATCTGTTGGAATTCCAGATTCGCCTCGCGAGATACTACTCGCTTCGCTATTCTGGAAAGTGTGAATAACAATTTTCCAAATTCGCCTCGCGAGTGATCTCTCGCCTCGCGAATCTGCACTTAAGGTTTTAATTTGCAGGAGTTCTTCCAGGATGCTATGCAACAGAAAGGAACCCGTGAGACCAATTGGATGAGGAGGCAACCATGGAAACTTGATCAGGGAGCATCCTCTCCCCTCCTCACTTTTGTTTTGTTTTTGTTTTTGTTTTGTTTTTGTTTGTCACTCTTGAATAATTTGAGAAGATCAAGAGTTTGTGTATGAATGTTGTGTCGGCAAGCTTGTTGGATTTTAATTAAATTGAGCATAGATTGATTGCAGGAATTATTTTGACCATCGATGATTTCCCTCTACGTTCTGAAAATAGAAAATTGATCCCCATGTGAAAAATTGAAAATTGAACTTTGAGAATTTTATTGTGATTACTTGATTTATGATAAGTTTGGGGTGAGGGGGTGCACACACTAGGAATTGTATCTCGGTCAAACAATTTTTAAAATGTCCAGGTGAGGATTTGAGCCTCCAAATTTGTTTTTGATTGTGTGAATCACTGTTAAGTTGCACTTTCCCGGATTTGCTTGAATCTCTTCATGGTTTGCATGTTTATGTGTTGCATCAAATGATTTAGGCAATTTTCTTTGAAATAACTACTTGGCCTAAAAGGAACCATCCCTAATGCATGTTCCCTAGTTAGCCCCGTTGAGCCTAATTAGCCTATTTTTTCTTGATGACCCTATATTAGAAGTCAAAATCTGAAAAACCATGTTAACCCAATCTTAGGATTAGGAGAGCATGGAAGCGTAGCAAGAGAATGGTTGTGAGGAACTAAGTTTGGGGTGACTACAAGGTGATATGTCATTTTGGGTTGAGAAAAAGAAAAATAAAGGTTGAAACCCAAGGCAATATAAAATAAAAAAATATATATTGAGGAAAAAAAATTGCCAAAAGAAAAGGGGCAAAACAAAAAAAAATAGCAAGGAAAAGGTTGTAGTCACCCGAAGCAAAAAAAAGAAAAATGGAAAAAGGAATTTGAGTGGAATGTGTGTCAAATGCTAATGCTCTCTTGGTTCCTAGGGACTTAAGCCTAGTATCCTTGAATATCCTACCCTCAGCCAGGCCCCATTACAACCTTTAAAAGACCTTCTGATGTTGCATGCATGTTTTCGTGGGAACTATTTTTGAGATGAAAATCAAATTCATGGGAAGTGCTCTTGATATGTGAAATTGAGTGAAAAGTTGTTAGCCTAGGCGAATTTGAGAGAATGAGTGAAATTTTACATACCCTTGGGAGGAAGGCAGTTGTTTGAAATTGGTGATCTTCCTTTTGTGTGTGACCCTGATCCTCAACTTAGATTAATGATTGCATGAATGATGAAGTTCTCAATTGTTTAAAGTAAATGAATGTGAGGATTACGTTAATGTAGGAGGGAAATCATTGGAGAAAAACTGTTTTGAGTGCATGAAATTTGTGCGAAATCGATTGATTCCCTTAAGCTTGCCAAGTCTTGAGTCGTTTTTGAGTTTTAGCTTGCTTGGGGACAAGCAAGGTTTAATTTTGGGGTGTTTTGATAAGCCTTTGGCTTATCTAGTTTTATAACTAGATGGACTGTGGTTTTTGTGCAAATTATTCGAGTTCAATCTCGTTTTCGCCCAAATTTGGCCTTGTTTTGTTCCTAAGTAGACTTTTACTCGTTCTAGGCATTTTTAGTAGTTTTTGGTCTATTTTGAATAGAATTACGCTTTTTGTTTCTTTTTATTGTTTCAGGTTAGAAGTGAAGCTCCGGGAGTCAAGGAAAGTCAAGAAACAGTGGAAATTGTCAATCTGGAGATACTCGCCCCGCGAGTGGATGCTCGCCCCGCGAGCCTGAAGACCAACTGAAATTCGCCACGCGAGAAGCTTCTCGCCTCGCGAGAGACTGAAGACCCTGGAAGACAGAGACCATCACGGGCTAGCCGTGATGAAGGTCACGGCTGTGACAGATTAAGGTTTGAAGACTCGCCCCACGAACACACTCTCGCCTCGCGAGAATCCAAATTGAAAGCGCTCCAAAACTAATGTTCGCCTCACGAAATATGGTTCGCCCCACGAGCGTCCGAGAACCGGAATCCCTATTTATAGGCTGTTTCAGATCAAATTGAGAAGACAGTTGATACTCCACTTGTTTTAGATCAGTTTTAGGACGAATCCTTGTTTCTGGAGCTGCGTCTCCCTTCTCTTTTCTTTTCTTATTTTATTATGGAGATTATGTCGGATTGTTTGTGCGTCGTCACGGGCATGAGGAACTAATCCCCTCGTCCGAGGGATCAATGAAGCCACCCATGGCGGTATAGTGTTCATGTGATGTATGTTTTTCTCCCCTTCTCTCAATGAATGTTTTCCAATTCTGATTTGAATGCATTGATCATATGTATTGCGTGATTAACTGGTTAAACGTGTTGAGGCTGATCGGTGATTCGCGTTTTAGAACTTGAATTGGGATCACTAATCGAATATTGCACGAGAGTGAGTAGGAGATTAGTGCAACCTTATAGGGAACAAGAATTAATAGAATTCGAGATTAGGATTATGAGACCTAGTAAGTAATTAATCCAATCGTCGAATACGTCCTATTGAGCACGACAGTGGATATAGGAGAAATTGGGGGTCCTGATTGACATTGTAATTGAACTTAGGGAGGAATTCATCATCACTTGGGGACTATACATGATTGGGTAGGTGGATTTGAGACCTTGGATATTTTAATTTCTGATTTTAAAACCTTAGCTTTATTTGATTTGTTATTGAATTGCGATAATAATCTCTCTCTCTCTCAACCACTTTCTGTTACTTAACCAACTTATCGAACTTCTCGCGAATTAGTTGAATTGGTAGCCCAATCCTTGTGTTCGACCTCGGTAATTTCTTACCGTGTTATTTTATTACTTGCGACGACCCGGTACACTTGCCGGTGACTCAACACAATCCCACAAGGATAAGAAGTTCCCGGAAAGGACTTGGTGTGTCTTTTGAAGAAGTCTTTGTATGAATTGCGTCAAGACTCACACAATTGGTACTCCAAGCTCTCTCACGCATTGATTAAGTATGGATTCAGAGAATGTCCAGTAGATCACAACCTCTTTGTTTACTCTCATGAATCCATCTTCTTAGCTGTGTTGGTTTATGTTGATGACCTAGTAATAGCAGGTGATGATTCTCTTGCTTGCACCAAATTCAAGCAATATTTGAGTGGTTGTTTTCACATGAAAGATCTTGGATCTCTCAAGTACTTCCTCGGCTTGGAATTAGCACGAAGTTCACACGGTTTGTTCATCAGTCAGGGGAAATACACCTTGGATATATTGCATGAATGTGGCATGCTTGCTTGTAGGCCGTCTCCATTTCCAATGGAACAACGCTACAAAAAGAATAGGTCATTTAGCGACCGAAAATGGTGACCAAAATTATTGGTTGCTGTTTGCAACCGAAACGGCGACCGATTTAGAATTCATAAGTAACACTGGTTATAATTGATCATATGACCAAAATAGCGACCGAAATGGAGGGTAGCAGAGATGCCAGTCGCTATTTCGGTCGCTAAATAAATGAAATTAAAAGTCAAATTTTGTTGACTTTTCAGAGACCAAAATGACGACCGATTTTTATCCAACGGCAAAATTTTATGTATATTTGCGACCGATGTTAATTCGGTCGCTAACCCACATGTAAAAAAAATTTAAAATAGAGCGTGTTAGCGACCGATGTTAATTCGGCCGCTAACTTTAAGAATTCAAATTTCAAAATAACCCAGTTAGTGACTATTGTTGCGACTGAATTAAAAATTTGACGTTTGTGACCGATATAGCAATCGAATAATTCGGCCGCTAAAAATAAAATCCCTAAATCCAACAGAACCCCCTTTATTCCTCACTTTTACCCGAAACTATCTTTCTCTCTCACCATTTCTCTCTTCTTCACGCGAGCTCCGGCCACTACAGGACGGCTTGAGCCACCACCGTCATCCCCTCTCCTCCGGTATGCTCTCATCTTCTCCATCTCTCTCAATCCTTCTCTCTCTGTCTCACTCTGTTTCTCTCTCTATTTCTCTCATCCTCCTCCGATCACCACCACCTCTCACGGACCCTGTAGTCCCGTCTTTCATAGGTAAGCTCTCTTCTTCTCTCCCCCTCTATCTCTCTCGTGCTCTTTCTCTCTCTAAGTTTCTCTCTCTATGTCTCTCTCAAGTGTTGCCACCTTCTCCTCCGACCACCACCACCATCTCAAGGGGCTCTGTTCACGCGGTCACCTCCCCCACAGTCTCCTCTGATCAGTTCTGTCTCAGGTTAAGGTTTAGGGAATGATTAATGATTTTTTTTTGTTCTGCTTTCTATTAGCTTTGCATAATAATTTTAAGTTTTAGTATACTAGCAAATAGTAAATAATAATATGTAAATTTACACCGTTTGTTTGCAAATATTGGTTTGGCAAAGCAACATTTTGTACATGTATTTCTTTGGTTAAGATTTTAATTCATCATCTAGCAATTAATGAAACAACACCAAATATCCGAAAAATGGACTTGTACATTATCAATGCTTCAAGCCCAGGGCTCTTGAGAGGGTATGTTAAAAACATAATGAAGTTACTCATGTGCCTTCACCTATATAGTTTAAGTTTTGAGAGAGTTGATTCATAATTTTGAAAAACATGGTAAACAAAGCCCATAATTAAGAGAGAGAAATAAATTGAGGGAAAATCTGAAATATGGAACTATGACAAGCAAGCTAATCCTAACCAACTTGCAACTACTTCTAACAATCTCCAAATATCTAACACATAACATATTGGATAAATTGTCCATGATCTCACAATACAAACCAGAGTCCATTTCATAATCTGGGAAAATCTATTTCATTACATCATATTATCACATTCTTCCTGTGTGTTTCGAAAAAGGTTTTAATTTCTTTGCAAATGCATATAATTCAACACAACTTACAAGGAATCACTTTAAGAAGGCCTATATAGAGACATACATTGTTTCCAGATACTACGTCAATCTCATTCCACCAATTTTCACTCCTATCTATCAAGCATTTAAAAGTGCGTTGTCTCGAGTGGACCATTTAAAATATATGGCTAATCCAAATATAAGGTTCGATAAGTTATTTGGTATGCAGATAATTTTAAGATGCATAACATTAAAAGTGAGTTGAGTGGTTCAATATTCATGAGTACGTCGAATTAGTTGCAAAGTAACAATATATGAGAGCCTTAAAGGTTAGTTTCTTAAATGTTAGTATTTGACAGGATTAATTTTATTTATGCATTATAGGTCATTGCTCTATTTCTCGTGAGTTGAAACTGAGTCCCTTCGTCCCCTCTCCATCTCCACAGGTAATCAATTGGTCGTAATGGCAATTTGTTGAACTTTTATATTACTAACTTGAATACAATTAAGTTGGCTCTAAGGATATTAATTTGCTTTCATATTGTCTTATTATATTTATCAATTCATGATCTTCTTGTATGCCGCTCCTCCCCTTATCCTTACTTGTTTTTGCATTTTGTTGCATAGGTAAGTTCTCTCAATACTATCTTTTAAGGTTCTGCTTTGTCTAATAGGTTCTGATTGTGTGGTACTTGTAATGTGTTATGTGAATTATCTTGTTTGTTAGTGGAGAGCTGAGCTCAATAGGATGATATCCTGCCTGAAAGGCAAGATGCTGATTATGTGCTGATAATTTAATATTTATGCATGTATTTGCAATTATGTGTTGTTTGTTAGTGGAGAGTAGAGCTGAATCGGATGTGATCCTGTCCAAAAGGCGGGATGCTTGTTGTGTGCTGCTAATTTAGAAGTTATGCATGTGTTTGACAATTATGTGTTACTTGTTAGTGGAGAGTGGAGCTCAATAGAATGTTTGCTACTATATTTTATATAAGTTTGTATTGAATTATGCTTCAATATATATTTGTTGAATCCTTATAAGTCAATGGTTTTATTTTCTGCTAGAGTTAATTATTAAGTTATGAAAGCCTTAGTTTCCTGTTTGATATTCAATATTAATGAGCATTCGTACCTTCTCAGGGTACGCATGCTCATTGTATTGAATCTTGAATTGTCCAAGTGGGACAGTTTGGGAAAAAACCTTTTTCACACTCGTACAATAATCATTTCCATGCTCAAATGCCTTATATACTTGTTGAAATCTCGATCTGATGCATTTCCTTTTGTTCTCCAAGTGCATACTTGATCGCAGTGATTCTCACCGTGCTCGAGTCATGTACTTGGAGATCGATGGGAAATGCTACTGAAATTTTGTTAAGTATAAGGTATTTGAATAAGGGAATAACTATTATTAGCCGAGTGTGGTAAATGTTTCTTCTCGAATGGGATAGGTTCATACATTGTCATAAGAATGAGATTGATGGAGTTATTGGAATGCACCGTAATATATAAGTCTTATTGTAGGGTTGGTCAGGCTATTTAATTGGCAGGAATGGATATTCCGGCGAATCGGAAATGGATGTATCATAGGTTGGATCGGAATAAACATCTTAGGGAAGAGTATAGAGTTGGAGTGGGTGAGTTTATAGAGTTTGTTGCTAGCCATGAGAGATTTATAAGGTGGGGCGGTGATCATTTGAGGTGTCCTTGCAAAAGATGCAAGTGTCAATCTTTCAAAAGTGTGGATGGAGTTATGGCTGATCTTTATGAGAAGGGCTTCATGCCTGATTACTATTGGTGGAGTAACCATGGTGAGACATTGCCTGATTTAAACCCGGTTGTGTTTGAAGGTTCGTACTATGGCAGTGATGACCGGGGGGGAGAATTGAATCCATACGAGCAGATGATAATGGATCATGCTGGACCATCAGTTGGTGTTGCACTAGATGAAGATGGGGGAGAAGATGGTGGAATGGGTTCCCAATACATAGAGGAGAATCCGAATCCCGAAGCTCAAAGATTCTATGATATGCTGAGTGTTGCACGATCTCCATTGTGGGAAGGATGTCGGGAGTATACGGAGTTGTCGATGTGTATGGAATGGTTGAGTATCAAATCTGACTATAATATGCAAGAAGGTTGTTTTAATCACCTCGCCATGTCAGTGTCCAAGACATTGCCGGGAGACAATCAGATGCCTACTAGTTTCTATCATGCTAAGAAGTCTGTGGAGAACTTGGGTCTGGGGTGTTTGAAAATTGATTGTTGCCCGAATGGATGTATGTTGTACTATAAGGATGATTCAGTGGATAGCATAACATGTTGTCGATTTTGTGGTGCGGATCGGTATAAGACAACCACTAGGAAGGGCATTGAGAAGAAGACTGCTCTAAAAAAGATGTGGTACTTTCCGCTCGTGCCAAGACTAACAAGATTGTACTCTTCGATAGCCACTGCAGCTCGCATGAGGTGGCATAGTGAGCATGAGAGGGAGCAAGATGTCTTGTGTCATCCATCGGATGGAGAAGCTTGGAAGCATTTTGATAGGGTTCATATGGCATTTTCGCAGGACCCTCAGAACGTCCGATTGGGGTTATGTACGGATGGATTTAATCCTTTCGGGCAGTCTGGAAAGGCGTACTCTTTTTGGCCGGTTATCCTGACTCCGTACAATTTTCCCTCGGGGATGTGCATGAAGCGGGAATTTATGTTCCTTACAGTCATAATTCCGGGTCCGTCTAATCCAAAAGGGAAGATTGATGTGTACTTGTAGCCGCTGATAGATGAGTTGACAATGTTGTGGAATGATGGTGTATTGACATATGACGTATCTTTGAGGTAGAATTTCATGATGAAAGCAGCTTTGATGTGGACGATCAACGACTTTCCCGCCTATGGGATGATGTCGGGTTGGTGATAATCCAATGTCTTATCATGTTTTATCTATTATTTTAGAGCGGATTTTATCAATTAAATTTTGTTGAATGCTTTATTTAGCCCAAATTAGACTTTGTTTTCCTATTTTGGTTACTTTTGAGTCAATGTGTGCATTTAATTGATTTTAATTAGAATTTAATTGATTTTCTCAAGATTTTCTTATTTTTATTTTTAGGAAAGGACAAAGAAGATGGAAATCAATTAAATTGAAGATTGTCAAGTAAATTTCAAGGGCCCATATGATGGATTTGAATCCAAATCAATTTGGATTTGAATTATTATGACTAAAAGATAATTCAATTGGCATTGAAATAAAAGATTGGATCCAAATTAATCAATTTGGATTTGGATAATAATTGCCTATCACAACAATAAAGGATATGATAAGATTTGGCAATTAATTTGGAGATATTGATTTGGATATGAAGATTAAAATGTTCAAGGTCAACCATGATGGAGCTTGCATGAAGATGAAGCTGGAAAAGTAAAGAAAACTGAGCTAAATAGAGACCATCACGGCCTAGCCGTGACACCCATCACGGCCATGATCGAGCAAGGCTGAAAGGAAGAGAATGAAAAAGTCAGAACCTGTCATGGCCAGACCGTGATGGCCATCACGGCCATGATGGCCATCAGGGCCAGGCCGTGACAGCCATCACAGCCGTCGTGACACGCCATCAGTGCCAAGTTTTCCAAGACAGAATCTGTCACGGCCTGGCCGTGACAGCCATCACGGCCGTGACGCGCAATATCTGGAATTTTAAAACCTGATTTGATCTGATTTTGTAATTGCTTGGGATTCAAGTTACCCTACTCTATAAATAGAGAATTAGGCTTGAAAATAGGAGGACTTGGGCTGCTACCTTAGGCAAAAACTAGGATTTCTCTTCTTCTCCAATTTCTTCTCTTCTCATAGGTTTTCTTTTATGCTTTTGTTAATCAAGCTTGCTATGAACATGGCAATGCTTGAGTAGTATTTTTATTTATAGGAATTGGGGCTATGCCCAAGACCTGTTTTATGTTATGAATTGATGTTTTCCCTTTGTTAATTCCAATTCACTTTCGATTTGATTCTTGTTGCATGAATTACTTGTGAATTTGGTGCGCACGTATTTGCATGTCATAGATACTCTGAGGACGAACCTAACGGTGAACTTAGGTATTGAATCTATAGGGATTGAACTTAGGACTTAAATCACGAGAGTTAGAAGCAGTCCTTCGAGGGTACCATTGAATTGCCACGAATCTTAATGGGTTCAATTTAAATACAATTACCACGAGAGTAGGGGTTGGTTTAATTGGGCACGATTCTTGTATCTCGAGAGGGAACATTAACTTATTTAGGATAAATTCACCTTCAAAGCAATTTTGATAATTAACAAGAGGGGTAGTCAATTTAGTAGCATGAGCAGCCTTGTTGGTAACCCAATTCCTGGAAATCTTTTTTTTTCATATTTAAAATCCCAAAAATATTTGATTTGATTTTATTGTTTTTTTTATTTTCTTGAAATCTATTCACACTTATTTCTTAATCTAAAATAATTACTTAATTTGTGAAGTGGTACTTGGTTTCCCAATCCCTGAGTTCGATACTCGGTTTCTCACCGTTTTATTATTACTTGCTTCGATCCAGTATGCTTACCAGAGCCTATCAGTTGGGCTGCCCAATATGTATGGAGCGATCGAAGGCATTCACGCTTAAAAACAGTGCAAAGATCTCATATTTTGATTGTCATCGTCAATTCCTTCTAGAAGATCATCCTTATAGGAGGAACAAGAATGCATTAAAGAAGCGTTGTGCGGAGACAACACCGCCTCCGCCACGTTTGTCTGGTCCAATGTATGGTGGAGAGTACAATACTTACCGCTCGTCCATGAATCCCAAGGAGAACATATTCCTGATTATGGCGTCAAGCATAATTGGACAAAACAAAGTATATTTTGGAGATTGCCGTATTGGAGGACGCACCTTCTCCGTCACAACATTGATGTCATGCGTACAGAGAGGAATGTGTTTATGAATGTGTTTAACACTGTGATGGACATAAAGGGGAGGACAATGGATACAAATAAAGCCCGATTGGATCTGACTGAAATTTGTAATCGAAAGGAGCTTGAGTTGCAGGACGGTGGTCGTGGCAGACTTATCAAACTGAAGGTAAGTTATACACTAAGCAAAACACAGAAAGTAGCTGTCTGTAAGTGGGTTAAAGAACTAAAGTTACCCGATGGGTATGCTTCCAATCTGGGTAGATGTGTTGACATTAAGGAAGCAAAGTTACATTGAATGAAGAGTCATGATTGCCACGTGTTCATGCAACGGTTGCTTCAAATTGCGTTCGATGCATTACCGAAACCAATTTGGAACTCACTTGTTGAGCTTAGCCTCTTTTTCAGGGAGCTTACGTCGACAACAATAAATGTGAATCAATTAGAGGATATGGAAGTCAAGATACCCGTTTTGTTATGTAAGCTGGAGTAAATCTTCCCGCCGAGTTTCTTTGATTCAATGGAACACCTTCCAGTTCATCTACCTTACGAAGCAAGAGCTGGTGGTCCAGTCCAATACCGCTGGATGTATCCATTTGAGAGGTATACAACATCAACTATTTTACTTAATACATATTAAATTCACGAACACGAAATCGTAGTTTAACTTTCCTTAAAACTAGTAATTATTTGTATGTATCCCTCTTTAATAGGTTCATGCACTCCCTTAAACACAAAGTTAAGAACAAGGCACAAGTGGAGGGTCCCATTTGTGAAGCATACTTAGTAGATGAGACTTCCACTTTTACCTCTTATTACTATCCAGACGAAGTTGACACGAGAAGGATAAGGATGCCTAGAAACGTTGATTCGGGCAAAGGAAGTTCAACCAGTCCTCCTATATCAATATTCAACTATCCGGGCAGATTTAGTGGCAAATCAAAAGGATATTTCTTGGAGCTGCGTGAAATTAATGTTGCTCATATGTATATCCTTTAAAATTGTGAAGAGGTGGCGCCATATTTAGAGTAAGTTTCTACAATGTATTTTATAAGTTCAATTGACATTTATGATTATTAATCGTCCTGCTGTTAATCTCCCATATGTAGGATGTATGACAATTTTCTAAGGGATCTCCAACCTGACATTTCGAGCGATCAGGTTGATCGAGAAATTACTTCTCACTTTGCTACGTGGTTCAGTAAATATATAGGTTAAGCATCTTCATTTGTTGCAATACATCTTAACTCCTTAAATATATAGCATGTATAAGAATAATATAATATTTGATTTTTTAGATTCTAGATCCAGTAAACAATGTTCAAAATCCATTGTTGACAAATTTGGCATGGGGGCCTAATAGATGGGCTACATCATGGAATACTTACATTGTAAATGGATATAAATTTAACACAAAAACATGGAGTGAAGGAATGCAGTCGTGTAACTATGGTTTTTGTGTGCAAGCCACCGATGGCAATGTAGAGGATGATTTCTATGGGGTTCTAGCTAAAATCCTTGAACTCGATTATACCGGTTTCCCCGTGATGAAGTTAGTTCTCTTCAAGTGTGATTGGTTTGATCCTACTCTTGACGGAGGGACAAAAATCGATAAAAAATATGGTATTGTTCAAGTTAGGCTATCTCGTAGGTATAATAAGATGTACGACCCATTCATTTTCTCACAATAGGTAGATCAGGTTTATTACTCGCCATATCCCGAAGGACATCAAGGCTGGTTGGGTGTCATTAGGATAAATGCTCGCAGTACAATTACTGATAATGTAATCAACCAGCCTGAAAAAGATGCTCCGTACCAAGATGATGAGTTTTTAAGACCCCACGTACCATTGCAAATTACGCTGGCCATTATTGTTAATTCTCTGGCGGACATTTCCGGCAATGGGGAAGAAGTTGAAAGAGAGTTAATGGATCAATCTGAGTTGTACGCATCTAGTGAAGATACATTCCAATTAAGTGAGACTGATGAGAGTGGGGGTGAATTTAGTGATGGAGATTCTACTTAGGTAATTTATTTATGTCATAATTCATTGTGTACTGATCATTCTACTTAGGTAATTTATTTTTGTATTATTTACAATGTGGTGTAATCATCTTTTCATTTTTTACATAGATGGCAGATTCCTCTAGAGGTAGGGGCAGTGTGGTGGTCGTCGTGGAGGTCGTGGCAGAGGTTGTGCTGCGAGAGTCCCTCCGCCGGTCGACCCACAGACTTTTGAGACCACCCTGCCAGCACCTCTGTGGACGAGCCACATCAGGGTGATGGAGTTGCACCCCCTACCCAACCTCATGTGGTCGGGACACAGGCTGCACCGTCATCATCCACACCTATGCCAGGACCATCATCATCATCGGGGCAGGAGAGCCGTGGTCCATCCGACAGGAGGATTCTTCTTATCCCAGGGGGGATAACGAGTAAGCTAATTTAATATTTCAATATATAAAGTATCGTTAATTTCTATTTACTTGTTTTTCATTTATTTATAACATTTATTAATGCTCTAATTTTGCTGCAGCTTTCTACCAGCGAAGGGCCCTTCTGATTCGATATCGAAGATCCTACAATGCAAGTTTGATGGTCCATGACCTACATGGAAGGCCATCCCAAGGGGTCATAGGGATCAGTTGTTTAAAGAGTTTAAGGTAACAATTTAGTAAGTTATTTAAATTAAATTTACATCATATACACACACACACACACACACACACACACACGAATTTCCTAACAACTGTAAGCGTGAGAAAGAGTATAGGTGAGACGCAGACTTTAGAAGGGATCATCGGGGACATATTTGAGCATAAAGGCTCACTTGGTCACGAAGAATCTAACGAACAAGGCGAGGAAGGGTGCGAATAAGGGGAAGTGGGTGGATCCTGGGGATCGGGAGGCAGCTGGACCAGATCTTGGGCTCTTGAGAAGTTCCAGGAGATCCATGCCACAACTCGGCGCGTAATCGAGCTTCGATGGTGGCGTATGTGCTTAGGCCGGCGACTCTAAATCGAGTCGCGCCCACTTTGACGGGCTGAATACTTAAAACTTTATTGACTTAGTATAATATTTCATGAGTTTTCATTTTTAAATATTCTTATGAATATAAGATTATATTTTTAAATGCGAGAAAGCACGAAAAACAGCAGACCCCACTACTATGGAGTTGGTGGAGAGGACGAAGAAGTTGAAGTCGAGGGCATGGGTCAACGACAAGGCCCGTAACTATGCTGTAAGCAAAAAAACAATTTAGTTTATACTTGTAATTTATTATAATTGATTTGTTAATATTGATTATAATTTTAACTAAATCTCTTCGTCTATACTTTGCAGGTGGGCTTCAACGAGAAGAAGGACGATGCCATATCACGTGCCTCACAGTCACAAGATGAGGCCTTGACTGGTGAGGGGCCCCGCTCTCCTGTCTTCGTCGATGATAATGCCATCTATTTGGAGTTCGTCAGGGGCAGGCACAAGAAGGGGCACGTGTATGGCCTCAGACACCTGGGAGGCAAGTTTATCGCTTCATCATCCGGCACGCCTGCTCCTTCCTACGCGGATACCGTCCCTCCAGAGCAGTTCAACCAGATGCAGGACACCATCACGCAGCTGAACACGGAGCTTCGGGGGAAGAAGGAGAGATAGCAGCATATGGCGAACCAGATTGCACAATTGACTCAGGCACACCAAAGACCGTCTGAGGCGACCATCGAGAAGGGTCAGACATTGCGGCTGGTGTTGGAGCAGATGAGGATCCAGCCTCCAATTGCTCAGGGTGATGCTCCGGCGGTTGTGCCGCCTGCCGCCACTCCTCCAGTTCCACCGTCTGCTACTGATGATGCTGCTCCAGAGGACGATCAGATGGCAGACATCGGCGGCACGAATGCTGAGGATGATTGGGTTCCTCCACCTCCTCCTCCTCATGACTGTTTTTTTTCTTCATTTTTTTAGATTTTAAACGATTCTTGTACGACACTTTGGATTATTATATATATATATATATATATATATTCAGTATTTTTAATAATTGTATATTTCATTAGTAATTTGGTATGTTTTATTAGTAATTTTGCTAAACTTTAAAGCAAAATAATAATAATATTATTTTAAAAATTAAATTTTAAAAAAATCCAGTTTAGCGACCTAATTAGCAACCCATAATTCGATCGCTAAACTTTTGTTAAAAGAAAAAATTGTGGTCTAGCGACCGAATATCGGTCGCTAATATTGGTTAATAGTAACCAACACTAGTTACCGATTATCGGTTGCCAAACGTGGTTACCCCAATCATACGACCAACCAAATAGCGACCGACTTTTATAACTTAGTGACCGAAAATACGATCGCCATTTAGCGACCGAAATATAAATTTGGTCGCTAAAACCTTAGCGACAGGTTATCAGCCACCACCATGAATCGGTCGCTAAAGAGAATAGCAACCGAATTAGAACGTTTAGCAACAGTTGATTTTTTGTAGTGCAGAATCATCAATTGGCATTAGCAAAGGATTCTTCTTATTCTGATCCTTCTCAGTATCGAAGACTCATAGGGCGTCTCATCTACCTCACCATCACACGTCTAGAAATTACTTATTTAGTTCACATTCTAAGCCAATTTATGCAAGCACCACAACAAGCTCGTTGGGATGCTGCTATGCATGTTTTGAGGTATCTAAAGTCTTCACCTGGGCTGGGAATCATACTACCAAAGGAGAATACTATCCAACTTGTTGGTTACTGCGACAGTGACTGGGCTTCTTGTCCGATCACAAGAAGATCAATTTCAAGTTACTTAATGAAGCTCGGATCAGCTCCTATCTCTTGGAAAACCAAGAAGCAAACAACCATCTCCCGATCTTCTAGTGAAGCAGAATATCGTGCCATGGCACATGCTAGTAGTGAAATCCTTTGGTTACGCAACTTATTATCTTATTTGCAAGTGAGTTGTGATTCATCTACTCTTCTACATTGCGACAATCAAGCTGCCCTTCACCTTACAGCAAATCCAGTTTTCCATGAACGGATCGAGCACATAGAAGTTGACTGCCATTTCATTCGTGAACACTTACAAGCAGGTGCAATTTCAACTACCTATGTGTCAACTAAACAACAACCAACTGATATACCCACCAAGTCCTTGGGCGGCAAGCAGTTTCATCAATTATCATTCAAGTTGGGTGTTCATAATCTCACCCTTCAACTTGAGGGGGAGTATTAGAATAGTTGATAACATAAAGTTGTTATTCTGTTATAGGTTTGCTAGATAGAAGGATAAGTTTGTTTTTCTTTGATAACTCTTCCGCTATTAGTTGTTGATAATTGTTAGTTATGGATAAGATAAGTTAGTTACTATTAGATGATCAAATCTAGCCTATAAAACAAGGATGACGATCCTTTGTCCCACTTTCCTGTTACATTATTTATCCCTACCAATGATAATTTAGCATTTAATAAAATAAAATCATAACTCATTAATACTCATGAATATTCCTAACATTTGATTGGTAGGGATACTAAGACATCATTTTTTGGTAGGGATAATAAGATTTTTATCCATAAAACAAAGGCATGATACTCTTGTAAATCATTCCTTGAGTATTCAATTCAAAACAATTATTTCAATATAAAAGATGATTTAAGAAAAAATATTCTTATTAATTATTATTCACATTCTTTAAAGACTAAACCCCCAATTTGGTCCCTGAGAAAAACACTCGGGTCTGAAATAGTCCCTAACCAAAAAAAACTATCCGTTTAGTCCTTAAGAATGTATTTCCGGGACAGATTAGTCCTTCTGTCACAAATCAGTCCCTAACAATTTTTAAGTGATACCAGTAAAATCCCTAAGAAACATGACCGTGAGCCAAATTAGTCCCTATTAACATGCACTAAACATGATAGAAACACTACAAAATATGACAGAAGGACTAATCTGTCCCGGAAATACATTCTTAAGGACTAAAGATAGTTTTTTTTGGTTAGGGACTATTTCAGACCCGAGTGTTTTTCTCATGGACCAAATCGGGGGTTTACTCATCTTTAAATTTATCGTTTTCGGCCAAAATCTTTTATACAGCTCAGTAATCTTTACCGACCGACAAGTACGAGAGAGAAGTTTGTCTGACTTTGTGACTTCCGGACAGTTGAAAAAGGCACAGCGTTAGTGGTTTTCCGTCTTCCTTAATCCTTAATCTTAACCAACATCGATTACAACGGAATCAAATCACTGCTTCCCTTTTTATGTAGTACTCTCTATTGACTATGGAGAGTAAAAATCACTTTTCTTCTATTCCTAACTTTTAATTTACAGTGAGAGCTTATTATTGTTGTTGTTGTTGAGCTTATAAGCTGTGAAACCCAGGCCACACCACAAATCTAAAAGCAACAAGGATGGGTTTCTTGTTTGGGGTGGTGATGGGAATAGTAGTGGGTGTGGGAATCATTATGTTGTTCGTTCGCTCTGAGAATGCTCGCTCCAAGCAACGATCTGAGCTGGCAACCACCATTGCCGCTTTTGCAAGGATGACCGTGGAAGATTCCAGAAAGATGCTGCCTCCTCAGTTTTATCCTTCTTGGGTCGTCTTCTCTCAATCCCAGAAGTTAACTTGGCTTAACTCCCATCTTACTAAGATCTGGCCCTATGTTAATGAGGTACATACTTGTATAGCTATCCTTATCCTCCTTTTACTGCTTTATTACTTGCTTTAATTAATACTGTGTTGAGTTTGGTTAATAAATAGATATGTGGTTGATGAGTAATTAGTTAACGGATAACTTACTTAATGATGTTCAAAATCTTGGTTAATGAAATTTAATAGATGGTTGATGAGTATCTGAATCTCAAGACATCGTTAACCACGATTTTGAACATCGTTAATCAGGTGTGTCGCTGATGTGAACTTTTTGGATGTTCAAATAACACAAACTTGTTTGTACCTTTCCCCTTTCATTCTCATGGCAATTTGGTTTGTTAGGCTGCTTCTGAGCTCATCAAGACATCCGTGGAACCCATTCTCGAACAATATAGACCCTTTATTTTGTCTTCTCTCAAGTTTTCGAAGCTCACTCTTGGTACTGTAGCACCACAGTTTACAGGTCACTTCTATTCATTCCATCCAATTACTTTGGACATTCTTGCTAAGGATTATGTGTGTTGTTTTGTTCTAATTAATTTGTTGATGATGTTGTTTAGGAGTGTCTATAATTGAAGATGGAGGGGAAGGTGTTACAATGGAGTTAGAGATGAACTGGGATGGGAATCCAAGTATTATACTTGATATTAAAACTCTGCTTGGTGTTGCACTACCAGTGCAGGTACTTCTTTATCTTTTTGATTGTTAGATGCATTCAAATGGTCCGGTTGCTCAACTTATGCCGTCAATTTTCTCATTCTTTTTATCTTTGAAGACTCCATTCTAATGTTGCCAAACCATGTTTTTTCTTTTCATTCAATTAAACTATTGTAACACTCGGATTCTTCCAATTTAATCAGAGATCTTATCATTTAGCTGTAACTGAATGCATGCAACTATAGATTTATTGGTTCTTTAATATATAACATGAAAGGCACCCTATTGATACGAGGATAGGGTGCCATTTGACAGGGTGTAAGATGGATGCACCTCCTGATAACATGCATAAAAATTATAGGAGTGTCCTGACTAAAAGCTTTCCGAATGTTAGACTTAGACATAAGCCATTTGGGCACAATAATGTATTCTAAGTTGTTGAGTTATTCTTCAAATGATTGTAGTTGATTTTGCCTCTACCCTATGTTCAGGTAAAAAATGTAGGATTTACGGGCGTTTTCAGGTTGATTTTTAAGCCACTAGTTGATGAGTTTCCTGGCTTTGGAGCTGTTAGCTATTCTTTAAGGCAAAAGGTACGGTATCTTATCTTAAATCTATTCATTTACCTTTTGTTTCAGTGCACCTGCATTAGTATAAGACTTTCAACGGTTTTTTTTTTCTTTCTTTTTTTGTGGTACTATGGGGTCAATCACCCTACTGAGGTTCATTTTTAGTTAAGTTAAATTAAGGTTGTATGACTTTAAATATCTAGCCAAATAACTTACTACAAGAATTGCGTTAGTCCCATGTATAGAATATTTTAGATTTGTATTTAGCATAGTAGGTGAGCCCAAGGATGACGGTAAGGTAGCATCCTGGTAACTTGTTGCTTAGTTGTACAACTCACGGAAACAGCCTCTCTGCTCATCACTTTTCTCTCTTCAATGTGCTCAAATACACTCACAGAACACATGCAATGCTCTCCTTTTACACATTTTTGTGCAGGCAATAAACACTTTCTAGGCCATATTTTTACTTAGACATTAAGCTCATGGACACACGTATAATATACTTAATTATTTCAGAAAATTTTAATTTTCAGAAAAAGTTGGATTTTGCACTGAAAGTCATTGGTGGTGACATATCAACAATCCCTGGATTATACGATGCAATCGAGGTTTGGACTACTCCCATTGTCTGTTAATGATACCCTTGTGCAGTTTTTCATGATTCTTTTGCCATGTCTTAACATTTATTGAAATTTAATAGAAGCATGGTTTTCACTGTTCACTTGATTTAAAAGAAATGCGAATAAATTTGTAATCATTTACTTCGGTTAGGGGAAAGCCAATTGTTTTCAAGTGAACTTTTGTAACTGGCAACCTTCACTGTTAATGAAGAGAACATCCATTTTTTTTTTTGAAGAGAAGAGAACATACATTTCCAACTTCAATTTTTGTCAAAACTCAAAAATGTTCCAGAAGTCCCTTGTGTATTAACTTCTTGTTAAATAAGCTAAAGATGTAGAATTATCAATGTAATTTGACATTTAAAACAAATATTTTTATAATTACATCCCACTTTTCTTGTCATTCCACTTTCTCCACCTGTTCATTTTCTAGAGCACATGTATATGTTCAGTTGATAGTTTTAAGTAAGAAAATCTGATGCAACAAACTTGTGTATACATTTGCATGCAACTTGTGAATTCATTTTATAGTTTACACTTGTGTATTTTTTTGTTATTCTGGTTTTATGTATAGAAAAAATAAATAACATCATCATCACTGTGTTCTTTTTTATCTGTTTGAATGTACCTCTGTTACTTTTAATGCCTTCTAGTGTATCTAGCATCCTAACTGCAGCATTTTTCATTTATATTTATATTGTACACAATGGTGATCTTTAATGAACAAAACAGTTAGCTGAGCTTGATATTCTTTCCCTTTTCTTGTTTTTCTGCTTCTCTTCTCTCCACTTCCCCCATCATACAAGAAGTAGCTAGATCTCTAAAGTCTAGGTGTTATTATAATAATTAGGTCTAGTAAATTAAATTACAGGGGGCAATTCGGGATGCTGTTGAGGATTCTATTACATGGCCTGTGAGAAAAGTTGTACCCATCTTGCCTGGAGATTACAGGTATTCAATTCTATAGAGAATAATTACTGAATCACACTTCAGTTTTACCATTGCTGTTCCTTTTTGTTATTGCCGGCCTTCCGCTTATTGTGTTCTTGGGTTTTTTTGTGGGTAGATTTTGAAGTTACTACTACAGTTGAGTAAAATATGTTTCCTAAAATTCTGTGTGTAATCCTTAACTGCTTACTTATCTTAGAGGAGTTGGAATTGTTGGAAGATTTAATCTGAGAATTATGTAATTATAAAAGCAGTGACTGCCAATGAACTATAGACAAGATTCTGCATCTAGTTCCATGATACAAGTTATGGTTCTGCCGCATTATCATATATAAAATAGTGAGTGCCACAAACCACAATACTGATAAACATGTATAAATGCTAGACTGAGGGTGACCTTCGGAAATATGTATCTCCATGTTGCTTTGCCTGGTCTGCATGCCTAAAGCTGTTGACAGGTTAATTTGGCAGTGGCACCAATTCACGTTACTGTGGCAATCACAGTTTTTTTCTTTCTGGATTACTTTTCTATCATGGGGATTACTTTCGCTATGGTCTAGGGCTTCAGCTGGTTAAATCACAGATTCGCCATTTTGAACCTTATCTTCCTGTTCAGTGATCTGGAGTTGAAGCCTGTGGGGATACTTGAAGTAAAGCTTGTACAAGCAAAGGAGTTGACAAACAAGGATATCATTGGGAAATCAGATCCATATGCTGTAGTATATATACGGCCTTTACGTGACAGAATGAAAAAGAGCAAGACAATTGTTAGTTTTATTTTTTCTCTATCTCAAGCATTTATTGGTTCTCAATTCTGGAAGAAATAACATTATTTTGTTTCTTCCTCCAGAACAACGATTTGAATCCAATTTGGAATGAGCACTTCGAATTTATTGTTGAAGATGTGTCCACTCAGCATTTAGTGGTTAAAGTTTTTGATTCTGAGGGTTTGGGGTCGTCTGATTTGCTTGGATGTGCTCAAATACGGCTTAGCGAACTTCAGCCTGGTAAAGTAAAAGATGTGTGGTTGAAGCTGGTCAAGGATTTGGAGATTCAAAGAGATAACAAGAATAGAGGACAGGTGAGAAATAGCATCTTATATATATGGCTTGGTATATTAAAACTTTTGATAGTTAGAGGGTTCTTGGTTTGGGTTAGAAGTTTTCTGTGACTGTGGATTCTAACTTTTTAACCCCCCACTTCAAAACTTAGCGATTCTGTGCTTAATGAAAATGAATAAATTAGTGGAATGCAATCCATTTAGCAGCATACCTAGTGCTAGATAAAGCCAGTTTTGATACTAAGTTATCATATATCTCCTATTTGTGCTGCTTATTGAAACTCAGGGTTCCAATTGTTTTTCAAACGTTCAAAGGCGACATAGACGCATCTCTCTTGAAGTGTAGATGCTTTCACATTCCATAGTCCAAAAGTACTAGTCAATATGAATTTATATTCATTTCTTAGCGTATGTAAAATGGTGTTAAAACGTATTTTCCATTGTATGTCTACCATAATAAATATATTTGCTTTTGTGTTAATTGTTGTTCTTTATGCTTAGGTACATTTGGAGCTTTTGTACTGTCCTTATGGCATGGAGAATAGCTTTACCAACCCATTTGCTCCCAACTACTCAATGACATCCTTGGAAAAGGTTCTTAAAAATTCAAATAATGGAATTGAGTCTAATGGAAATGAAAATGCAGTTACACCAAAGAAAAAGGAGGTTATCATTAGAGGAGTCCTTTCAGTTACTGTGATATCTGCTGAAGACTTGCCTGCAACAGATTTCATGGGGAAATCTGATCCTTTTGTTGTTCTTACCTTGAAGAAAGCAGGAACAAAAAACAAAACCAGGGTAAGGTTTTGATGGACCAAGAACCAAAAGTAGCATCTAATTTATAACCATTTTGAGAGTCATAGAGATGGGCCTACAGCTGTTATAATTGATGAACTTTATTATCTCTTTTAATATCCTTTTCCTTTATAACGTGCATTGCAAGTCTGATGCTGCTTTCTCATTTTGTGGCTTAACTATTCATCAACAGATTATGAACTTTACTTGACCCTGAGAATGTGTTAATTTCTCAGGTTGTGAATGACTCGTTGAATCCTGTGTGGAATCAAACATTTGACTTTGTTGTTGAGGATGGATTACATGACATGCTAATTGTTGAAGTTTGGGACCACGACACATTTGGAAAGGTAAAAAATAAATCATTGTGTGTTCAATTAGTACTGAGATTGCCTTTTTTTTTTTTAAATGTCTTGGCTACTTTTAAGTTAAGTGGCACTGAAGTTTAATGAAAACCTGTACTGGTGACTTAGTTCATAGATGGATTAGTGGAATTGGTTGTGAAGATTAGCGGTTGTCTCCACCATGTATTTCCATGTGATATCTCCAAATTATTTTGAATTTTGTAGGAAAACATAATCCACTGTTGATGGATGTTGTTATACTAACATATTAAAGCAACGTTATATTTAAACATGCTGCAAACAAGTGCAAATATATCTATGACTTGGTCATGAGGGCTTCTTAAGTTGATAATTTTGTAATGGAGTGTGATGCATTGCAGGATTATATGGGCAGATGCATATTGACGCTTACTAGGGTCATACTGGAGGGGGAATACAAAGAACGTTTTGAGCTAGATGGTGCCAAATCTGGCTATTTGAATTTGCATCTCAAGTGGATGCCACGATCAATTTACCGTGATTCTTAATTTTCCCTTTCCACCTTTTGACACTATAGAGGATGTAGTTGTGCATTTGTAGACCATATTGTCACCCACATCCCTTGTTGATTTACTCAATCTTGTATCTTGATAGCAGTTACACTATGCAATGTACATAACTTGAAGAATTTGCATGTTGTCCTTTACAATCTTTTTTGCCCCGTTCTTGATTCTTGATTGGTATCAAATGGCTTCGTTGCTGTTTGGATGTAAAGATATGATCACTGGCTGATCGTAGTGTCATGTGTGCTGTGATATTTTTTTAAATAAAACTGATATATTTATATGTATAAAGATCTTTAAGTCCATCCAAATATGTTGGCAAGAGTATTAATTTATTAATAAAAGACCTTTTCTTATCTAGAAGCACATTCGAATTAGCTTAGTAGTCCATAAAAAAAATAGCTTAGTAGTGAAAAAAAACATGGAGACAGGAATATTGAACTAAAATAGAATTTAATTTAAATGTGTATTTAGAAAAAAAATTCAAAGTTTATTTTCTTAAAATATGTTTAAATTTATTGTGATAGCATCAATTTAAATTTTATGAAAGGTAATGTTGTTCTAATTAACATGCCAAATAATTTTTATACATTTATTAATAATATGATTTCGTGAGAGTGAATCCTATAAGATGAATGAATTCAAATTGTGATTCGGTCGTTGGATTCATGTGTATGAAAAAAAAACACTATCAGGAAAGATCTTCGTTTAGGTGTCTGACAATTAGGAAATTAATCTCTCATTCATTAGGTGTGAGAATACTCTTGGAAAACAAAAAAAAATGTGAGTGTTAACTAACTCAATAAAGTGATGTAAGTTTTTATATCCCATTCTCCCACCCTAGATGTATCATATGTGCCTTAACCTGTAGGGTAATGTTAAGTGTGCATGTTGTAAGTTAAAATTTATAGCTTTCGCGATATTTTTAGAAAAACATGAATGATATTTTATAAGAAAAATAATATTTTTTTTTTTTTAGGTATTGGCTATTAACTCTCCAAATTGTCTATCTATATTTCTCACCAACTAATCATAATTTTAGTCCTTTTGTATACAACTATCATTAATTAACGAGAACTACAAATAGACAATTAGATAGGACTTTTTGTATATAACTATAAAAAAATGATATTTAGAGAAGTTAGAAGCTTTTTTTTTTGAAAAAAAAAAACTATTCAATTATATTGAAACAAATCACATTCTTATATCGCCTCTCCAAAAATAACTACCAAATAAATTTTTTTTGTTTCATAATACACCCTAATTAGTCTTTTGGGTCGGGTGGGTCCACCAGAGTATCCCACGGATTAGGGTTGGACAAAATTTTTGACCCGATTGGAAACCGAAATACCCGAAGGAAAAAGGCAGCAGACGGGCGGGTTGTTGCGGGTCACGGGTCATACGGGTTACAGACTCAGTTTTATGCGGTTTGTCACGGGCGGGTTCGGTTTGGGTAAAAAAATTTCGAACCCGCCCGCCCAGGAGTAAATATTCTATTATTTTGCCTCTGATTCTTATTGGACGAATCTGATTCCCTGCATTTCTATTGACCCCTCACACTTATCCTTATCCTACCTTTCTCATTTTTCAAAATCACTTAGAAGTCAGAAGACTCATTATCACATTCACACCTCACACGTTCCCACTTCCCAATCTTTTACTCTTACAGTCTTACTCTCTCTTCACGACCTCTCCCTTCTGAAACCCTACAGCTCTCAAGTCTCATCCTTTCCCTAGCTCTCAAGTCTCATCCTCTCCCTTCTAGCCTCCCTAAGAATCTTCTATCACCACCACGACTTCACCTTACACCACTACAGCGCCTTTGTTTTGCGAACTGCCACGCGAACTGTCGCTCGAACCACCGCACGAACCACCGCGTGATCCTCTGTTCCTACGAGCCGCCTTCAACAACTGCGCACGAAATGGAAGCAGATCTCCAAGACTCCAACCCTACTGAGAAGAAGAAGCCCAAGTTTGTCTTCCTCTAAGCCAGATTTGCCTAATGTCTTGCATATGCTTCACCGAAGAAGAAGAAGAAGAGGTGTTGCATATTTTAGATCTCATGAAGTTTCAACCTTTTTTCTTCTGTAAACAAAATATTGAAAAAGTTGAAGCTTTTTTTTTAAAGTTTGATGCTTTTTTTCTGGGTTCGTTTTTAGTGTTTATGTTCTTGTTTGTTTGGGATTTCTGTTCTCCTCCCCCTTTGTAAACAATTTTTTGGTCTGAAACCGTGGAGAACCTTTTGTTTTTTGGAAGGTTGGAGCAAGTAGCAACTGTGGTTTGTGGGAACTGTGGTCGAGTGTAGGATCTTAGGGAGTTAGGCTTTGTGCTTGAAAAGGTAAGCACTTGTGCAGTTTTTTTTTTTGCTTAGGGTTTGTGATTTCACATTTTTGGGTTTAGGGTTTTCTTTTTTGGAATTAATTTTTGTCTAACAATTTTTTTCTTTTGATGTAGGATACTGTAAGCGACTAAGCTAGTGTTTATCTGACAATCAAAGGTGAGTTTCTTATTCCCCTTTCTTATTTAACTTAGTCATACTTTAATTCCTATTGATTTGTCTGCTGAAAGTGACTAATATTGGTTAATATTGGAACCTGTGTTGATGATTGTCTAATGTTAATGTTATTGGTTTATCAGGAACATGTGTTGGTTAACTTAGTCTTGCTTTAATTCATATTGATTTTTCTGCTGAGAGTGTCTAATATTGGTTAATCCTGTTTTGGAACACTAACCACACACACACATAGTCACACACACACACACACACACACACAAACAAACACTGTTTTGGAACACTAAACAAACACACACTGTTTTGGAACACTAAACACACACCTACACACACACATACTGTTTTGGAACATGTTATTTGTCTTCTAATCAGTATATGTATTATGTGCCATTGTGTGTGTTTGTATCCCTCTTTTCGTGTCTCTGTTTCCCTACTTTATGATTTTTTCCTGCTATTTGCCTATGATTCCCTCTTACTCATCTCTGGATTTTGTCTTTACTCCCCTCTTTAGTCTTTACTTATCTCTAATTCTCTCCATTAGGATTTATTAATTAGTTTAAGGGTAGAAATTAGGGAATTTAACACTCATTCATGAGCTGTGAGGGAGTGCTGGCATTCAATTTGGAACAGCATCCCGAACTGAGATTGTGAGAAGAGTGCTGGTTTACAAGCAATAGCTAATGGGCATTGGGCAGGGGTGAGACTGTATACAGTCTATAAAATCTTTGAAAACTTGATAAACTATAAACTGATATACTATGAACTATAAACAGATAAATTATAAATAGATAAGATTCAAAACTTATAATTTATAAACTATAAACTCTCTAAGACTTTATACACTTAATGTGGTTGGCAAATGTTGACCAAGACTTCTTCATTGTTTCAGCAATGGAGCAGTCTAGTCACAACCTGCCTCCTACATTAACTCCACAAATATCAACACAAATTGGAACGCAAGAGGTTGGAAATCCAACTACTTCTGCACCAGCAGCAGGAGGTGGTATTGGATCTCAGCTTGCTAAACAGGCAGCAACTCCAGCTGCAGCTGCTGGAACTGAATCAAAACCTCCTCTCCCAAAGAAGAGGAAACCAGATGCGAGTGGTTCTAGGAGAACTTTTGTTGCCTGGGATCACTTCATTAAGTTACCTGATAATGAAGTAACAGAACTGACTACACAATGTAAATATTGCAAGAAAAGATATTTATGTGACACAAAGCAACATGGCACCTCCAACATGCTTGCTCACTTGAAAACCTATCCCAAGTATCCGAATGCTGTAGTTAATGATCCCAGTCAAACAACCCTTACATTCACTAGTAGAGAGGGTAGTGGTTTAGTTTCTGCAAGCACAAGATTCAATGTTCAAGCTTGTAGAAAGGCACTGGCACTATTTGTCACACTAGATGAACAACCTTTCAAGATTGTTGAGGGTGAGGGTTTCAAGTACCTTTGTAAATAGCTGCAGCCCCAATTCACTATCCCTTCAAGGTGTACAATAGCTAGGGATTGTTTTCAGATGTATGTTGATGAAAAAGTGAGATTGAAAGCCCTCTTTAAATCAGATTGTACTAGGGTGGCACTTACAACAGATTGTTGGACATCTATTCAAAACCTTAATTATATGACCCTCACCGCGCACTTCATAGATAATGATTGGAAGTACCAGAAAAGAATAATAAGCTTTTCGTTAGTCCTCAATCACAAAGGTGACACCATAGGTAAGAAAGTTGAGGAAGTTATAAGGGATTGGGGACTTAGGCATGTGTCTACAATCACCGTTGATAATGCATCATCCAACGATGTGGCTGTAGCCTATCTGAAGAAGAGATTGAAGAATATGAATGGGTTAATGGGGGATGGACACTTCTTTCATATGAGGTGTTGTGCCCATATTCTGAACCTTGTAGTCAATGATGGGTTAAAAGACATGCATACTTCTATTTCCAGCATTAGAAATGCTGTGAGATTTGTTAGATCCTCGCCACAAAGGTCTGTGAAGTTTAAAGAGTGCATCGAATTCGCAAATATTGCATATAGAAAACTGGTATGTCTTGATGTTCCAACAAGGTGGAACTCGACATACCTAATGCTAGATGCTGCTGAAAAGTACCAAGCTGCCTTTGAGAAGCTTGAGGATGAAGATTCAAGCTATGTTGACTTCTTTGGACTTTATGGCCCCCCTACTTCTATTGATTGGGAGAATGTGCGCACCTTTGTCAACTTTTTGAAGATTTTTTATGAGGCAACTAGGGTTTTTTCTTCATCACAGCAAGTGAGTTTGCACACTGCATTCCATCAACTTGCCAACATTTTTTGTGAGCTTAAAAAATCATGCAAAAACTTAAATACATTTTTGGCATCCATGGGTTTTGAAATGAAGGCAAAGCATGATAAGTATTGGGGTAATGTGAAGAACATCAATCAACTGTTGTATTTTGGTGTCATTTTTGACCCCCGATACAAGTTGAGATATGTGGATTGGTCGTTTAAAGACATGTATGAAGATCAACCTATCTTTGCAAATGAGTTGTCCTCCAGTTTAAAAGACAATCTTTTTCAAATGTACACTTCGTACAATTTAGCATATGAACAGCAAAATAGGTCTCAATAGTCATCTGTCGGTCCATTAGAGGTCAGTTTCCCTATTTGAAACATCTATACTTGCTTTGAAATGCCATCACAAATGGCAAGGGCAGATGCTTTTAAACAACACTTGAGGGAGAAAGACTCCTTTGATAAAAAAATGAACTTGAGAGGTACCTAAGTGAGCCTTGTATTGATGAGGGTGATAAGTTTGACATCCTTGTTTGGTGGAAACACAATTCTTCCCGGTACCCCATACTATCAACAATGGTTAGAGATGTTTTGGCCACACCGGTCTCTACAAGTGGTTTCGAGAGTGCATTCACCACGGGGGGGGTTAGACACTTACAGAAGCTCCCTCAACCTTGAAATGACAGAAGGATTAATCTGTGTTCAAAACTGGTTGAGGCCATCTATCTGCCAATTTAAGGACCTCAATCTTAATGAGGATTTTGAAGTATCTGAGCATATTGTAACAGGTAGCAATCTATTAACACTTTACCCTAAAATTCCTTAATATGTGTGTCATTTTATATAGATTAAGTCACTTTTTTCCTTTTGATGTATCATAGAATTTCAAGGAGGCTCACTGGGTTTTGGAGGGGCTGCTAGAACTCCTAGAACTGTTGGAACTACTTCTGGAACAACTGCTGGAACTGTTGGAACAACTGCTGGATGTGGTCCATCATCTCAGTCACAGCCAACTGGCTGTGACTGAGAACATCCCCTAAGGTGGTTGTCCCTTGTTTTTTGTTCAATTTTAGTTGGTTTGCACTCTTAAATCTTTGTATTAACTATTAAATGATTATTCTATATCTTCTTTACAGTGAGATTGTTTTTTGCTTTTTGGGAGTCAACTGAGACATGACTCAAAATGTGTGGGACATAGCATCTTTTTGGTATAATTATCATACTGCTGAAATTCCTTAACTCAGTTAAATTTTGAGATTGAATGCCTATTCTGGACTCACTGGACTGTTGGATTTTACACACTGAAATCTGAATGATGCTGGTAACCTGCACACTTAGCACTGTCATTTCTTATTATTTGTCTCGTTTTTGTTATTTTGTTTTGCTTCTAATGAGGTTTATTGCTTGTGTTTTTTTATAATCAAAATTCACTCAACAGATGCAGCTTTTAGCAATGGAAATAGATGAACAAACAGGGACAATAATCTCCATGAAGTTGACACTGTTGGAACGGCAAGCAATGTGTGGCTGGTTGTTAATTTAATTGAGTCGTGTGTTATTTTTTCCCTAATTAGTATATATGTATGTCATATCGTAGAAGTAATTGTGAAAGTTTTTATGTGCAGTTGATGATGGAATGCTTTGGATAAAGTGAAAGTTCAAATGTAAATGAGTAAGACCCTACAGAGTGCAGACAACAAAACCACTTTAGGAGGGGCAAGCTATCTTTAATGCCACCATTTGTGGGAAATCTGCTATGGGTATGCCTTAGCATTAAGTAGCTATTAAAGGAATATTTTGTAAATTACTTTTTGAATGATCAAATTTTGATTCTTTGTTGTTATTTGCAGGTTGAAAATTGAAATATTGAAATGTTTGTCTATTTGCATTATGTCAGATGCAGGCCTTGGCATGGCCAGTTAGGGAGTTACAAGCTTGCAAGTTTAAAATGTTTAATGCTATGTGACACAGGCCAATTATTGTAATTGTTATTAAAATTGATATTAGGTGTGTATGCTAATTTCTCTTTTAGTAGCTTGGACATGTAATATGAAAAATCTAAAAGGTTTTGGGACTGTTAACTAGATAGTGGATACTGGATGATACGAAAAATGTATACTCAGGCCGAAAATTGGTTTAATGTTAAAAGCCCAAAGGCTAAAAAATTAGCCCACTCGTAAAAACAATATATCTATGACAAAAAAAAAAATTAATGGAGCAAAACAATAAAAATTACAAATCATGGGGAAAAAAATTGACCCAAGATTTTAAATTCAGCCCAATACTGGCACAAACCGAGTGGATCCATCCGACTCAACCGTCCAAACCGAAAACCCGTCACCCGACATATCTGAGTAGTTAACGGATGGAATTGGGCCAAATTTCTGTTTGGTCGGTTAATTCTGGTTGGGCCATTTTGGGCCCGAAACCGTCCAAGACCGAACGACGTCCAGCCCTACCACGGATTTGGTCCTTTGGGTCCACTATGGGACTAATATCTGTTAGAAAATGGGGTATGGTATGCAACAAAGAGGAAAAGAACAAGTGACATGCGCACCCTCCAAGGCGTGCAAGAACACTAGGCTTTAGGTTCGATTCGCCCCCACCAATCTCTCATCGTAGATTGGATGCAACAGGTATAACCGGCGAATCCCTTTCAGGATACAATGGAGAACCTTAGTTTGGTTTGCACACCCTAAACCAAGCGTATCGTCAATGGCATTTTATAGAATAATAGTTTCCTTAATTCTCTCTGCGCATTAAGGGAAGAAAGGAAGTGATTTAGCTTGCAGAAGTTTAGCCAATTTTCAAACATCATTCTGCATGCACAAATGGTTCTATTTATAGACCAACTTATGCCTCTTGGTGAATGAAATAATCTTTCATGTATTTGAAAGAACGATTGCAACGTTTCATGAATGTACACTTAATGAATGAACACATTTAATCATGAAAAAACACACCTATTAGGAAAGATTTGAAAGCCATGAAGAGACACACCTATTGGTGTCCTTCAACCTCTTTCCAACTTGGTGTCTTGGACTTCCATTATTTTGGAAATCCTTCACAATCCCCCACCATTTTCAAAATAAACCCAAATCCCATTATTCTGGAAATCGCATGCTTTCAGACAAAGGTATCTTGGGGATTTGAACCTTTGCTTAGTAAGCCATGGTTGCACTCATCCCCAAATAAAGTGGTAGACAAGCTTTGAACCAAATATTCATTAGAACAAGTGTCCATGACTTACACATGAAATCTCGGTACCATTGAATGACGTGTTAATGTGACACATTTGGTAAGGCCTTGTGTTGTGTATCCTTTTCATGAGAGCTTACAGAGTCAAGCCCTTTAACTCCAAGAAGTGGCCCCACTTCACTCTCATATAGGTGGACTTTACCAAAAACACCCCCATAAGTTGGGCACCTCAGCACATATATGCTATAGGTCCATTAAAGAGCAAAAGCTCACCCTTTTCCTTTTGTCCTTATGATATCCAAGTACTTTTAAACCTTGGGATGTATCTATTCGTCAAGTACTTGCAATCACTCTTATAGTGTACTTTGGCCACATTGAACTCAAGACTTGATGCTACTCAAGTGTGAGTTGGGTTTCCACCATTGGTGATCATTTAGATATGGGCTTGTCCCATCCCTGATAATGTTTTTCCACATCATATCACTTGTCAGTCCTTTTGTTAAAGGATGCAAGATTTCTTTCCGTCTTATAAAGACCCTGGATATTACTCCATTTGCAATTAGTTCCTTGACGTAACTATGTCTCAGCCCAATGTTCCTGGACTTTCCATTATGAACCTAGATATTTACCCTTGATGGTGTTGAATACTATCCCATTGTATAGATACTGGCGCCATTAAAATTGGTATCTCATACAAAAAGTTTCTAAGTCATTCAATGTATTTGTTACCTGTTGCCAATGCTACAATTTTTTGCAGCCATGGTGAAACCGGCAATGCCGTCTTATTTCTTGAAACCCCAAGAAATAGCACCCCCACCAATTGTGAAGACTCAACTGCTTGTTAAAACATGGTACGTCTTCTGTATAATTCACCCAATTGACATCTGTGTATCCTTCTAATTCTGAAGGATAACTATTGTAGTTTATACTATAGTTCATTGCCCCCCCACAAGTATTTCAATACTCTTGGACAACATGCCAATGGTCTTTTCTTGAATTACTTGTATACCTACTTGTTCTCTTATAACATATGCAATATTTAGCCGGGTACATGTCATGACATACAATAAATATCCAACTGCTTTTGAGTATTCAAGTTGTGCTACTAGACTACCTTTATTTGGTACTAGATTTGTATTATGATCAAAGGGAGTAGTGACAGGTTGACAATCAAAGTGATTCAACTTCTTTAATACTTTTTCTATATAGTGAGATTGGGGTAAACCTATATTCTCACCATCTCTTATTATTCTAACTTCTAAAATCACATCAGATACCCCTAAATCTTTCATATCAAAATTTTTAGATAAGAAACTCTTAGTTTTGCTACCTCATCTAGATCAGTACCAAATATTAATATATCATCAAATAAACAAATCATGTCACCTTTTCAATTATGGAATTTACTATAAATACACTTGTCAGATTCATTTATTTTATATCCATTAGCTAGCACAACTTGATCAAACTTTTAAACCTTTTGCTTAGGAGCTTGTTCTATTCCACACAATAACTCATTCAATTTACACATTTCTTTTTCTGACTATTTACCACAAACCCTTTAATTGTGTCATATACACCTCTTCATCTAATTCCCCATTTAGGAATGGCATTTTCACATCCAATTGACGGATAACAAACTTATAGATGGATCCAAGTGCCAATAACACTCTAATTGAAGCAATTCTTGTCATAGGTGCATATGTATCATAATAGTAAATACCCTTTTTTTGTGTAAATCCCTTAGCAACTAGTCTTACCTTAAACTTTCGTCTACCTTGGTTTTCCTTTGAAAATCCACTTTCAACCTATTGGTTTGGAACTATGTGGGAGGTCTACTAATTTCCATATTTTATTCCCCATTTATTAAGTCCATTTCTTCTTGTATAGCTTCCTCCCAGAAAACGTGAGACTTTATCGCCTCTTCAAATGTCTATGGATCACTTTTTGTATAATAATAGATTGGTCCATAACTGTCTATGGACTCTCTTGTTCCTTCAATAAGGAACATGAAAAGCTTGATCTCTACGTTTTCTCTTTTCTACCTCTCTGACTTCTCCTAAGTTATGAACTCTCCAAACTATCTTTATTAGATACATTGTTCTCCGGATTATATGCATTACTATGAACATTATCATGTGACTTGGAATTGAGTTAAACCTATTTCCTTGAAATATTAAATCCCCGGACTCAATCTGTAACAGGATGAGTCACTAGATTCTATAACCATGAATCTATATGCTTTACTAATTTTAGCATAGCCCGGGAACACTCACATTCAATTCCCCTTTCACCTAATTTCTTTCTTTTGGTTCAAGAACTTTTACTATTGCCCTACAACCTCAAACTTTGAAAAATTTAAGAAAGGGTTTTCTATTTTCCAGAGTTCATATGGTTATCTTGTTCCTTTGTTTGGAACCTTATTTACCATATAACAAACCTTCAACATGGCTTCCCCTTAACATCATTTTGCTAGACCAACATAGGATATCTGGCTTTTACCATTTCTTCTTATATCCTAATTTTCATTTCAACTATAAGGGGAATAAGTTGTCGTTATTTGGTCAACTGTACTAGTAGACTCAAAGTAACTAGGGTTATAGAATTCTTCTATTCAAATAAACAACTCCTAAGGCATTTAATGAATATTTAATGACAAACAATTTTAATTAACCCACATCATATATAATAACATATATAAGCATCAAAATTTCTGGGTAATTCAACATACATTTACGCTTTAAGATTTATTTTCCTTTTTTTTTTTGACACAAGATTTATTTTCCTTAACTGCTTCTAACAGGGAATTACAAATGTAAATTGTCAACCATAACAACAGCAATTAAAACACTTTAAATATTTAACAAAAGTTAAGGATTGCCCAAGTTTAGCGACAGCCAAATGTCAGCATGCCTGTTCTTAGTCAAGTATGGGGTTCGAATCCCACTGGGTGCATTGTTTCGATTAAAATTGTTTTTATCCAAAAAACCACTTGAAAATATTCGAAAGTTAGAACACATGATTCGAAGTCGGGTCATGACTATGGCTGAACACGTAGATACCACTAGACCGACACACCATTTCATTGTTAGAAGCAACCGTTATTATCTTTTTAACCGTTTACAGACTCAAAGTTTGGGCCACCACTTTTTGCCAATCGGGTCAATCAGACCCGTTTTATGGAAATCGGGTTCACTCGACCCATTCGTGACTCACAAACATTTTTGAGCATTCTACTCAAGTTTAAAATTATTTTCATCATCTTTTAAGTTTTGGATTCAAGTCTAAACATGTTCTAGGATAAATCTACTAAATCTAGATGATTTTCATTATAGAAAACAAACAAGACAATGATCCAATAATTTTTCAGTTTTCTACATTTCTTCATGAACATCCATATCCATTTTAACAACTTAGAACACTCCAAAACCACATCCAAAATATTTCTAAAGAATCAAGAAACAATTTTCATCTTATATTCACAAAATCATACACTCATAATATAAGATTTCCTACTCTAAAAATAATTAGTTCTTACATGGATCATATTCATTAATGCATGCACTTGATACAATCATGTATATCTAAGACCTTTCTATCAAAATAGAGTAACATACATACATGCATCATCAACCAAATATATTCATGTTCATCAAATTCACATACTTGATTTTATTCTAAATCATGCATCTAAGGCTCTAATACCACATGTTAATGTTAACACAAACAAAGAATGCTTTAGCATTGTACACACATGTATTTAGAATACCAAGTATAACATAGCCATGAAAAGTAATTGTGTACCTTTCACCATGGTCACAAATAAACATATTTTTTATGAAGCATATAAGTACTCATCTCTCCTTTGTAAAAAGACCATGCATCTCTTTCTCCCAACGAATGAAGTTTCCACCTTCGAACCTTTCAACTTTGACTAAGTCTAATGTTATCTCCCTCAATGTTGCAACCATTTTAATAAAATGAAAATCGAACCTAAAGATTGTTAGAAAATGGGGTATGGTCCGCAACAAAGAGGAAAAGAACAAGTGACATGTGCACCCTCCAAGACGTGTAAGACTAGGCTTTAGGTTCGATTCGCCCCCACCAATCTCTTCTCGTAGATTGGATGCAACAAGTATAACCGACGAATCCCCTTCAGAATACAATGGAGCCACATGTTTCCAGGACTGTTGAGAAAAAATTTAAGTTTGAGAATCATTGGTTGCTAAATGAAGAAGTCAGAGACATCATCAATGAAGGCTGGGGTTCGCATAATGCAGTGTCAATTGAAAACCGAATTGTTGACCGTGGTAGAGTTCTAGAGGCGTGGGGAATGTCTCAGGTCTCTCTCGAGTAGTCTTGACCGTACAAGGCTGCAATATCTCAAGGACCAATTAATCAGTGTTTTATTACATGAGGAGGCTTATTGGAAACAGAGAGCAAAGTCCCATTGGCTTCAAGGAGGTGACTCTAACACGACATTCTTTCATACATCTGCAACAGTTAGAAAGAAACGTAATTCTATTTCCAAGATTCAAGATACTAATGGTGTTGAGGTTGATAATCAAACAGGTTTGTGCCAGGTTGCAAGAGATTATTTCCTAGAGCTTTTTTTCCAACCAGCCAAGTGTATATGACCAGGTTGTTGACAAGGTTCCCACAAAGGTCTCGGTTGAAGACAATGAGCATCTCTTATCTCCTTTCTCAATTGAGGAGTTCATAAATACTACTCTCTCCATGCATCCTGATAAATCCCTTGGGCCTGATGGTCTTAATACAGCTTTCTACAAGAATTTTGGGATACCTGTGGGCAACATATTTTTTATTCCTGTTTGCAGTGGTTAGAGGATGGCCGTGTTCCAGCAGCTATAAATAACACTAACATTGCCTTGATTCCCAAATGTGAGACCCCGGTTAGTATAAACGATCTCCGTCCTATTTCATTGTGCAATGTCGTCTATGAGATTCTTTCAAAAACTCTAGCCAATAGATTGGCCAAGGTGTTGAATGCTTGTGTCTCAGAGGAGCAGTCCGCTTTTGTTAGTGGGAGGTCTATTGTTGACAATGCCCTCATAGCCAATGAAGTCCTTCATCATATGAAATGTCATTGGCAATGATCTAAAGGTGAAGTGGCTCTCAAGTAGGATATTAGCAAAACTTATGATTGGTCTTTTCTGAAAGCTATTATGTTGAAGATGGATTTTGATCCAAAGTGGGTTGACTGAATGATCGTGTGTGTTAGTTCGGTGGAGGACATCATTATAAATCATGAGGAGGTGGGCCCTACAACTCCTGGTAGAGGCCTCCGTCAAGGGGATCCTCTTTCCCCTTACCTCTATATTCTCTGTGCGGAGGGTCTTTCATCCATTATTAAACATGCTGAAAGAAAAAGTGCTATCCATGGTGTTAAAATTAGTAGGGGTGCCCCAATGATATCCCATCTATTGTTTGCAGACGACAGCTTCCTATTCTTCCAAGCCGACGAGGGGGAAGCTACTGTAATGAAGAATCTTCTTTCCATGTATGAGAATGCATCAAGCCAGGCAATCAATTACCAAAAATCAGAAATCCAATTTAGTAGAAATGTTCCTCATGCAACCAGGGAGCTCATTCTCAACATCCTTGGTGTGCGTGAGAGCTTGGGTTCTGTAATTATCTTGGTCTTCTTTCGATGATTGGGAGGAATAAAAAATCCACTTTTGGCTTCATAAAAAATAGAATTTATCAATAGTTGGCAAGGTAAGACTCTCTCAATGGTGGAGAGGGAAATCCTCATTAAGTCGGTTGCCCAAGCTATCCCGGCTTATTGCATGAGCATGTACTTAATTCCCACATCTATTGGTGATGAAATCCAAAAGATGCTCAATTCCTTCTGGTGGGGTACTAAAACAGGTGGTGCAAAGAGGTATAAATTGGCTTTCTTGGGACAAGCTCTCAGTTTCCAAGAGCAATGGTGGTATGAGATTTCGTAACCTTGAGGCGTTCAACCTTGCTTTTTGGGTAAACAGGGCTGGAATTTTCTAAACAAGCCTAATGCCTTGGTTTCTCGGGTTTTCAAAGCAAAATATTATAAAGTAGGGGATTTTTTGAGTTCATCTCTTGGCCACAATCCTTCTTATTCTTGGAGAAGCATTTGGTCAACCATTCCTCTCCTCAAGCTTGGCGTTAGATGGAGTATAGGTGAAGGTGACAACATCTCAGTTTGGAATGAGGATTGGACCTCGGATGGTAGAAGTTTCAGCTGCCCGGAGCCTTTGTTGCCAACTCTAGGATGCTTGAAGGTTAAGGACCTTTGACTGCCCTCTATGAAGCGTTGGAATAGGAATTTAGTTGAAACCATATTTGTTCCTGAAGTTGCAGATACCATTGTTAAAACTCCTCTTTACCCAGCGGTGACTGATGATAGAAGAATATGGGCTCATTCCAAGGATGGCGTGTACTCGGTGAAGTCCGCTTATCATTTGGTGATGAACCACCTCATGGACGCTGATCATCTTGCAGTAGGTAGCAGCTGGAAGTTAGAAGTTCCTGCTAGAGTTAAGGTTTTTCTTTGGAGATTGTGTAGAGACTGTTTGCCAACAAGAATGAATCTCCAAAAGAAGGGTGTAACTTGCCCTAGCCTTTGCATGATGTGTGAGGAGAACATGGAAAATGCATGGCACCTTTTCTTCACTTGTTCCACTAGTGTTGACTGTTGGAGAGATCAAATTTTGTGGGAGTTGATTGAAGCTAGACTTGATCATCACGATAGTTTCAAGGAGTTGTGCTTTTCATTGCTTGATACCTTGGATGCAGTGGGTTGTTCGAAATTTGCAATGATTCTTTGGAGCTTATGGCGTAGAAGAAACGAGAAATATTGGGAGGGTAAGATTACTTCCAATAGGCAGGTCATCCATAGAACCATTGCTTTTCTGAATGATTGGGATAGAGCTCACCGTATCGTCTCAACAGCCCTTGGTAAATCAACAATCTGCCCAGATTTGCGTTTGGCAGTCTCCTCCCATCGGTGCATGGAAGTGCAATGTGGACGCAGGGTTCTTTTTGGAGCAGGAGTACACGGCTATTGGGATGTGTCTTAGGGACTCGAATGAAGCTTTTTTGCAGCCAGGACTCTCACTTTTCCTCAACTCCTACCCGTAGCAGACGGTGAAGCTTCAGGAGTTTTCCAAGCCATTAGCTGGTTAAAGGATTGGGGTATTGATAATATGATTATTGAGCTACATTGCAAGTATGTAGTAGATCATTTCAATAGTCATAGAGTAGATATCTCTGAGCTTGATAATATTGTTATTGTTAATTCTTGTAAAGCTCAAGGTTCTTCTTTTCACAATCTTAGTGTGAGATTTATTAGGCGACAAGCAAACAGGGTTGCTCATACGTTAGCTAGAACTACCCAGTTTATGTCTAGTCATCAAGATTTTCATCATGTCCCGCATTGTATTGCTTCTTTGATTAATAATGAAAGGCATTAGCCTTCTTGTGTCAAAAAAAATATATTATATTACAATCGTTTTTCAGCCAAAACTTTCAAACTAATTCTATTATGATCGATTATAACAATAATCAATTATAGAACTAATCATCAAATTTTCACCACAATCCAAACACACTTTAATGGTAAAGAATTTCTTAATCTTAACTTGTTTTCTCCACCAAGCATGTATGTTTTAAGTTTCACAATTATTAGCTAGTAGAATACAAACATACACGATAAGTACATGGAACCGATTTTTGATGACTTTCGTTTTGCTCGCTCGGAGATATACTATTGAGCTGCAAATATTAATCAGGGGGCACCTTTTTATTCTTTTCACAACGTCAAATCCCAGAGTGCTTCAAGTTCCTATTAAATGCTGATGACTTCGTCTATAACTGTCATTAGAAAATGCTTCTTCAGTTTTCTTCTTCTTCTCCGATTGCTTCCCCTGCATTATCAGAATCTAGCCATGTTGCAACTATGCTCTGAATGAACATAAATGCTAATATAGATACACACAAACATACACATGAAGTAAGAAATTGCATATTGTTTTACATCTCCATGAATCAGAGTAAAGCTAGGAAAGGATTCATGCAAAGTGCAAACAATAATTAAGGCAAGAAAATGGTGAAGAGAACCTACCAATACTGGTTATACAATACGAAAGAGTCAACTGGAATTTTCTTGCCCTCATCATTGCGATTCCAGTGGTAGACAGCATGTGTCCTATTTTTTATCTCCAGTGTTGAGTGTCCATAGCTGGCTTCTCGAAATGCGGAGTATTCTGGCTGTGGATCCGTAAACCTGAAAGACCAAGGAAGAACGAATTGAAAATTATATGATATCTTTGATGAATGCTAACTAAGAATACCAACCTCCTATGAGGGTTGAATCATAAAGGATTAACTAGAAACCTAAAAAAATTGTTCTTAGATCCATTTTTTAAAACAACATTAACTGCCTATACATGACAAAGTGATTAGTTTATTTTACCTTGCAGCAAGACCTTCTTGATTTCCTCCATCCCCAACTGTTATGTAAACAGGTGCTGATTTGTCTGCTATAGGAAACCGGTTACCGCTTGTTATGTTGTAGTCAATATTGGAGAACCGATACTGAAAACGAGATAGAAACATTCAACACATAAGAATTCATTGTGACAATCACATGACTACAAAATAACATGCATCTGTCTGTGTTGTGCAAGGACAAAAAAATGAGCAGGGAGTAAAAACCATACTGATCTTTCATAAGCATGGACATGGCCAGCAAAGATGACATCAACTTTGTAATGGATGAACCAGCTCTCAAAAACTGCTCGCATGCTTTCACCCTCCATATAGTGAGCTTCATTACTGTTGTAGAGCGGCACGTGCATGAGAACTATGAGCCAAGGTGTCTTCTCCCTATCAACCCTCTTGAGCTCTTCTTTGAGCCATGTCCATTGAGGTGTGTACTTTACTGTTATGAAATATATCAGTATTATGCAGAATATCATACAAGAAAGCAGATACTGCTCTCAATAACAATGTTAAGACTCTTAATATCATACGTCACTGGCAGCGAATGTTTCAACTGGCACAGAAACAGCTCTCAATAACAATGTTACGACTCTTAAGACCTAGAAACATCTTAATGTGGGTCTCCACCATTCTTAAAGACAAACTAACAACTACAACCCGCACTTGAGCCCTGATGTAGAAGTACATATCTTCTTTTCATCAATTTTCTTTCTGTTTCCTTATTAGAAAATTTATTGCTTGCTTATATTGGTACCCTATTCTAACAGGACACTTATGCTTGAATTTAGGACACATTTTTTCTTCATTTCTGTTTCTTTATTACTAATCAATAGGACACCTCTGTTGTGAAGGAGAAATAGCATTTGCTTGCTACTTAGTGATGTCAATCTTGCATAGTTTCATCTAAGAAGAGAAACAACAATATTGTGGTTCCTATCTAAAAATTTAAGTATGAATCTAAAAGTATGTCATGCTATATAACTGTCAATCAAAATGTACAGAAAATTAACAAGTAGATAACGAGGAGATTAGTTACCAAATGGTGAATAGCTGGAAAGCACAATTATATGAGCTGACGCACGTCTGATTGCATACCAGAGAGGGTTGCTGCTTTTGGAGGCCAGATAAGGAGTAGTATATCGTTGAAGATAGGACTTGAAAGGAACAACTTCTCCCTACCCGTGCAGATTTATTTAAGAACATCAGAGCCAAGTTAATAATCTTTGATGCAAAGAGTCAACATGGGCAACAGGAGAAAATTGAAGTCTTAAACTGAAAGAAACTTCACGATGGTCAACTTAGTTTTACAAAAAATTCTCACGAATATTCACTTCACTTCCATATGGTATCAATTGGGACTCAGCAACCTAATAGCAGATGACTTTATCTGTACAATATAAGCTTTTATTTGACTTCTAAAGGAATCATATGGGATTAGCTACAAAATATATCAATATGAAGGATGGCATATAACAGAAGATTACTAGTCCAAACCACAGTTTGCAACTTTCATAGAGCTGATAGTCAGCTAAGTCGTATTAGGTAAATGAGCATGCGTTGATTCAGCTTTGCTACGTAACAACTAACAAGAATTTGTCACCGGGAGACTTAAAATATGTTCCCAGGGGAAATAAATATGTACAATTCAAGAAAAGGAATAAACCAGTCTAGAAGTAGAAAAAGGTGCACATTTTCTTATTCCAAAAGGCGAAGAAAAAGGAGAACCGAAACCATGGTTATGCTTTATATTGCCACAGATAATAATGATGTTATTTAAATTCTATAAGTGAGTTAGTGCAGACAAGAATAGCCAAGATGCAAGCAGACTAAGGTTAGTACTCTACCATGTAGGGCATGTACTCTATTTCATGATTTCCGGCAGACCAAATCCATGGTTGATATGCTGTACTTCTTTCAGCAAATCGGCCCCATGTATCCCACCGCAAACCGACATCATTGTACTGGTACCTATCAGCGTAAGAAAGATCTCCAACAAATAAGACAGTCTGTGCTCCACTCTGCAGGTAATGCTCAAGAGTTGATAGAGAATTAAATGTTTGGCCCAAATCACCTGCAATGTACATACAATAATTCATTTAAGAGAACCACAAAAATTAAAATATGAGAAATCAAAGAAAAAGGAATTCCCTGTAGATATTTTATGAAGTAGAAATAGAATGGCACAATTGAGCATGCAAAAAACCATTTCTAGCAGAACAAATGTGGGAAAACAGAACTAACCAATGATCCCAAATTTGTAGGGAGCATCTGGCTCAACTTCAGGAGGTGTTTCAAACCAAAATTCTCGAGAAGAATCACCACTTCCTATTCGGTAGTAGTATTTAGTCTTATACTGAAAAGGGTAAATCATTGAATTAACACAATGAACACATTCTACAGTCTACACAAGGACGGAACATAGTTATAAAAGTATGTGTGATTATTTGAGAAATGAAAAGTTATGTCATGCTGATTTTACTTTTGACATTGCAGATATGATGACAGTTATAAAAATTCTAGTCACCTAATCTGATCAGCAATTACCTCAAGGCCTTCAACAAGACAGTGATGAATGTAACCAGACTTGTATTTGTAGAAAGTGTAGTTTGCAACTGTGCCTTCTGCGCTAGCTTGAAATTTATTCTCTGATGTGCCAAAATGTACTTTGCTGGGGCCTGGTTCATCTGGGGTCACCCATGAGATGATTACTGCTTTTCCATCATAGTCGCCTTGGGTGATATGCACCTACAGTGGAAATAATCAATACTGCAAATCATAAGTTCACAACATTAATATTTTTTTCCTTGTTTGAACAAAATGATACAGCATGAAGTCAAGCCATATCTTTTTAGTTCAAGTATAAAATTTCTACCACTGGAATGGTTTTCCTGTAACCACAAGCATCAATACTTCCAGTAGAGTATATGTATTTCTGGACACGAATCTTTTATCTCTTAAGAGTGTGTCTAGATGGTGCGTGATTATTTCAATAATCAATTATATGTATAATCAATTATTGTTACGACTGATTATAATAGAACTAGTTTTATGTTTGGACGAGTTTTTTAAAAAGCGAATTTAAAATTATTTGTTTCGTTTAGGTTGCGTAAAAATTCACCTTTATACACTAAATTACAAAAAAAAGGTAGGGAGTTGTTTATTTATATTAATAATACTTGTTTGTAAGTCGATTCTACAGGGTGAAATGGTAAAAATTTGAGTAGCTTCATAAAAACTAATTTTTCCATAATTTAATCAGGTTTGTCAAACAAGTCAGACTAAATTCAAAAGAAAAAAGTTGTTTCCTATACAAAATCTATCTTATCTAAACACCCTCTTAGTGTGATAAGCTGACTTGCTTATCAAAAAGAGAGAAATTCTTTGATGAGTTGGTGTATATTCTATAGTCCTGCATGGTTTCTTGAGAAGAGGAAATCAATACCTACATTAATAAATAAAAGGAATAACGTTAGAATTTAAAACTGCTTCACATGTCCAATTTGAGTGCTGAGGCCTAGGATCATCATCACAATTTCATCAAAAGATATCAGGGAATAAATAATAACAGCAAAGGGGATGAAAGACTTTACCTGTTGAGGTGCATTAAAACCCTTTGGAACTGCAAATGCTTCATGATTAAGGGGGATGTCCACAGATGGGAACTCTGACCGAATGAAAGAGCTAGTTATCCCTGCACTCCCATCTTTGATAGAGCTCAAGAAGACAAAGGAAGCAAGAAGTAAATGAAGCACCACGGCCTGCATCCTTGTATCCAGTGAAGAGATTGTTGCCCTTTATCAGCCTACAGAGCCCTAACTATCTGCATTCAAGAATCCCAATGGATGTCATTTTGTACCACAGTGTGAGTGTGCTATATATGTTGAAGACTTGAATTAAGTCATCTCGGAATGACTTATTTCAGAGTGAAAAAATAAATAACTTGAAATTTCAAATCTGTGTTGTTTTCCCCCAATTTTCTCTCATACTCTTGTTTAGCTTTGCTACTGATACCATCAATTGCAAAAGCTAGCATTTCAAATTCAAATGGAAACAAGGAGAAGCTGTTTCAATATCTGCGAAGATGAACTACACAGTCTTTGTACCCACAACGATCCATCATTCTTTACTATATAAAACACATAAACAGCTTGTATGTATTGGTATTGTATAGTATGAATCTGAAGTAGGCAAGAGCATTGGCATTGACAGATTTTATTTAAGTTAAAACTTAAAACTAAGCTGGGTGACCTTGAATCTAGATTCGATATTCAAAGCACGATAAAAGGGGTTAACAAACGAATATTGATTTAATTATAATGAATAATGATCAGATAATATTAATGCATAGTAATGTTTGGGAAATACGAAGAGAGTGAGAGAGAAGGTTGGTTACCTTGAAATGATGGAAGCATTTGCAGAGGAGAAGAAAAGAGCGAAGGAAGAAGGAAGCGAGGATTGGATTTATGGAATGGGTTGGGTGATGGGTGGTTGATGATGGCTGATGCATATGGAAGCGAGCCATTGGGTCACGTGGAAACAGGGACAGCGACACCTCCCTGTCTCCATCTCTATGTCTTCAATTAATCATGCTGAATTTTATGCATCGTGTCATGCATGTATAATAATAACTCCAAATTCAATTATAATCGAAAATAATTAATTTTATATTCTTTTTCGTCTGAATTATAAATAAAAAAATTTCAAGATTTTTGATCCAGTATATAAATAAATTTTGTTTTTCAATTACTCATTTAATGATATTATTTTCAAAATATCATTTCTTTAATATAAATTTCAATGACTCATTTGATGAAGATTGGAGTTTTAGATGAAGGGTAATTTAGGTAACAAACCTAATTTTTTACAAGATTCAATGAGATTAACTAACCATCTTAATATGTGTATTTTATTTAACTTTTTCTTATAATAGAGACCGGACAGAGTACTTATTAAGAAAGTTAGTTAATTTAATTTAATTGTCTTGATTTATGTAAAAAAATGTGTTATAATTATTAAACTACCCTTTAATTGTCTCAGGAATGTGCAATGCTCTTAAAAAAGTAAAAGGAGAATTGGTTTGATTGATTAATTTTCTTGATTTTTGGAATATTTACATTAAATAGAGTTGCGTTAGTTGGATTTTGTTTATATTTAATTCCAAAAAATATAGGTACCTTTTTACTTATAATTGAGTCCAAAAGGAGTGGTATAAGGAAAATACTAACGAGTGTCCTTAGGGCACGACACTGGTTAAGGAATCAAGAAAAGAAAATTTACATTGGAAAATGATGTATTTAACATTTGAAAAAGTGAAATGATTAGTTTTCCAATGAAAACTTACATTTCTTGATTATAATACCCACGTATTAAAAAAATCAAAACTAAAAATTATCAGTATTTAATAGTTTTAAATTTTTAAATTTTAAATATATAATATGTTTTAAGTAATACTATATTTCTTCTAATGTAAACTAAATATATAAATGATGCACATAATTGAGTTGAGTATGTATACTACATAGGATTGTTAAGTTTTTTTTTTTTTTTGAAGAGTGGATTGTTAAGTTATTATTTCGATGTTCTTAAATTTTTTTTTGGGAGCCATTTCGATGTTCTTAATCAAATGCTCGAATTATATATAAAATAATGATGGATATACAATAGAGCACATCACGTTATATTACGTGAGTTTAATTTATATGTATTGTCAGTGTAAAGAATTTTACACTGACAACTAATCAGAAATCAAGAAATTGATGACTTTTAAGATGGTTAGGATAAGAATCAAAGATTTGTAACGATGTATAAAATTTTGATTGGTTGACGGTATAAAAAATTTTTACACTATCAATATATACAAATTAAATCCATATTACATTTAAGTGGCAGAATTATAATGAAAATATACAAGTAAATTGAGGTTTTTTTTAATACAAAATTGAGAATATAGTTAAACTTCAAATCTTCAGTGATTGAAAAAAATACATGATGTAGGTGTATAGATAAAATTATCCATATACATATTAATTACAGAGTACTTGTCTATTAATAATTTAATTTATGTCTCTGCATTTACCTAATTCATTTTTCTAGAATTGTCCCAAAATAAATCGATCATACCAAACTTTTTCTTTACATTCACACTTTGGTGGCATTTAGAAGAGCTTATTTAGGCTCCTTTTGACTTATCTAATGACATAAGCTCTTATGCAGTGTGTTTGGCAGAGCTTATAAAAATAACTTATGATATCCCATAAGGAGTTTTTGACTTATTTTCATAAGTCACTGGGAGAAGCTTATGAAATTATCATAAGAGCTTATGCACTAAATACACTTTTCGTGTTTTTCACTATTCGAATCATCTCATGCCCCTTTCTTTCTTTTTCTTTCTTTAAGCGCTTATGGCATAAGCTCTCATGCGATAAAGTCTTATATGATAAGTTCTTAATTAAGTTGTTTACCCAAACGCTTCCTTTGTCTTTACTTTTTCCTTCTCATCATGACTATTGATACCCACTAGTGTGTACATGTATTGGTTGTGTTGGAGGTTTTAAATTGAGATATTTAAAGTGTAATAGATAAATAAAATTTTCATAACAAATTGCAAAAACGATTAGTTAGATTTTTTAATGTAATTTTTTTAGTCAATGTAATTGTATGTTAAACTAATAGAAATAGTATTTTAAAATTAAGATCGTCTTTGAAAATTTTCGAATTTATATTGCATTTACTTTTAGGAATGTATATATTGTCGTATTGACTACAATTTCAAAATATTTGTTCGTGGATATTTTTTTCTCATTGTAAAGTATGAGGGATTTTTTATTTGTTGTACGTAAATTGCAAAATAAAAAATTTCATGTCACCTGTTCAACAATCTAAAAATATGTGTTCTTTTAGGATTTTTTTTTTTTGCCAAAGTATAAATAAGTATAATGAAAGCATTTAAAAAATTAAGATGTATAGAATAATTGTATAAAAATTATAATATTAAAACTACTATTTGGGAAATACAACCAAGCCCTCAAAAGAGTTCATAAAAAAAAAAAGGCCCATTAGTTTTCTTTTTTCCATTTGCAGAAGGCCTTTACACTTCCTTATCGCAGCCTTAACTATTTTGTCAAACGGTGCCTTTATGAAGTATACCCTAATTATTTATCATCTGGTGTGGGTTGATCAAACGCTGATGCAATTTCACTTTCCTTCCACACAAAATTGACAATTGTTCAAAGCGCTACCACCCTCACTAGCAACCTAATTGATTCTCTATTGAAAATAATGGAGCTAATTCTATCATAGTAAGTAGCCATAGCAAGTATGAAGATAATAATCAGATAGAGGATAAGTAAGTTTTCCTAAAATAATGACAAACACAAGCAACATTCATATTTATAGGTTAACGAAACCCTAAAATTTGAAAATACAAATCGAGAGGGAAACTGATATTTCAAAAAGAAGTCTGTGGAAGTCTCTTAGCAAAGAATGAACAATCAAGTCACAAAATATTAAAAAAAAAAATTCAATAACTGAGAAATCAATCAGAAGCTTGACAAAGAGAAAAGATCAGTATAATAATCATCACATTCCTACGATTTTTAAATCTGGAAGTACAATTTGTCAACCAAATCAAACAGAACAATGGATAGTACAATTTGTAAACCAAAATCCCACACAACCCACCCATACCTAGTCCATCGAAATTAATTTAAATATCTAATTTCCCATAATCAATCACAACGCTCCCCTACCAGAACTCTCTATTGAAACTTTGCACAGAAATGCAACCTATATAGCCCTAATATAAACAATAAACACATATGTAAGTTATTCCAGGCAATGGGCAGGTCAACCTATCAACAAAAAGTTGTCACACAAAACACGCTCAACCACCGCACCACCTAATCGCATTGGTGCGAAAAACCCGAGATTTGAAGTCATAAAGGGAAGAGAAGAGAGGAAAAAATGGTTTGGGAAAACAAACTGTTGCGATCGTTCCGTCTGGGTGCCGCGAAAAAGAACAAAAAAAACAGAGGAGTCGCCACCAAAATTTTTTATTGGGAAAATCTTGGAAAACCCATTTATTTAAGGTAAACTGGTCTTAAAAAATAGAGAGATTTGAGTCCGGGAGTCGGTTACAAGTAGGGAAGGTGTTAGTACCCTACATCGCCCGTTTAAATACGGTACCTCAAGTTAATTGTGCAAAATAATTTTAATAGCCTTTGAAAATATTTATTTTACCCTATTTTGAAATTAAAAAAGAAATAAACACAACAAAAGAGAAAATTAAATTTTGGCTTGACGGAATGATTGATTCTGCTCCTACGTATTCCCGGGTGCGATGAGAAACTCAAAGCCACGTAGTTCTTATAAAAAATGTTTAATTGATTGATTGATTTTATTTTATTTTTGGAAAAGATTTGATTTTTTATTTTATATTTTTAAAAAAAGATTTTATTTCAGAATAAATTCACTTTTGCACAGGGTCCATGATAGCAGCGCTATACGATAAACCCTTACAATGCATACGCCACTTGAGGATGAAAAATCATACATCAACGTCGTAGATTGTTGCGTGAAAATCAATTTTTATTTTATAAAATTTTGTTAAAAAGAGTATATTGAAAACATTTATTATTTTATACAAAAAGGAATTCACCCTTGCACAGGGTTAAAGATAGCGGAGCTATACAATGAACCCTTACAATTCATATGACACTTGAGGATGAAAAATCATACATCAACGTCATAAATTGTTGCGTAAATTCAAATAAATTTTTATTTTATAAAATTGAATAAAATTTTGTTAAAAAGAGTAAATTGAAAACATTTATTATTTTATACAAAAAGGAATTCACCCTTACACAGGGTTAAAAATAGCGGAGCTATACGATGAACCCTTACAATTCATATAACACTTGAGGATAAAAAATCATACATCAACGTCATAAACTGTTGCATGAACTCAAAAGAGATTTTTATTTCACAATATTTTTAGCAGAATTTTTATTTAAAACAATGATTGAAATATGTTTTTAAAAGATTTTTTTTATTTGACTAATACTAAACACACACCAATAAAAATAGCATCCAAACAAAACAATACTCCAAGGCCCATATTGTAGCAGATATGAACCCTCCTCAAGCCCATCACGCAGCAAAAAGAAAACTAAAATAAAATAATTATCTAACTGCAACACAACACGGAGAAACGAAAATGGGGATCTGAAGCTTCGAACCAAATACTCAACGTGGCGGAGCGACGGAGGGATACAGCAGAGCGGTGACGGTGGCGCTAGGAGACAAACAGAGGAGCCTCGACGACGACTGGCCGGTGGGATGGTGAGCGATTGGACAGAGACGGCGGTCTGAGCTGATCGGGTCCACGCGGCGGTCCTGAAAGGAGTCTGGACGGCGGTTTGTGGCAGTGAGGACGACGGCGAAGCGACGACGCGAACAGTGGAAGAGCTGCAGACACAAACGACGGCGGCTCTCGTGCGTGACTGGCGGTGGAGGACTGAGGTGGCAACGTTCACAGATCTGCAGTTGTCGGTGACGTTCGTGCTTGGCGGCACAAAGAACAGAGGAGGAAGACCGGCGGTCCGAGGCGGAGCTCGCTGTAGAGACGGTTGCGATGTGGTGGTGTGGTCGTGGCGGAGCTTGGTAGTGGTGTGGTGCTGGTTTATCTCGTGGAGGTGAATGGTGATGATGGTGGAAGACGTTGCGTCGGGACAAAGCGGAGGAGGAGCTTATAACAACAGTTTGAATTGTTCTGTAAGTGTTTATGTTATGGTGGTGGTTTGGATTGGTAGAATAAATGACAAGAGTTGTTTGAGATGGAAGATGAGGATAATGGTTATGAGACTGTAAAATGAAGAAGAAGATGGAAGGTGAATGTTCTGTTTTTGCTCTCTGGTTGTTGGGGTGAAGTGTTGATTTGGCTAAAAGTTTGAAGGGATTATGAAGGTTGAAGGAGGGGATGGAGTGTGGCTAGGGAGAGATTTTCCAGTAATCTCTGTTCTTCACTTCTCCTTTAATTTTTTATGACTCCCCCCTTATGTACACTCCAGTCCCTTGTGAATGCAGAAGACACAATACTGTAGTATGTAGTCATTTTCACTTTCTGTTCTTTGCTTCACTTTGCCTTTGTTTTTTTCCTTTGATATTGTAACCTTCCATTTTAGTTGCTTAGTCAGTTTTGCTTTCTGATTTGCTCAGATTTGACCTTGCTGCAGGAGATATGAGTAGCAGATGATATCTTGAAACCGATTTCCCCTTTTATGCTTTAATTTTAAATCCTATTAATTTTGCAATTTTTCACAAAGCATAACTTTCCCTTGGTTTATGAAACCATTAAATGTTTTTTGTCTGATTTGCCTTACCACTCATATGTATATCTGCTTCCAACTTTGGATTTTTAATTTTCTTTTGTTTAAAAGGGCTTTGGGCTGGGAAGATTGATTTTTATTTTTGCAATTTTTGGTCTTTTATTCCTTTTTGTTGCTTTTTTTTTTAAAATTTTAATCAAATAAATTAGAGTGAAACATAGCATCCGGATCAAATTGGGTATTCACACAAACATATTTAAATTTGCATTTAATAAAATGCAAAACAAATAAACGTGTCTCAAAAAATGCACATCATTTAATTAAATTCAACAAATTAAGAAAATTGTTTATTTCAATGAAAGATTAAGAAATTAAAATCAAGGTTGTTTGGATATGTGTGTGTGAGAGAAAAAGTGTAGGGGCGGCAATATTCACTAAGCGATGTGAAACCCGGAAAGTATAGATTTTTAATTTAATGTTTTTTTACAATATTTTAATGTAATTTTTTTTTTGAAAGGTTATTTTGATGTATTTTATTCTATATTAAATTTATTGCTTAATGATAATCTCAATAAAAAATAATGCTATTACCATTCACCACAAAACTTGCACAGTACATAAGCAAGTAATATAAATTAAAAAAAAAACAAACAGAGAGTGTAATGTGTTTTTCCTACACGTTATTACATCTTTAAATTTAAATTATAGTTTTAATTTAAAAATTAATTGGTAAGTCATAATTTCATTACTTATTATTAAATATATTAAGATAAAATAAAAAATATATAGGGTTGTATCTCCAGTATAAAAAAAAGGTTGTATCTCCGAAAAGGTTATTATGTTTTGAAAAAAAATTAATTTATTTGTTTATCTTTTTCAACTTATTTTTTTTAATAACTTTTATCTCAACACATATTTGTCAGTTATTTTTTGTTTTTTTTATATAATTGATCTCAAGCCACTTAAAAAAAAGGACGAGTTCATAATATCAAAATCATTTCAATCCACAAACAAAAAAAAACTTTTTTTGAAGGACAAACAACAAAAACTTATAACTGGAAAATCTAGGACTGGGCCCAACTTATTTTGTCAATCAATGCAATACAAAATGAGAACAACTAAAAATGATAAATAAGTTAACAAGCGCCCACGCTCGAATGGCCCCCTCAGTATGTATGGGACAAAATGGAAAGTGGAAATTTTGGGTGTTGCTTTTTACACCACAAATTTTTTTAATATCTCCAAAATACCCTAATTGTATACCGGAATTATATTTCCGATATTATAGAATTATAATACCTGAATTATAGTTCCGGTATATTACTGACATTTATTTAGACAGTATACCAAAATTACATTTTTGGTATTATAAAATTACAATACTGTAATTATAGTTCTGATATGTTACTGAAATTCTTTAAACAGTACCAGAATTATAGCTCCCACCAAATAAAAAAACCTTCTTCAAAGTTTATGTGGTTGTGTGTTTACTATATTTGTTGGTTCCCATACCATGTTCCAGATTCAAAGTTTAATAATACCTTATCTATAATTCCAGTACACTTTTAAAGAATTTCAGTAATATATCGAAACTATAGTTTCGGTATTCTAATTTTATAATACCAGAAATGTAATTCTGGTATGCTATCTAAATAAATGTAAGTAATATACCGGAACTATAATTCAGGTATTATAATTCTATAATAGCGGAAATATAATTCCAGTATACAATTAGGGTATTTTGGAAATATTCAAAAAATTTGTGGTGTATCAAAAAAATTTATGGTGTAAAAAACATCTCCCGAAATTTGAGCTGATGTGCCCAAGAATAAACTGGACACCCGAATTTTCACAAAAAACCAGCAGATAGCATTAAAAACATTATTGATCAATAAATATGCTGGGTCGCATCATGAAATGAAACCCACTTTTCATGGAATTTCCTACCCTTGTAATATACAGTAAAAAAAAATATGAGCCACCCTTTATATTAGTATAATATGATGATGATGTTACATTTTCCCGTGCATAGGTTCATTGTTCTGATATCAGAGTATGGAGTGGATTGTGGACCGGCCTAATCATCCATACGGGCCATATTACAAACAAACTTTAGGGAAGAGATAAAAAGAAAACGTTAGTGAATATTTTTACTGTTAAATATATTTTTAGTCCTTATAAAATAAATGAAATTTGGTTTTGATTCTTGTAAAAAAAATTATTTAGTTTTCATCATTCTAAAATATGACATTTCTAATTTTAATCCCCATAAAATGAACAATTTTTGGTTGTGATTCCTATAAAACAATTTTCTTTGGTGTTCATCCCTCTAAAATTTGATATAGCTGATTTTTGATCCTAGCATTCATTTTTGGATGGATAAATATAATTTATTTTAGGGCTCAACGATAATTTTAGGGGAATCACGTAATAACATAATATCACAAAAGTTATTGGGTATCACTTGGGATGACCACATGAGCTTATGTTAGACACATAAGTAATCAATGGATGTCATATGACAATAGAGATCAAAACTAGTGATTTCATATTTTGGAGGAATAAAAAATAAAGAAATTTTTTTACAGGGACCAAAGTCAAATTTCATTTATTTTTTATGGATCAAAAACATATTTAACCCAAAATTTTATGGCACAAATAAAAAAGATAAAAATATATCGTACCAAATAAAATAATTATCATTTTAGGATCATCACATACATTTAGAGTACGTTTGGCAAGACACGAGAGTAGCTTGTAAACTAACTAATTAGCTCATTCCATCCACATGGGTCATATGTGATTTATTTTTGTCAATAGCGTCGCATGGCGAAGTTTTGTGAGTTGATTTTTCTCCTTCGTTTTCTTCCATTATTACTTTTCACTAATGTAACATATTCGTGTAACGTAAGGATAATTTTTTTATTAAAATCATTTATTATTAATGATTAATAAAAAGAAGATTGTTATTTGATATAGTAAGATAATGGAGGTGAAAATTTGTATTTTGTAAGAGAGACACAATAATGATCTGTTTATTACGGATTATAAAAATGTTTTTCATATTTTATAAATAATAATAATAATAATAATAATAATAATAATAATATTATTATTATTATTATTATTATTATTATTATTATTATTATTATTATTATTATTTCTAAGTTTCTAAAAACTACCTCATTCTAGCATTTCTTACTTGACATTTTTTTAATGTTGCGATTACAGCTGGAGTACTCTACTCAGGTAACCAAGTCATTGATTCTATTTTTAATGCAGTTAAAAACATATCTATCAAAATTATTAGTGAATGTTAGTATAATTTTTTCTATAATGTTGGTGAATACTACTTTAATTGATATTTTCTTGGTGTTAAAAATAATGTTACATTTTTTAATATGAATTAAAATAGTTTGAATTGTCCGTGTCCAAATTTTTACACTAACAATTACTAAAATTTTGACATCTATGCTTTTATTATAATAACTGAGATTAATAATAATAATAATAATATAAATTTGTCAAAATTTAATTGGATGTCAATGTAAACACTACAAAAAAAGCCCAATTAGCGACGGCCAAAAACCATCGGAAACACTAAAAATCCGTCGGAAAACTACATTACCGACGGAATTTCTGACAGACACAGTTCCATCGGTAATAGGCGCACAGGAAAGCCTTTCCGACGGATCTAGTGCGTCCGTTGGAAATTTCTGACGGCCTTAACCGTGAGAAAACTTGCCACACGGAACCCCTAATTACCGACGGAAATTCCGTTGGTAACTCTCTGTGGAAGTTACTGATGGAATTTTCCGTCGAAAAATGTAACCAACAGTTACCAACGGAAATATCCATCGGAAACAAGGTTTTTTATTTTTTTTATATTAATTATTAATTATTTTTATTAAAATTTATATATTAAATATTTTATTTTATTTATTAAATATTATTTTATTTTAATTAATTAATTATATTTATGAATTATTATTATAATTTTTTTATTAATTTATATTTTATATTATCAATTACAAAACAAAACTGAAATTAAAAATACAATTTAAAAAGTAATTAAATTAAAATTAATTAAAAATAAAAACAAACTCAACATATAATCCATAAATAAAATATTGATCCGCTATCGCACACGGGTCAAAAACGAGTGATTGGAAAAACACTGTAGCTAGGGCACGACAACTCGAGTATCATCTCTCAAGGACTCTTTGATTGTTATTAACCTACAAATCGTTTTTTTTTTTTTTTTGGGGGGTTAGGTTGAAGATTCAATTAAAATAACAGTGCAATTAAGTGATTATCAATAAGCTAAAACGGTTAATCTACTGTTTCGGTTTCCCAACTATCATTGATTCACATAAATTCCATGCCCTCAGCGGATTCTAATCCCTTTTCGATTGTAGCGGCAATTAAACAAGCGCAATTGTCACTACGAGATATATATTCCTAATTTCCGAATTAAGCAAACGGATTGAAGCTCTCGTGAATTAAGCAAACACGATCAACCACACGCGAATTAAGCAAACACGATCAAGGTATAGGAACATATAGTCATCGAAATGAATCAATACTTATTCTATATAACTTGAATTAAGCAAACAAGACATATAGCATAATATTGAAAGGGATAAGCAAATTGATTGGGAATTATAGAACCTCAAGTGTCGGCGGAAACCGATTACAGCAGATTAATCCCTGGTGATTAGTTCTCCATCACAAACATAATAAAAACCCTAGAAGTAATTTGTAAATAGTGAAAATTCTGTTCCGTTTCTGTCTGCCCTAATGCCTTTTTATAGATCAGGTGCGCGTCACGGCCGTGACCAATTCTGCCAAGGGCGCGCATTCAAATTCTGGTCTGTCATGGCCATGATGCCCATCACGGCCAGGCCGTGATCAATTCTGTCCATGGGTGCTGATCTGTCACGACCGTGACCTCCATCACGGCTAGGCCGTGATCAATTCTGACTTTCAAGGTCTTCTCACCACACCCGTGATGGGTATCACGGTTGGGCCGTGATGCTTTCTGGTCTTCAGGGACTTCTCATCACGCCCGTGATGGGTATCATGGCTGGGACGTGATGCTTTCTGACTTTCATAGGTAGCTCATCACGGCCGTGACCAGTGTCACGGCCTGGGCGTGATGGCATCTGCTTCAAGTGTCCTTCCCTTTTTGCTCTTCTTATTAACCTGAAAATATGAAATAGCAGTACATGCTTTATTGGACTCAAAATTAACTAAAATATCCTAACACTACTTAAGAGACTCAAAATGTTGCTTGAGGACAATTAAATCCAAATTTGGGCGAAAACGATATTAAACTCGAGTAATTAGTACAAAAACCATGGTCTTACTAGTTATAAAACTAGATAAGCCAGAGGCTTATCAAAATACCCCAAACTTAAACTTTGCTTGTCCCCAAGCAAACTAAAACTCAAAAAGACTCAAACTTGGCAAGCTTAAAGGATTCAATCAATTTCGCACAAATTTCATGCAGTTTTAACAAAACAATTTTTCTTCAAGGTTTTCCCCCTCTGTAACAATGTAATCCCCACATTCATTTACTTTAAACAATTGAGAATTCCATCATTCATGCAATCAGTAATCTGAGTTGAGGATCCAAGTTACACACAAAAGGGAGATCACCAATTTCAAACAATTGCCTTCCTCACAAGGGCATTTAATATTTCACTCATTCGCTCAATTTGTCTAGGCTATCAACTTTTCACTCAATTTCGCATTTCAAGAGCACTTCCCATGAATTTGATTTTCATCTCAAAATAGTTCCCACGAAAACATGCATGCAACATCAAAAGGTCTTTTAAAGGTTGTAATGGGGCCTGGCTAAGGGTAGGATATTCAAAGGTACTAGGCTTTACATCCCTAGGAATTAAGAGAGCATGAAACTGTTTACACTTTGATTTTCACTCTAATTCCTTTTTTCCATTTATCTTTTTGATGCTTTGGGTGACTACAACCTCTTTATTTTAATACCCCTTTTGACATCTTTGTACTTTTCTTCTTTTTCTTTTTGCCTTTGCCTCCAACCTCTATTTTTTTATTTTTCTCAATCCAAAACAACACATCATATCCTTGTAGCCACCCCAAACTTAGTTTCTTTCAACCCTTGTCTTGCTAAGCATCCATGCTCTCCTAATCCTAAGATTGGGTTAACATGGTTTTTCCGGATTTTTTTGGCTTATACAAAAGGTTATCAAGAAACAATTGGCTTATTAGGCTCAATGTGGCTAACTAGGGAACATGCATTAGGGATTGGTTCAATTTAGGTCAAGTAGCTATTTCAAAGAAAATTGCCTAAATCATTTGATGCAACCATATAAACATGCAAACCATGAAGAGATTCAAGCAAATCCGGGAAAGTGCAACTTAAAAGCGATTCACACAATTAAAAACAATGTTGGAGGCTCAAATTCCTCACCTGGACATTTTTCGCAAATTGTTTGACCGAGATACAACCCCTAGTGTATGCACCCTTTCACCCCAAACTTGTCATAAATCAAGCAATCACAATAAAATTTCTCAAAGTTCAATTTTCAATTTTTCACATGGGGATCAAATTTTTGATTTTGAAAACCTAGGGGGAAATCATCAACAGTCAACATAATTCATGCAATCAATTAATGCTAAATTCAATTAAAATCCAGCAAGCTCACCGACACAAGACTCACACACATACGACACAAAGCAACCCAAACAAGGAAAACAAAACAAAAACAAAGCAATTGGTTCCCTCCCCCGCACTTAAGACATACATTGTCCTCGATGAAAGAACATAAATATAAAATAAGAGTGAGGGAAAGGAGAAGGTGGTCCCTGATCAAGTTGTAGTGTAGGTGGGCGCTTCCAAGGAAAGCTCTTCTACGGTTGCATCTTCAGGCATCGAGCTCTCATGGAATAGCTTCAAGCGCTGCCCATTAACCTTAAAAACCTTGTTGCTGCCTGCACTTTTTATTTCTACCGCACCATGAGGGAAAACATCAGTAACAATAAATGGGCCAATCCACTTGGAGCGAAGTTTCCCAGCCATCACTTTTAGGCGGGAGTTAAACAATAAAACCTGTTGGCCCACAGAGAATTCCTTCCTAGAAATCATCTTATCATGGAAGCGCTTAGTTTTCTCTTTATAAATTGGAGAGCTTTCATAGGCTTCTAGCCTAAGCTCTTCAAGATGCTGTAATTGGAGTTTTCTTTCAATGCCTGCTTTTTGCATTTCCAAATTACAACTCTTGACCGCCCAATAAGCACGGTGCTCAATTTCTACAGGAAGATGACATGCCTTACCGAACACAAGTCTATAGGGAGACATCCCTATTGGTGTCTTGAAAGCTGTTCTTTGAGCCCAAAGTGCGTCTTCTAGACGGCGGCTCCAGTCCCTCCTATTTGGCTGCACCACTTTCTCTAAGATCTGTTTGATTTCTCTATTTGAGATCTCAGCCTGCCCATTAGTTTGGGGATGATATGCAGTGGAGACCCTGTGCATAACTCCATACTTTCGGAGTAAAGCTTCCATGGTGCGGTTACAGAAATGAGTGCCTTGGTCACTTATGATAGCACGAGGTATTCCGAACCCGCAAAAGATATTGGACCTGACAAAGTTTGAAACAACTCTAGAATCATTAGTCCTAGTGGGGATAGCTTCCACCCACTTTGAAACATAATCAACAGCAAGCAAAATATAGAGAAAACCAAAAGATGCAGGGAAATGACCCATAAAGTCAATTCCCCACACATCAAACACCTCACAGAAAAGCATAGATTGCTGAGGCATTTCACTCTTACGAGTGACGGCTGTACCTGCTATCTGACACTCTTTACAAGTGCGGTAAATCTCATAAGCATCCTTAAAAATAGTGAGCCACTAAAAACCTGAATCTAGGATTTTTCTTGCAGTCCTTTGTGACCCAAAATGTCCCCCTACTTGAGAAGCATGAGAAAAATGCAAAATAGATTCAATCTCATAGTCGGGGACACATCTCCTAATTACCTGATCACTACCAAATTTCCAAAGATATGGATCATCCCAAACATAATATTTGGCATCACTCTTGAGTTTGTGAATTTGTGACCTAGTTGCACCTGTTGGAAAAACACCAGCAACAAGATAATTAACAACATCAGCAAACCAAGGAGTTACCCCATGTAACTGTAAAAGCTGCTCATCAGGAAAGTCGTCCTGAATGGGAGAAGGATCTTCATCCCTCTCTATTCTGCTCAAGTGATCAGCCACTAAATTCTCAGCTCCACTTTTATCTTTAATCTCCACACTAAACTCCTGGAGCAACAACATCCACCGAATCAATCTTGGTTTTGCTTTTGGTTTCTTCAACAAGTACTTTAAAGCTGCGTGGTCAGTGAAAACAACAACCTTGGAACCTAGCAAATATAATCTGAATTGATCAAGAGCAAAAACAATAGCTAGAAGTTCCTTTTCAGTGGTAATGTAATTAGCCTGTGCAGAATCTAAAGTTCTAGAAGCATAATAAATAACATGGGCAGCCTTGCCCACCCTTTGTGCAAGGACCGCCCCCACGGCATAGTTAGAGGCATCACACATAATCTCAAAAGGGAGGGTCCAGTCAGGAGGCTGGATGATGGGAGTGGAGGTCAATGCTTTCTTCAAGAAATCAAACGCCTTTTTGCAGTTGTCATCAAAGTTGAAAATGACATCATTCTTCAACAAGTTTGACAGAGGAAGAGCTATCCTGCTAAAATCCTTTATGAAGCGCCTGTAAAAACCTGCATGACCAAGAAAAGAGCGAATCTCGCGAACGCAAGATGGGTACGGCAGTGTAGAAATCACCTCAATCTTAGCAGGATCTACTGAAATACCCTTTTCAGAAATAATATGCCCCAAAACAATTCCCTGTTCAACCTTAAAATGGTATTTTTCATAATTCAAAACAAGGTCAGTTTCAATGCATCTCTCCAAAACCAGATTCAAACTATTCAAGCATGCATCAAATGAGGAACCATAAACAGTAAAATCATCCATAAACACTTCCATTCAATTCTCAATATATTCAGTAAAAATACTAATCATGCATCTCTGGAATGTGCCAGGAGCATTGCAAAGACCAAATGGCATCCTCCTGTAAGCAAATGTGCCGAAAAGGCACGTAAAAGTTGTCTTTTCTTGATCCTCTGGTGCAATGTGGATCTGAAAGTAACCTGAAAAACCATCAAGAAAACAATAGTGTGATTTACCAGCTAGCCGTTCAAGCATCTGATCGATGAACGACAAAGGAAAGTGATCCTTTCTAGTAGCCTGGTTCAATCTCCTGTAATCAATACAAACTCTCCAGCTATTCTGAACTCTAGTGGGAACAAGTTCATTGTTTTCATTTTTGACCACTGTGAGTCCATATTTATTAGGTACAACTTGCACTGGGCTCACCCAATTATTGTCAGAGATAGGATATATGATACCTGCATGCAAGAGTTTTGTTACCTCCTTCTTCACAACATCAAGAATCAAGGGGTTAAGCCGCCTTTGGGGCTGCCTAACTGTTTTAGCCCCGTCCTCCAACAGAATCCTATGCATGCACCTGGATGGGCTAATACCTGGTATGTCGGCCAAGGTCCACCCAATCGCCTTCTTATGCTTCTTCAAAACTTGCAAGAGCTTAGTTTCTTGGTCAAAATCAAGGTTAGAGGAAATTATAACTGGGAGTTTTTCATTCCTCTCTAAATAAGCATATTTCAGGTTTTCAAGAAGCGGCTTAAGCTCCAAGGAGGGTGGCTGCTCAATAGATGGTATGTTTGGGGCAGCCGTGCTGTCAAGAACTTCAGCTGAATAAACAGCTTCATTTACACTGTCATCCTGCAAGGCAGCATCAATCTCAGCACAAACAGCACAAAGGTCAGTGCTAGTACAATCCGCACAGGAGTAAACATCATCAAAACCAGAAAGAGATGGGAAATCAGCAGCTTCAACCAAATCATAATAAGTGTCATCAACAATTTCAGAAAGCAACTCTATTTGAAAAACAGAATGCTCTTCGAAGGGATGCTTCATAGCATCGAAAATGTTGAATTTCGCAACAATGTCACCAAATTCCATGGACATGGTTCCATCGTCAACATCAATCTTTGTTTTCGCCGTTTTCATGAACGGTATGCCCAGAATGATTGGTGATCTGCTTCAATTCGTTTCTCTTGCCATGTCTAGAATGTAAAAATCAGCAGGGAAAATCAAGTCATTAACTTGAACAAGCACATCTTCTACTACTCCAATGGGACGAGCATTTGTCCTGTTTGCCAACTGAATAGTAAGACCTGTATGCTCCAAAGGACCAAGATCAAGATTGTTGAAAACAGAATTAGGCATAACATTAATAGAAGCTCCTAAATCCAACATGCAATTATCGAATTTACTATCCCCAATGGTACATGGAATAGCAAAAGTTCCCGGATCCTTGCATTTCTGTGGCATTGCCTGATTGAGGGCTGAAACGGTAACCTTTTTAGGTGCAGGTTTAGGTTGAATGTGGGCTGAAACATTTCGCCCCAAATTGACTCTCTCATTTCCTTTCAACCTCCTCTTGTGTGTGCACAAATCCTTCAGAAACTTCGCGTATCTCGGAACCTGCTTAATCACATCAAGAAGCGGAATGTTTACCACCACTTTTCTGAATACATCCAGAATCTCTCTCTCTTTGTCTTCCCCATCAATCTTTTTATTTTTCAGTACTCTTTGTGGGAAGGGAATTAGTGGCACATACTTTTTTTCAGCCTCAACAACAAATGAAGGTTCAGGTGTTACCTCAACAATTTTTTTATTTTTTTCAGGGGCTGGTTCTGCAACCTTCCCGGATCTCAAAGAAATTGAACTCACATTAGGATTCGGGACATTAGGATTCACTACTGTTTGTGCAGGTAGTTGGTTCGATCCTTGAGCTTGCTGCATGGCATTCATCGAAGTGGCAAGCTGTCCAATCTGTGTCTGCAAAGTATGAATACTAGAATCCGTTCGTTGCTGAAACTGGAGATTGTTTGCAGCCATTTGCTTGACAAGGTCCTCTAGTGAAGGTCCGGAAGGTGCAGAGGTGGTTACTTGGGGAGAGTTCTGTGGTGGTAACATCAGATGTTGTTGTTGTGTGGATGAGTTTCCATACCGAAGGTTTGGATGGTTTCTCCAGTTGGGGTGGTACTTATTAGTGGAAAGGTTAGGAATGTTGTACCTGTTCTGATTGTTGCCTTGATTATAAAGATTGGCTGCATATGCTTGAGGCAAATCAGTGACCGACTCATCTTTCAGAATGGGACATGTATCGGTCAGGTGTTCAGGAGAAGTACAAATACCACACAGCCTTGCTGTTTGAGCTTTATCCACTGCCAACATTTTCACTAAAGAAGTAAGCTCATCAAGTCTGGTTTCAAGGGCTTTGTTGGAAGAAGAAACATGGATCTCATTCACACCCCTTGTTTCGACAGAATTGTTTCTAGTTGTGAACTGTTGGGAGTTGAGTGACATGTTCTCAATCAATGACTTGGCAGCAGCTGGAGTCTTATCAACAAGTGCTCCCCCGCTAGCAACATCTAAAATGTTTCTATCCATTGGTAGAAATCCCTCATAAAAGTACTGAATAAGCAGTTGCTCGGAAATCTGGTGCTGAGGACAACTGGACACCAACTTCTTGAATCTCTCCCAGTACTCGGTCAATGATTCATTGCCTTGTCTAATACCACATATCTCTTTTCTGATTGATGCAGCTCTGGAGGCAGGCAAGTATCTCTCTAGGAAGACTTTCTTCAAATCATTCCAGGTTGAGACGGAATTTGGCTCAAGATGATACAACCAATCCTTCGCAGCACCTTGAAGTGAGAACGGGAAGGCTCTCGGCTTGATATGGTCTTCTGTTATTCCTTCATGTCTCAAAGGTGTAGAACAAACAACCTGGAATTCTTTCAGATGCTTATGCGGATCCTCACCTGCAAGACCACTAAACCTTGGCAACAAGTGTATTAAACCAGATTTCAATTCAAAAGGAGCAACAACATCAACATATTCAATACATAAACCATTGTAATTAACATCAGGAGTAGCAAGCTGTCTAAGTGTTCTTTGATCAGCCATGTTATCAAAAACAAGTTCAGAATCAGAATCACTATTGGTTGGTGAACTAGTGCTGGCCTGAATTGCTCTACGGCGTGTATGCAAGGTTCTCTCAATTTCAGGATCAAAATCAAACAAATCAGAACAACCAGACCTAGCAGCCAGAACTAAATGTATCAACAAATCTGTTAATAACAACAAGAGTCCCCGGCAACGGTGCCAATTTGATCCGCTGTCGCACACGGGTCAAAAACGAGTGATTGGAAAAAAACTGTAGCTAGGGCACGACAACTCGAGTATCGTCTCTCAAGGACTCTTTGATTGTTATTAACTTTAGGTTAAAGATTCAATTAAAATAACAGTGCATTTAAGTGATTATCAATAAGCTAAAACGGTTAATCTACTGTTTCGGTTTCCCAACTATCATTGATTCACATAAATTCCATGCCCTCAGCGGATTCTAATCCCTTTTCGATTGTAGCGGCAATTAAACAAGCGCAATTGTCACTACGAGATATATATTCCTAATTTCCGAATTAAGCAAACGGATTGAAGCTCTCGTGAATTAAGCAAACACGATCAACCACACGCGAATTAAGCAAACGCGATCAAGGTATAGGAACATATAGTCATCGAAATGAATCAATACTTATTCTATATAACTTGAATTAAGCAAACAAGACATATAGCATAATATTGAAAGGGATAAGCAAATTGATTGGGAATTATAGAACCTCAAGTGTCGGCGGAAACCGATTACAGCAGATTAATCCCTGGTGATTAGTTCTCCATCACAAACATAATCAAAACCCTAGAAGTAATTTGTAAATAGTGAAAATTATGTTCCGTTTCTGTCTGCCCTAAAGCCTTTTTATAGATCAGGTGCGCGTCACGGCCGTGACCAATTCTGCCAAGGGCGCGCATTCAAATTCTGGTCTGTCATGGCCATGATGCCCATCACGGCCAGGCCGTGATCAATTTTGTCCATGGGTGCTGATCTGTCACGACCGTGACCTCCATCACGGCTAGGCCATGATCAATTCTGACTTTCAAGGTCTTCTCACCACACCCGTGATGGGTATCACGGTTGGGCCGTGATGCTTTCTGGTCTTCAGGGACTTCTCATCACGCCCGTGATGGGTATCACGGCTGGGACGTGATGCTTTCTGACTTTCATAGGTAGCTCATCACAGCCGTGACCAGTGTCACGGCCTGGGCGTGATGGCATCTGCTTCAAGTGTCCTTCCCTTTTTGCTCTTCTTATTAACCTGAAAATATGAAATAGCAGTAAATGTTTTATTGGACTCAAAATTAACTAAAATATCCTAAAACTACTTAAAAGACTCAAAATGTTGCTTGAGGACAATTAAATCTAAATTTGGGCGAAAACGAGATTAAACTCGAGTAATTAGTACAAAAACCATGGTCTTACTAGTTATAAAACTAGATGAGCCAGAGGCTTATAAAAATACCCCAAACTTAAACTTTGCTTGTCCCCAAGCAAACTAAAACTCAAAAAGACTCAAACTTGGCAAGCTTAAAGGATTCAATCAATTTCGCACAAATTTCATGCAGTTTTAACAAAACAATTTTTCTTTAATGTTTCCCCCCTCTGTAACAATGTAATTCCCACATTCATTTACTTTAAACAATTGAGAATTCCATCATTCATGCAATCAGTAATCTGAGTTGAGGATCCAAGTTACACACAAAAGGGAGATCACCAATTTCAAACAATTGCCTTCCTCACAAGGGCATTTAATATTTCAGTCATTCACTCAATTTGTCTAGGCTATCAACTTTTCACTCAATTTCGCATTTCAAGAGCACTTCCCATGAATTTGATTTTCATCTCAAAATAGTTCCCATGAAAACATGCATGCAACATCAAAATGTCTTTTAAAGGTTGTAATGGGGCCTGGCTAAGGGTAGGATATTCAAAGGTTGGTTTTACATCCCTAGGAATTAAGAGAGCGTGAAACTGTTTACACATTGATTTTCACTCTTAATTCCTTTTTTCCAATTTTCTTTTTGATGCTTTGGGTGACTATAGCCTCTTTCTTTTAATACCCCTTTTGACATCTTTGTACTTTTCTTCTTTTTCTTTTTGCCTTTGGCTCCAACCTCTATTTTTTTTTCTTTTTCTCAATCCAAAACAACACATCATATCCTTGTAGCCACACCAAACTTAGTTTCTTTCAACCCTTGTCTTGCTAAGTATCCATGCTCTCCTAATCCTAAGATTGGGTTAACATGGTTTTTCAGTATTTTTTTGGCTTATACAAAAGGTTATCAGGAAACAATAAGCTTATTAGGCTCAATGTGGCTAACTAGGGAACATGCATTAGGGATTGGTTCAATTTAGGCCAAGTAGCTATTTCAAAGAAAATTGCCTAAATCATTTGATGCAACCATATAAACATACAAACCATGAAGAGATTCAAGAAAATCCGGGAAAGTGCAACTTAAAAGCGATTCACGCAATTAAAAACAATGTTGGAGGCTCAAATTCCTCACCTGGACATTTTTCGTAAATTGTTTGATCGAGATACAACCCCTAGTGTGTGCACACTTTCACCCCAAACTTATCATAAATCAAGCAATCACAATAAAATTTCTCAAAGTTCAATTTTCAATTTTTCACATGGGGATCAAATTTTCGATTTTGAAAACCTAGGGGGAAATCATCAACAGTCAACAATATTCATGCAATCAATTAATGCTAAATTCAATTAAAATCCAGCAAGCTCACTGACACAAGACTCACACACATACGACACAAAGCAACCCAAACAAGGAAAACAAAACAAAAACAAAGTAATTGGTTCCCTCCCCCACACTTAAGACATACATTGTCCTCGGTGAAAGAACATAAATATAAAATAAGAGTGAGGGAAAGGAGAAGGTGGTCCCTGATCAAGTTGTAGTGTAGGTGGGCGCTTCCAAGGAAAGCTCTTCTACGGTTGCATCTTCAGGCATCGAGCTCTCATGGAATAGCTTCAAGCACTGCCCATTAACCTTAAAAACCTTGTTGCTACCTGTACTTTTTATTTCTACCGCACCATGAGGGAAAACATCAGTAATATCCGTCATCGTTGTCCTGTCGGGGGGAGTCTGCCGGCGTCACATGACCATCAAGCTGCGGCTCAGTAGACAGACCGTCATCATGCGGCTGCGGTGGTGGATCAGTAGTAGCAGTGGAGGGCTGGGGCTAGGGTCGGGTGGCATGGAGGACCCCCCTGCAGAGCACTGCGCTTGTCTGGTTGGAGGAAATCGAGCACAAATGACCGTAGAGAATGTCACCATCTGCTGCATGATGCGCTCGTTCGTCTCCCTTTGTTGTTGCACCTCCTGCCTCAGTCGATGCACCTCCTCTGTGTCCTGTGAGCCGGAGGATGTAGGCTCCCTAATGGTCATGGGTCTGTAGTCGTTCAACCTCGGGGGGTCCAGCTGAGAAGGATCTGAGGCACCAGAGCAGGAGGCAGCCTCAGATGCTACTTGACTAAACCTGGTGTTGTACTCCGCCTGCGATCAATACATTACAATCAATATGTATTAAACTATATATATATATATATATATATATAATAATAATAATTACCAATAGTTTAAATATAAAAAAACATTTTAGGTCACCACTGTCTCCCTCGACCTCTCATCAACAAACTCGCCGGTGTCCGAGTGAATATGTGTCTGCTCAAAGACCGTAGGGACATCAACGGACTGAGCTAGCTCTCCTGCCTGCAACCGACACCAATAAAATCAATTAGTTATAAAACAAATTTTTAATAAAAATATACAGTTTATAAATAATGTTATTTATATATGCATACCATGTAAATGGCATGCTGCATGTGGCTAATAGAACCACCAGTGTGCATGCTCCCACCCTTCTCGGAAGCCCGATTTCTCTTTGCCTGTTCACACTTCAGCTTGTAAGCTGGAGTGTCCCAGTACGCACACAGTTGGGCCCGGATGTTGGGCCGATGTAATCCGGAAGTACCCGGCTCTCCCTACGCTCCCGGAGCATGTCCCTCAGTCGAGCAGCTGCTCGGTCGTCAAAGATAGCACGTATCTCTGGGGTATGCTCCAGTAACCAGCGCACAAGCTCCTGTTAACAAAGAAAAAATTAATAATAACATTATACAAAAGAATATATAAAGTAAATGGAAAATTACATGAACTAATAAACAATAACTTACCCTGAATCGTCTGAAGATACGATCCCGATGCTCCCTGGGGATCACCCCCCATGATGGCCAGAAGCGACGATACTGTGCCTTGATAGCGAAGGTAACGTGCTTCGATCCCACTTTCGATGGGATGAAGCTGAAAAATTCATAATTTTATTAAATCAACAATATGATAACCAACAAATATACGCTTATTAAATAGTAATTATTTTTAAACAACATTAAATTAAATTAAATTAAACTTACGATCCAGAAACAGGACGGATCCATGATCGATCCTCAGGTGCGGGCCCACTCAGGCAAGTCCTCAGCCGCGGCCGACTGCTGCACAGACAATGATGATGGTATGGCCGTGTCGTGACCGTATGCGGCCCCGGATGATGAGGATGGAATGGTCATGTCCGGTTGTGGCATCATCCTAGGAGTCGGCATAAATGATAATCCTGCTGGGTGTGTGGACACCACGGTCGATGATGATGGTTGTGCTGGGTGTGGGTGTGGTGTGGGTCCAGTAAGGGGCGGCGAGTAGCCAGCTAGTGCTCGTCGTGACGTAAAGTGAGTGGAGGTCTGGACATGGGTGGAGGGTGGGGTAGTGTGGGTCGGGGATAATGTAGTATGGGTAGGGGATGATGTAGTATAGATCGTTGAGGGTATAGAATGGGTGGGGGATGGTGTAGAATGGGTGGGGAAGGCTCCTGTAGGTGGCGATATGGTAGATGCGGTAGGGATGGGGGTGGGTGTGGTGGGTACAGAGGGACCTCTAGGAATGCGAGTAAGCACCTGGGACTTCAAGGTGTATCGTCCCCGCTTAGCCTTCCCTTTCCCCTTCCCATTATCACCGCTAGGAGGTGAGGGGCGGGGCGGCTGTCCTCCTGATGCTGACATATCTATTTTTATAGCACAATTACAAATCAGTGTAAAAACAATAAGTAATCGACATTTAATAGTCTAATCTAAGCAAGTATTTTTATACAACAATAGTTGTCAAGTCTTACATTATATTTCATAAGCAAATATTTAAAATACAATTAAAATAACATAATAGTAAACTTCCTATTCAGACTCGGTATCGTCATCTGATTGTAAGTCTGACTCTTCTTCTTCTTGCATTGAGTCATCACTCTGGATTTCTTCCTCTGATGATGCATGCATGGATGCCTGATTACCAATGACCACTTCTTCCCCTTCATTTGCAAATCCCAACATGCCAGTACTGTGCTCGACCTCAATTACTTCATTGACATGTGACGATTCATCCACCTGGAATGGCGTCTCATCCTATGCATCATCAATTTCTATGCGACCCCTAGGCTTGGTAGTGACCGCACACACCAACCTCGTTTGTCTTTTCTCATTGCTGGATAAGGGACATAATAACTTGTTTTGCATTCTGAGCAATTATAAATGAATCAAACTGTTGATATCTTCTATCCATGCGAATGTCCACAGTTCCATACTTGGGATCCACTTTTGTACCTGTCCTCGATGGATCAAACAAGTTACAATAAAATAAGACTACTTTTTTAGGATAAGTAATAGTATTGTATTGTAATTCGTATATGTTTTTTATAACCCCATAAAAATCACCGGTACCTTCACCCTGTACAACAACCCTGCTATTAACTATCTTTTTGCCCAAGTTCCATTCATCTGTGTGGAATTTGTACCCATTAACAAAGTATGTATGCCATGATGTAACACAACTATAGGGCTTATACGCTAAATCTCTCAAGTGTTGATTAGTCACGCTTAACGGTTGTTGATACACCTACGAAAAGGTAAGTCATATTAAATAATTACTTTTTTCAAGAGGCAAAATTAAGCTTAATATAGTGTATGCATAGTTATATTACACTTACTTGTTGCTTGAACCATTCAGGAAAATCTGCATGTGTACGAGCAGAACCATCTTGTTCACTAAATTGATTAATTTGAAGGAACACACTGATAAATAAAATGTGTACCATCTGTTAAAGGAGAAATTATAATAACATGTGATACATTATTTCAAAAATAGGTCATTAAGACTTACTCATGGTATGGTTTCACCTCTGTGTAATTTATCAAGACATGTACATGGGCCGATGCATACTCCTCATCAGTTAACCAGTAAGTAAGCTCCTTGCCAGTATGACGGCCAGGAAGGTTAAATATGGATAGCATATAAGGATACCCTGGATTATCAGCATCTACCTCATTCCTAACATGTCTTGGTGCCAACATAAAGTTGTTGAAATAGTGGGAACAGAAATAGGTTGTCTCACGGTGTAAGTAAGACGCACAGATTGATCCTTCCACCCTAGCCTTGTTTTTAACTGATCGTTTAGAGTCACCCATGAATCTAAGTAATAAAAAACATCATTGACAAGACATTATTCAATGGTTGCTAATTATTTAAATGTCAAAATATAATAAAATTACCTTTCAAACGGATACATCCACCTATATTGTACTCGTCCACCAAGCCTCGCTTCATATGCAGGATAGACAGGGAGATGTTCCATTGAGTCAAAAAATCCTGGGGAAAAACCCTCTCCATCTTGCACAGAATAATTGGAATGTTTTCTTCCATCTTTGTCAGATCATCCGCTCTTAAAGTTGCAGAGCATATATCTTTAAAGATATGACTGATTTCTGTAAGCGGGTTCGAAACATGCTGGGGCACCGAGCCGAAAGCAATAGGAAGCAAACACTCCATGAATACATGACAATCATGACTTTTCATCCCATGAAGCCTCCCTATTTTTACATCAGCACATCGTGCCAAATTAGAGGAATAACCATCAAGGGTCCTAAGGTCTTTCAACCACCGACAAATTGACTTCGCTTCATCGGCAGTTAAAGTGTAACAAGCTTTAGGTTTGACCATTTTTCCATTAGGCTGCGGCTTCATCTCCAAATCCTTTCGTATACAATACAGAGCTATGTCCATCCTTGCCTTCTCATTGTCCTTCGTTTTGCCAGACACATTCATAACCGTGTTAAAAATGTTGTCAAAGAAATTATTCTCATTATGCATCACATCAAGGCTATGTCTCAGCAGATTATCCATCCAATACGGTAGTTCCCAAAAAATACTTTGTTTTGTACCGTTATGCCATTCTCCATACCCCGGTAATTTTGACACACAGGCTTCAGTGACTTTAGGAAGATCCCTAACCCGACCCATATTTGTTCAGGAGTCAACAAAGGCGGCGGACCTTCCTCTTCTGTCTGATTCTTTTTGAATGCTCGAACGTTTCTTCGGAAGGGATGGTCGGGATCTAAGAACCGACGATGAGAATCAAACCAGGAACTTTTGCCACCATATCTAAGGGTAAAAGCCTTTCCATGTTCCATGCAATACGAGCACGCCAATTTACCGTGGGTCCCCCAACCAGAGAGCATGTCATATGCAGGAAAATCATTGATAGTCCACATCAGTGATCCCCTCATCATAAATTTTCGCTTCTTTAAAACGTCATAAGTCAACACACCATCCCACAACTTCTTCAGATCATCGATCAGAGGCGGCAAATATACATCTATCCCAGCCTTCGGATTAGATGGTCCCGGTATGAGACAAGTCAGAAACATATATAGTTTTGACATGCACATTGATGAGTGTGATTTCACCTCATCTTTGTCTATCATTTTGCATGCATTTTCATGTAGTTTAGGGACATTTAATTTGATTTTTGGTTAATCTTACTTTGGAACGGGTAAGGCGGTTTTTGTGGTGTTGTTTTGCAGAAATCGAGGGTAAAATGCTCAGGATCAACCATGATGGAGTTTGGATGAAGATGGGGTTTCAAAAGTGAAGAAAATGAGCCAAACAGAGCCCATCACGACCTAGCCGTGATGCCCATCACGACCATGATCGAGCAAAGCTGAAAAGGAAGAAAGACTGAAGTCAGAACTGTTCACGGCCTAGCCGTGATGACCATCACGGCCTAGCCGTGATGACCATCACGGCCGTGACCTTTCACCCCCACAAGTCAGAAGCTATCACGACCTAGCCGTGATGCCTATCACGGCCATGAAAGGCTAGAACTTGAAGTCTCGCGTCGCGAAAGTCCACTCGCGTCGCGAGAATCTGAAATCTATAGAAGTGCCCAAGGCAGAAGCCATCACGGCCGTGACGCGCATTACTTGGACCTGAAGCAACTGAATTGGATCAGAATTTGAGTTAGATTGGGATTCAAACTCCCCAAATCTATAAATAAGGACCCAGGCAGAGGCAGAAAGAAGACCTTTGGCTACTACTCTTAGGCTACAATTTAGGATCTCTCTCTTCTTATCCTCCTCTCTTCTCTTAGTTTATTTTCATGTTGTTGTTAACCAAGCTTGTCATCACCATGACAAGGCTTGAGTAGTAGCTTAGTTTCTAGGGATTGGGGCTATGCCCAAGTTTTGTTTATGATGTTAATTTGATGTAATATCTTTGTTAATTACGATTTTGTTTTAGATCTGATTTCTAGTGTTTGAATCACTCGTAAATTCGGTGGCCACTTGTTTGCGTGTCACAGACATTCTAAGGAGGAACCTAGCGGTGAACTTAGGTGTCGGATCTATAGAATCAGACTTAGGACTGAAATCACGAGAGTTAGAAGCCGTCCTTCGACGATCAACGAATTGTCATGAAACGCAAAGGGTCCAATCTGAATTCGACTACCACGAGAGTAGGGGTTGGTTCAATTGGGCACGGCTTCTGTAACCCGAAAGGGAGCTTAAGCTATTAGAGGATAAATTCGCCTTCAAGGCAATTTCGATAATTAACAAGGGTAATCGACTTAGCAACGTAAACGATCTTGTTGGTAACCTAAATCCCTAGGAATCCATTTTGATCTGAAAAATCATAAAAAGATTTGTTTTCTGTTTTATTTGATTCTGTTTTATTTATCTCTTAATTCAAATTCAAAACCTTTTCAAAATCCAAATCCTTTTTACACGGTCCAGATTTACTAATTTGAACATTAGTTGTGATTCGGGATCACAGTCTCTGTGGGATTGATATCTTTTATTACTTGGCGATAATCCGGTACACTTGCCGGAATCGCACGTGCGCTCGCATGACGCACATCAAGTTTTTGGCGCCGTTGCCGGGGACTGTGCCAACTCGAATCTCAATTTAATTTTTAAATTGATTTTTCTGGACCTTTTCTTTTTATTTAATTTTTATATCTGGAAAAAAAATCTCTTTTTCCTTCTAGTGTATCCATCTCTCTGTGTGTTATATGCAAAGATCCCTAAGTCTTGGGAGCTTTAGTGAGGTTGATCCAGAAATCGAGAAGACCTTTCACAGACGTAGGAGACTACAAAGAGAGGGAGAAAGGTTAACCCCCATTCCACTAATGGCGAATCAACCGGATACGAAACCTTTGAAGGACTACGCAGCCCCAAATGCTAGGGGCTTGCGAACTGGGATTGCTAGGCCAGAGATTGAGGCGGAGAACTACACTATACCTCCTATGCTAATCAACATGATCAGGCAACATCAATTCGGAGGACTGCCCTCGGAGGACCCGACTGACCACATAGAGACATTTTTGGAGTTCACCGACGCAGTCAGAATTCATGGTGCCCCGGTTGATGTTATTCGCTTGAGGTTGTTCCCCTCCTCTCTTACTGGAAAAGCGATAGCTTGGCTAAATCAAATCCCCGCTAATACCTTGTCAACTTGGGACCAACTGGAGCAGGCGTTCTTGGATAAATTCTTCCCTCCATCCAAGACGGCCTACATACGAACCCAGATCACCAGCTTCTTCCAAAAAGACGGAGAATCCTTATCAGAAGCTTGGGATCGCTACAAGGGACTTCTGGAGTCTTGCCCGCATCATGGACTCGAGAGGTGGTTATTAGTGCACACCTTCTACAACGAATTGGATTACTCTTCAAAGGTGTCACTCGATTCTGCAGCTAGTGGAGCATTTATGAATAGGCCTCTGACTGAGGCATTCAACATCATTGAAAATGTCGCCACCAACTACCACCAATGGGGTTCAGAAAGAGGTAATAACCCGAACAAGATTTCGGGGGGTAAGTTTGAAGTAAATAGCACTGATCTTATAATTTCAAAAATAGACTCACTTAATAAACGTTTTGATCAGCTTGAAAGGGCTAATGTGAGTGCATTAGGTGCTACTAACACTGTTTGTGAGATTTGTGGAATGCAGGGACATAACATAATGGAATGCCCACGTGGTATTGCTCATGGATCTGGCGCTTCGAGTGAACAAGTGAACTCTTGTCACAACTTCTACGACACGAACCCGAAGTTGCCCAATTATGCTCCCCCAAATCCCTACAACTAAAGGAAGAACAACCCTTACCTCTCCTACGGCAACTACAGCAACACGCTAAACCATGAGTTCCAAGAGGGCCAAGGTAATAGGAAAGCCGCACCGGGGTATCCTCAGGTACAAAGATCTAAACTCGAGTCTTTATTGGAAAGTTTTGTTGAAACTCAAACAAAACAAAATGAGGAATTTAGACAACAAGGAAGGGCGGTGAACGAGGCAATAAAGGAGCTAGCATCTAAGGTAGACAACTTAGTCACTCATAACAAGATGCTAGAAACTCAGATTGCCCAACAAGCCAGTACATACTCGAGACCTAAGGGTACATTCCCAGGGCAACCCGAAGCAAATCCCATCGAACATTGTAATGCCATACACTTAAGGGATGATAAGCTTGGGGTGGCTGAAATGGACATGGAACCAGAGGAGGACATGAGCGAAAAGGAAGAGCCAGAACCAAAGTATGTCTATCCACCACCATACCAACCCCCGATACCTTTCCCACAAAGGTTGGTCAAGAAAAAGCTAGTAGATATAGAAACTAAAATGCCTCCTAAGCTGAAAGACCCGTGTAGTTTCTCTATCGCTTGCTCGATTGAAAAAGTGCAAATAGACCAAGCCTTATGTGACTTAGGGGCTAGCGCGAGCTTGATGCCCCTCACTATCTTGGAAAGGTTGGGAGGCAAAAAGTTGAGTCCATTCAAATTATCCTTACAATTTGCGGATGGCTCAACTAGGACTCCTCTAGGCATACTAGAGAATGTTCCTGTAAAGGTAGGGAAATTTTTCATCCCTACCGATTTCCTGGTATTGGACATGAAAGGGAATTCTGAATTCCCATCATTTTAGGAAGGCCATTCTTGGCCACCGCTGGAGCAGTAATAGACGTAAGGAATGGTAAACTCTCTCTAAATGTAGAGGAAGGTATGGTAGATTTTCAATTAACTAACTCCTATAATAACCCTCCTTTTGAGAGCCATGTGTGCAGGATCGGTATAACGTCTCCAGTGGTAGAGAAAGAGCTCAGCATGGAAGCGACTCCAAAGATATGCATGGCTGATGATGCACCCTGTAGTGATGGATTTGGAGTTGCTGATCATGCGGAAACAAAACTTCCGCCGGGAGAGGGTAAGGTCAGGAAGCTCCGAATGAAAAGAGCGAAGCGGAAGCGTAATTGACCGTATGAGCAGAATCGGCTCTTTGAAGGAGTTCCATGGAAAAGAAGTGTTCCTGCACTTCTACGCCCAGTCGACCCCGGTTGATTGAAGGAAGTATGGTCAAGCTTAAGACCGTAAACAAGCGCTTCTTGGGAGGCAACCCATGTTTTCTTTCCCTTTTCCTTTTAATTTTGAATTCATCTCTTGAATAATTTGAGAAGATCAAGAGGCAAAAATCATAAATTAATACATTTATCTAGTGTTTTCAGGTTGAGAAGGAAGGAAGAGCAAGAAGAGCAAGAAAAAAATAAAGTCAGAAGCCATCACGGCCGTGATAAGCTATCCAAGAGCACTAGAAAGGATCACGGCCCAGCCGTGATACACATCACGGGCGTGATGGGAAGGACCCTAAGATCAGAAAGCATCACGGCCGTGACAGGCCAACTCCTGAGGACCTGAATTGATCACGGCCTGCCCGTGATGAGCCTCACGGCCGTGATGCAACTTCCAACAAATTTTTGACTGGAATGTGAACCAACACCCGCTACCACCTCGGTAAGTTGTTCCATTTTTCTCCTTTCTCCGACTTGATTATTTACATTGGGGACAATGTAAGTTTTAAGCTTGGGGTAGGGGTATTTTTGCATTTGCATTGTTGCATTCATATTGCATTCACATAGGCATAGTTTGGTATGATCACATTCTCTAGATTGCCCCTCACTTAGAATATGCATCCAATTGTGAGAACTTGGTGTCAAATGAACTGAGATAGTGAATTTTTTAACCCAATTTTTTATTTTTGTGACAAGACTAAAAATAAAAATTCTTGAGATAATCTTTTAATAGTTGATAATTAGCATGTGGTTCCTTAGATTTGTGTTTCTCACTGATTTTTGAACTACTAAATGTAAGATTTTGAGCCAAAAAGGGGTACTCACTAAATCTACCCCATTCCTTGTGATAGAGTGTTTTAATTCCTCTTGGACTGTATTTTCTAGAACTTGACTTGAAACCGTTTCGAAACTTAAAAATTTTTGAAAACATTTTTGAAAATGATTGAGGCACTAGGTATTTTTTCGACCTTCTGAGCTTTGATTGATTAAATGCTACCCCTTAGTTGCCCATTTTTGAGCCTAAAAGAATAAAATACTTTTCTTGGTACCTTGAATTACTTTGATGAATAATGCTTGGTATGGCACCTTTTAAAGTATTACAAAAAGGGTAAAAAGGTAGTTTGAAAAAGTATGGGATGAGAAAGTTAGAAAATATTTCTCTTGAGCTAAAAAATCTCCCCTTCTCCAAATAAATAAAATGAAATAAACACAAAAAAAAAATGGAGAAGGGGATGACAAAAGAAAGTGAGAAATGAAAATAAAAAAAGAAGAAGAAGAAAAAGAAGAAAAAAAAAAGTAAAGAAAGATGGAAAAGTAAATCAAAGCCCACAAAGGTATTTTAGAAGGTGTCATGCTTTGCAATGTTTGATAATTTGTCTAGCCTTCTTGAATTTCCCTTTTCTTGATTTTCCCACCTAACAATAAATCCCATGGCCACATTACAACCAAAGTAAAAGACCTCTTGATTCTTATGTGTTTTCATTAATAAAGTAGAGATTTGGTTAATAGTCAAGCCTATGGTAGAATACCTTCCTTGAGGAAATTGAGCGAAATGTCATATACCCTGGAACACTTGAGTGAGGTGAGACGAGTGCCTGAATCGGTGAGAATATGAATTTAAAGAACCTAAGTTTCTAATTGGACTTGAAATCGATTATCTCTTAGGTGCTTATTGAATATGCCTGTCACTTGGAATAGCTTCTCGGGTTCTTGGTTCACTATCCATGCTCTGACTATTTATATCTTATGGCCTTGGTAATTGCTTGAGGACAAGCAAAATCTTAAGCTTGGGGTGATTTGATGAGTGTGATTTCACCTCATCTTTGTCTATCATTTTGCATGCATTTTCATGTAGTTTAGGGACATTTAATTTGATTTTTGGTTAATCTTACTTTGGAACAGGTAAGGCGGTTTTTGTGGTGTTGTTTTGCAGAAATCGAGGGTAAAATGCTCAGGATCAACCATGATGGAGTTTGGATGAAGATGGGGTTTGAAAAGTGAAGAAAATGATCCAAACAGAGCCCATCACGGCCTAGCCGTGATACCCATCACGGCCATGATCGAGCAAAGCTGAAAAGGAAGAAAGACTGAAGTCAGAACTGGTCACGGCCTAGCCGTGATGACCATCACGGTCGTGACCTTTCACCCCCACAAGTCAGAAGCTATCACAGCCTAGCCGTGATGCCTATCACGGTCATGAAAGGCTATAACTTGAAGTCTCGCGTCGCGAAAGTCCACTCGCGTCGCGAGAATCTGAAATCTATAGAAGTGCCCAAGGCAGAAGCCGTCACGGCCTGGCCGTGATGGTGATCACGGCCGTGACGCGCATTACTTGGACCTGAAGCAACTGAATTGGATCAGAATTTGAGTTAGATTGGGATTCAAACTCCCCAAATTTATAAATAGGGACCCAGGCAGAGGCAGAAAGAAAACCTTTGGTTACTACTCTTAGGCTACAATTTAGGATCTCTCTCTTCTTCTCCTCCCCTCTTCTCTTAGTTTATTTTCATGTTGTTGTTAACCAAGTTTGTCATCACCATGACAAGGCTTGAGTAGTAGCTTAGTTTCTAGGGATTGGGGCTATGCCCAAGTTTTGTTTATGATGTTAATTTGATGTAATATCTTTGTTAATTACGATTTTGTTTTAGATCTGATTTCTAGTGTTTGAATCACTCGTAAATTCGGTGGCCACTTGTTTGCGTGTCACAGACATTCTAAGGAGGAACCTAGCGGTGAACTTAGGTGTCGGATCTATAGAATCAGACTTAGGACTAAAATCACGAGAGTTAGAAGCCGTCCTTCGAGGATCAACGAATTGTCACGAAACGCAAAGGGTCCAATCTGAATTCGACTACCACGAGAGTAGGGGTTGGTTCAATTGGGCACGGCTTCTGTAACCCGAGAGGGAGCTTAAGCTATTAGAGGATAAATTCGCCTTCAAGGCAATTTCGATAATTAACAAGGGTGATCGACTTAGCAACGTAAACGATCTTGTTGGTAACCTAAATCCCTAGGAATCCATTTAGATCTGAAAAACCATAAAAAGATTTGTTTTCTGTTTTATTTGATTCTGTTTTATTTATCTCTTAATTCAAATTCAAAACCTTTTCAAAATCCAAATCCTTTTTACACAGTCCAGATTTACTAATTTGAAAATTAGTTGTGATTCGGGATCACAGTCTCTGTGGGATCGATATCTTTTATTACTTGGCGACAATCCGGTACACTTGCCGGAATCGTACGTGCGCTCGCACGACGCACATCACACATCTAGGGAGGAAGATTGTACGGTGTAACAATCACTGGACAACATGAATATGGCGAGGCTAACGCCTGAATGTACAGGGTAAAACCATCTGAGCACAGCCCAAGTCTCACATTCCGAGGATCTGCTGCAAAATCAGGATGAACCCGATCGAAATGCTTCCAAGCTTCACCATCAGAAGGGAGGGTGGCGTATGACACCCGAAATTCTTCTATTTTCATTAGGCCACCTCATTTGTCTAGCAGTTTGCGTTGATGCAAACAGTCTCTGCAACCTTAGAATTATTGGCAGATAGAACATTGCCTTCGCAGGATCTGGTTTCCTCTTACTATGGTCACTACTTTGAACGCGGTACCTGGGTGTCTGACAAAATTTACATTCTTCCAACGCACTGTCATTTGTGCCAGACTGACTACCATAATATAGCATGCACCCATTTGGGCAACAATCAATACTCTTAGCCCTCAAGCCTAGTTTTGACACCAACCGCTTCGCATCATAATAACTTTTTGGCAACAACTCTTTGAAGGGTGTCACATCTTGAAGCATCTTACAAAAGAACTCCAAACACTGCTCTGGGACATTCCAATTGGACTTGCAAGCTTGAAGCCTGACACAAATCGATAATTTTGAATCTGACGCCCCTTCAAACAATGGCTTATTTTTCTCTAACAATAGATTGTAGAATCTCTGCGCCGATTAAATAGGAGGCTCTTCCATGTCATCAGACTCATCCGCCTCCAAATTCCCATGTTGCTCAAGACAATCATCGACCATCATATGCATTGACTGGAGTTGTTCGACATATTCATCGTGGTAGCCACTGCCTGATGCACCCATTTCAAGATCGTCACCACCGACTTCATTCAAATCAATATCCGGCAACTCCTCACCATGATCAGTCCATATCCAATAATCAGGCTTGAACCCACGTCGGTATAGGTGTAACTTCACTTCATCGTCACTCAAAACCGCCATACAGTAGCACTTTGTGCACGGACATCTAATCCCCCCGTCTTCGGCGTAATCACAATGTTGCTTTGCTTTCGATATAAATTCCTCAACTCCAGCTACAAATGATTGTTTCAGAAGTCGTATCCTAGACTTGTTCCTATCATACACCCAACTACGGTTCGAGGGATAATATGCCATCCTTCTGCATTTTCAAATAAATTGACGATTTTTAAACATGATACTATAACCCCGAATCGCTCCCTTTCCACAAAAGGTTTGTCCCTATCCCATTCGAGGAAAAACTTTTTCACCACTATATTATACTAGTTAGTCATCACTTTCACGTCTTATAGATGACGAAATTTCGACAGCATCTCCCATAGGTCTCCAAGTACACGAGTAGACCGCGGTGAAATACCACAATCAAGCATGGACCCGGAGAACAAAAGGAAATGCTTTGACCCGAAATTTAATCAATTATTTAACAAATGGGAATCATCGAGTAACTAGTATATCAGTGGAAAAAAAGTTTCATCCCAAACTGTCCCAATTGGACAATTTAAGATTCAATAAAATGAGCGATACCATGACCACGAATACACATGCTCAATAATATTGAACCTTGAACGGGAAACTACGGTTTTTCTCAATTACGTATAATAATTGTACTCTAAAAAAAATAAAACTTTAAGTAACATGACAATTTTTACCTTTGTACTTGAAATTCAAGTTCATAGGATACATGCAATTTTGATAAATTAATTATTCCCCGCACTTTGAAATGTAAAGTGTGTAAGGACATCAAAAATTGGCAAACATAAAGAATCAACTACTAATTACACTAATTGGTATTATAAATTCTCTAATTATATAAAAAAATGTTTGATCTTTTTTACATTTTTATTTTTATTACTACTTACTAATCTAAATATCATATTATAATTATCGATTAATAATATTTAGTTTTTTGTTAACCGTTAAATATTTGTCAATCTTATGAAGTCTAACACAAATTCCTAGTTAAAATCTAATTGGCATTATTTCTTATGACATAATTAATTAATTTTCAAAATTTATTTTTAAATTAATGATTTAATTAACTTCTTAATTAATTATTATTTATTCTTTAAAAAACTAATTACTAATTATTATGTTATTAATCTATTGATTAATTCAAGCTTATGTACGTACAAATGATATTGCTTACGCTTAATCGATCACCACCGCTACTGTCAGCTCCATCATGTATGCAAGTATATATATATGGGAGGAAAACTATTTTACCAGTTAACTAATCCTAGCTACACTAAATTTTGTCCTATGAATTTATATTATTCAATAAATTCATTAATTAATTTACACAATTAGCACAAACAATACATTAATAACTTTACAAATTGTTTCAAACAAAACAATTTTACAACTAAGATACAAAATTTAATTACAAGCTAGATAGATATATCAAAAAATACACCCTTATATACAATTAGACATACATATAGAAATTAAAACTAATTACACAAATTAATTTACACAAATTCTTAGTATGCACTGAACAATTTAAATATCTCAAAATAAAAAATCCTCAGCACCTCTAGCAGCCCAAGAAAGTGTACGCTACTAGCGATGGTGGTGGTGTCAACCTCGACGGCACTCAACAAACAGAAAACTAAAACCAAAAATCAAACCATTTTCATATTAGACAATATACAAAAACCTACGAGCCTGTTTACTTTGAACATTTCCTACCATTTCTTATTTTCATATACAAAAACCTAAGAGTCTTTTTTTTTATAAGCAAAGATTGTATTAATTGAGTAAAAAGGGTACTCCAACCTATTTACACAAGTAATAATTACAACCAAGAACTGGAAAAAGACTAAGAGGTATATTTTCAACCTAAAGCCATATCAAGCTACAAAGTTGAACACTAACTCCATCCCCAATTCGACTATTGCACCTTACAAATGAAAATTACCAAACCTGGTCCAAACAACTACCCACCCTACAACATTACCAAACCTAACAGACTGTTTGAAAATAGAAATAGCAAACTTTTAGATATATTAACCAAACATATTTTCATTAAAAATGGAAATAAGAAAAAAATGAGTTGCAAGAAATGAAAATTGAAAATGAAAATATGAAATGTTTTCACAAATCAAACAGACTCTACAGCATAAACCAAAAAAAAATTAAAACAAAGCATAAAAATTAAAAATCAATGAGGAGGAGGTAGAGAGGAAGAGGGTTGGAGGTGGCTCACATGGGTGGTGCAGGTGGCAGAACCGACGAGGGAGTGGAGCTGTAAGGGGCGACGCGCGGTGGTCCGAGTCGGTCTGGTGGAGGCAGAACCGCGAAGATGAGGGTCGTTCGCGCACTATAGGAGGAACAGAGACAAGGAGGGAAGAGAGCAGGTGGTGGTGGGGGGTGCTGGTGCTGGGTGTCCGGCGGCGGCAGAGACACGGAGAGGGTGGAGGGTTTTCGCGGTGGTGGGGAGAAGAGAGTTAGAGGAGAAGATGAATGCTTACCTCATCGTGGTGGTGTGCGGCGGAGAAGGTGGAGGCAGTGGTGGCACACGGTTGTGGTCTCGGGTGGAGAAGAAAGAGGGAAAAGAGAAAGGGAAGAGAGGGAGAGAAGGAGAAAAGAAGAAGAAGAGAAAGGGGAAAGGTCTAGGTGGTGGATGTGGGTGTGGGTTTCGGGTGGCTGGAGAGGAGTGGGAGGTGGCGCCGCGACTTGGGTCGCCGGTGAGGAGAGGGGGGAGAGCGGGGAGAGATGAGAGAAAAAGGGTTTGCAGAAGTGAGGGGGCGGAGACCGTTTTCAGCACATATTAGAAAGTTACCGACGGACTAGGCCGTCGGTAACTATTGACGGATTCAAATTTCCGACGGAAATTTCATCGGTAAATACAAGATATTTTACCGACGGAAATTTCTGTCGGTAAGTGTTCCCGCCTTTTTTCGCGCCAAGGTCTCCAACGGACATACCGACCGAATGCCCGTCGGTAAAAGTTTTGACGGCTTTTCCGTCGGTAAATGACAGAATTTCCCATGGAAGACTTGCCGTCGGTAACTGACCGTCGGTAATTCGCTGCTTTCTTGTAGTGAAAAGTCTTTTACAATGACAATACATATAAAATTATATTATCAGTTTGTTTTTCGTTTTGGTTTTCCTCTTTCCCCAAAAAAAATTACTCCTAAATATACAAAACCTTAAAATTACTTCAAAATGGATTGTTATAATATGTAATCTAAATTTACATTTCAACTGAAATAATTCTAAATATATATTAAATTAAGTGTCCAAAAGAATTAAAAAAATAATATCTTGAATTCATATTATACATAATCAGTCATATATAATTAAGTGAGAGAATAAAATTTGACAAATGTAAACATGGTGTCATCATTTGCAATGACATGATATTCTGCATTAAAATGATCAATAAGCTTGACAAATGGGAGGAGGAAATTTTCACTCTGGAAAATTTTCAGTCTAATGGGAAGTTCGGACATGTCACAACAGTAAATTATGTTAATTGGATCACACCCTACTCCAATATATATAGAATCACATACTGCACAATAAACACAAACAAATGGTTAGTAAAAAAAAATTAGTCAGATTCATGGAAAATTTAAAATCATATAAATAAAATTGTTTGTATACTTTATTACACTTTGCACTTGACAAAAGAAAAATCAAAATAAACCCACTATTGTGCTTTTACTCAACAATGCCATGAATTAAACCATATTCCCTACGATCTTCTCTAATGCTGTGTGATGAATACATATGATCACCGAAGAAGATATATTAAAAATTATAAAACAATGAGTTGTTTACCTTTTTCAAATACTAAATAAGAATTTTGCTAAGCTAAATTCTGATATTTTATTTACATGATTATACAAAATTTCTGATATTTTTATGTATTTAAACTCATTTTTTATTTAAAATGATTATACAAAAATTATGATATTTTATTTACGTGATCTATATACAACATGCCCAACATGCCCCTTAAGATAACTGTGTCCACTTTTTTTATCGTTAAAAAATGATTCAATTTTTCATCATTCTCTCCTCTAAGCTCCACAAGCTTTTGTAAATTATTACACCATCCAGAGTAGGGATATTACATAACTCATTTTCAGCCTTCAAATATTTTGATATGTCTTTGTTCTTTATTTTTGTTAAAAATGTTTACAGTATACCTAACTGATATACCATTGAATAATATATTAACGTGACATCTGAAAAACCATAGGACATTCAATAATTTATTCAATCAAAAGAGGAGGAATTAGAATGATTTTCTGAGACAACATCATATACAATTTAAAGAACATATCATTATAATTAAAATAGACAATAAACTCAAAACTGAAGCAATTATAATACATATAAATTACAATGAAATGTTTGTATTTGTCATGATCTTGTTTACATACTTACCAGAAGCCTAATTCGATAATCATTTGAAAAAACATAACTTGCTCATTTCTTTGTTTCTTTATTTTTTGTGTATATCACTTCCCATCCAAGAAGAAACTCAAAAATCTATTTCTCATCAATAGCCATGTTTATAGTTTTTCTCCTACATACCTTTCAACCCTAACAAAATGTTAAGCACCAACGTACTTCATTTGTCATATTCAAATTTGGATTTCTTCATATCATATTGGATGTGAAAAAATTTGCCGTTGATAATTTCCAATTATTTAAAGAGAAAACCCATAGTCCCAAAAACAACATATTTGTTAAAACCAAGTTTTACATGTTCTCCATATAAACATACACTGGCTTTCTTTCTTGCTGTATGCATATAGAAATGTCATATTATAAGGTTTATAAACAAAGTAAAAAAAATAGGATTCAATCACTCAATCAGATTTTGTAAAAAAATCTTTAATAATTTTAATTTCACTTTTGCACTACCTAGGGTAGTTTATATTATTGTATCAAGCAAGAAGTCAAGGTAGCCTGACATAATTTAAAGTGGTTTTCCTACCTCCAGATGGATCATATTGTATCCAAAATTCCAAATAATAGGAAGAAATAGACCACATAATGACAAAGAAAGACGTGTGTTAAATAATCTACAACCATGAAATTTGGTTATCCCGCTTATGGCTAGGGATCACAGTCCAAGATACACAACTTCAAGCATATAGTCATAACATAAATCAACATAATGAAAACTTCAATTATAAAACCATCTATTAAGTATACAAAGTAGAGTTAAAAAGAAAAAAAACAACTTTTATTCTATAAAGTCTGTAAACTACACAACAAAATGCCAAGAGAGTAGAATAGAAGACAACTAAAAAGAGTCAATTCTAGTGACAATGTGATCATATGCTTGTGGCCAAATTTAATAAGTGTTAGAGTTTTCTATATGAGTTCTAAAAAATTATTTGGCTCAAGGCAATGCCTCTACGGAGGTTAACGTTGATATCAGAACAGGGAAATATATAGAGAATGTTTAGTGAATCATATTTGTTTGTCATTTGCAATTTCTATCACATATTCTCAATCTTTGGCACACAAGTCCCTTGCTTCTTATTGCCAGCTTCTCCGAAGTAATGATTAGAATCACTCCTAAATTCTCTTTTGTATTATTGTTTATCTATATGAATAATGAAAGAACCATGAATTTAACCTTTCACTCTATGTGTTGGTTAGCCAATGGTGAAAAACTTTTATGCTTGGCATTTGCTTCTTGCACCAGTTGTTCATTGAGTCCCCTTGCATGGCTAACACTTTTGACCCAAGTCTTCACAATTAATTCATATAACCACAACACAATCAAAAGAAAGGAATTCATAGGGATCTCCACTACATTTCTAAGATTTTTTATTAGATGCACAAAAGTTTAGGGTAAGAGGAGGCTCTTCTGTTCCTAGAACTAAATAGTAAACATCCAAGATGGTATGAAGTGAAATGTATTAACAATAAATAAATAAAATCAACTTGTTCTAGCCTGCCAAGCACTTCCTCCATACACACAGCCTCTTGCTTACTCTCATACAATTCAACGTCTTGCAAGTACTAAACACCCGGAATCCAAATTCTGGAAGGAAAAAAACACACAGGGAAGCTCCAAAATCAACATGAATTCAGAAAATTGCAAACATAACCTTCTCAAGTTCACTGGTCTTGATCACAGCTGTGCAAGATCTTTAATTTTTAATTACTTGCCTGAAGTCAATAATGTTAAACTGTGCTCATTTTATATGTATAAGTTAAACTCTATATTTGATTTCCATTGCTAGTATAATACAAATAACATATATGCAAAAGCACATGACAAGTGAAACCATTCATAATTTCTTTTGTTCCTTAAGCACAAAAAGGCAAAGATCAAAATGATTGTAGAATCTTCAAGTTAAAATGACAAACAAGAACCACATTGTCAATATCAAATTTAGAGTTCATATGGTCAACTAAAACCTTAGCCTCATTACCAAATTCCTAGATATATTATTACCATCACCTTTTCTCAAAGAAACCTCTTCATCCTCTATAACTTTAGTGTTAAGCACAGGTATACAAAGCATAATCAAGAGCCTTAAAACTGATCATTGCATTAGAAAAAGGCATAGTGGAGAAGCTCTCGAAGGAAATAAAAAGACATAATATGTAATGCTTTGAATTAAGTTATTTTGTATTCAATAAAATAGTAATACTCCCTTTATAACCAATTATTGAACAATATTCTATATTTCACTTGAACTATAATTATCCTACTTTGTCACAACAACTCTAATATATTTTAAATGATATAGAAAAGTACTGTTTCTTGTTTGCAATAGGTTAAAGTAATATTTTGGTTCCTATACTTGATATGAATTATCAATTTGGTCCTTATACATAAAAAATTATTAAAATGGTTCTTATACGTACAAAAAAAACTCGTTTGGTCCCTATACATTACCTGTTTGGTCCCTATTCTACGCAAAAAATTATTAAATCAATCCTTAACATGGTGTATGGCAATGACCAAATGGATACTTTTTATATGTATAGGGACCATTTTAATAATTTTTTTATATATATGGATCAAATCGAGAATTCGTGAAAAGTACTGGATCAAAATATTACTTTCACCTTTGCAATATTTACCTAAATTAAAACCTTTAAATAGTTGAAAAAGATAGGGATGTTATGATGGTAAATAGGCTGTACGATTGAAAACATCCTGTCCCCATAAATGCATATATCCATCCACTAAAGCAACGTGTTATTAAATAATATAATCAAATCATAATAAATCCATTCATTAAAATAATAATTTAGTACCCCTAATTCATGGTAATGCAGCCACATTGGATGTACATTATTTTCAGGGTTTTTGACTAAACTGGGTTTCTTTTAGAAACTATTTACCAGTTTAGGGTTATTTTGAAACTATTTACCAATGGGGGGTCGTTTTGGACACATGGCATATTTTATTATTTTTCACTCTGACGGGTCAAAGGCACCAGTCAGACTGGCGCCTTCAAAGACGCCAGTCAGACTGGCGCCTACCACTTTTAAAAATAAAAAAATTAAAAGAGAGGCGTCATCTGTAGTGGCGCCTTCAAAGGTGCCATCTGCAGTGGCACCTCCCCCTGCAGTGCACCACGTGGCACTGCAGGGGGCGCCCCCCAACCCCCACCCCAACCAAAAATTGGACTCTTGCAATTTTAAAGGAACAACGCTACAATTTTAAAGGAACAACACTACAAAAAAAAGTATACTATAAGTATAGGGAGTAACGATGACATTAATGATAAAGTATCTATTTAAAACAACAAGAGGCAATAAAAAAAATCCCGTAATAATGAGTAGCAAATAATAGCACAGGAGCCATAAAAAAATAATAGCAATAACAATTTACACCAATAAATATTCATCAATTATTACAGTAGTAAAAAAAAAATTATTTGGATCAGACATTCCTCGGGCATCTACTGATCAAAATTCAGAGTGTGATACAATATTTTATCAATACACAAGTCTGGTTCTTATTTGGAATTTTTAATTCGAATTCATTTAAATTTAAATATAATTTGCTACTATCATTTTATAATTATCGAATTATACTTTCATTCAATTTATTTACAAAATTAATTCACATACTTGGATGGTACAAATACCAGAAAAGGTGAGGATTTTTTAGTGTGGAGGATTTTGAATTACAAGATTTCTTCCATTTAGTGGCACCTCTAGTTTCGACCAAAAAGCAGGGGGAGGCGCCGCTGCAGATGACGCCTCTCTTTTAATTTATTTTTTTTAAAAAAGTGGTATGCGTCAGTCTGACTGGTACCTTTGACCCGTCAGAGTGAAAAATAATAAAATATGCCATGTGTCCAAAACGACCCCCATTGGTAAATAGTTTCAAAATAACCATAAACTGGTAAATAGTTTCTAAAAGGAACTCAGTTTGATCAAAAACCCTTATTTTTAACTCTTCAATCTTATTATTATACTAGTGTAGTTGCTCGTACGAGACGCACGGGCATCCGTTAGATGATTATTTTTGTAATAGTTTATTATAAATAATTTCAACATGAACAACATTAAATGTATTATTATTTTTGAATATCAAATAATACTATTGTATGCAACAGTTGTATTCATATATTCAATAGTTAAGGAATAACAGGCTACATGACAAATTTGTATGATAAAAATTTTAGTAGGTTTTATAAAAGGTTGATATGAGTTCATGATATGCAATATGTTAATCTTTTATGTTTATGAAAAGAATACACGTTTATATGATATTATATGTTATTGTATTAAACATTTATATAACAACAACAATAGAAGATACTTTAATGAAAAGAAATCAATCGTACTTTGATATTCAACACTATTTTAAATATGTATGATCCTATTATTTAGGGTAAGTTATAATATTGGATTGTTATGTTTAATTTAAGTATCAAATTATTTCTTCTATTATTAATTTTTCGTTTTCCGTAAATTTTTATTTTGTTTTCCGTAAGTTTTTATTAATTTGAGACAATGATTTTATTTTTTCATAAGAAAGTGACACATGTCGCCCGTTTATTCGTCCACAATAAAATCATGCTACAATTTAAATTTAAGAAAAGTTCATAGTATGAATAACATAATAAATAAAATAACTAATTAAATAATTATTTTTTAAGAAAATGTCAGATGCCGTCGGTGACACGTGTCACCCGTTTATTCGTCCACGAAAAATCAAGCTACCATTTGTTTTAAACAAATTATCTAATATTTAACCATTTTATATTTAAATTGTTAAATTCATCAAACACGAAGGTGGAAATAAAAAAAGTCAAAAAAAAGAAGGCAATATAATAAATAATAATACAATAAGTAAAATAATAATCTAAAATAATTTTATTTTAAAAAATCCAGAGGCCAAAAATCTACGTGGGCACGACCTGTGACATTTGGCACGACCTTTTTGTCCACAGTAAAAGAATGACACAGTTAAAAATAAGAGAAGGCCCATCAAGCTACCATTTGTTTTAAACAAATTATCTAATATTTAACAATTTTATATTTAAATTGTTAAATTCATAAAACACGAAGGTGGAAACAAAAAAAAATGAAAAAAGAAGGCAATATAATAAATAATAATACAATAAGTAAAGCAATAATCTAAATATTTTTTATTATAAAAATCCAGAGGCCAAAAATTTACGTGGGCACGGCACGTGACATTTGGAGCCGGTCTTTTCGTCCACAGTAAAAGAATGACACAATTGAAAATAAGAGAAGACCCATGAATGGATTTTACAATAACTAAAACAATTAAATAAGAGAAGGCACATCAAGCTACCATTTGTTTTAAACAAATTATCTAATATTTAATAATTTTATATTTAAATTGTTAAATTCATCAAACACGAAGGTGAAAATAATAAAAAAAATTGAAAAAAGAAGGCAATATAATAAATAATAATACAATAAGTAAAATAATAATCTAAATGTTTTTTATTATAAAAAATCTAGACACCAAAAATCTACGTGGGCACGGCTCGTGACATTTGGCGATGGCCATTTCGTCCATAGTAAAAGAATGACACAGTTAAAAATAAGAGAATGGCCATGCATGTATTTTATAATAATTAAAACAATTAAATAAGAGAAGACCCGTCAAGCTATCATTTGTTTTAAACAAATTATCTAATATTTAACAATTTTATATTTAAATTGTTAAATTCATCAAACAAGAATGTGGAAATAAAAAAAAAGTGAAAAAAAGAAGGCAGTATAATAAATAATAATACAATAAGTAAAATAAAAATCTAAATATTTTTTATTATAAAAAATGAAGTGGTCCAAAAATCTATGTGGACACGGCCCGTGACATTTGGCGCTGACCTTTTCGTCCACAGTAAAAGAATGACATGGTTAAAAATAAGAGAAAGCCTATAAATGGATTTTACAATAATTAAATATTTATTATTAAAGAAATACCAGATGTCAAAATTATATTTGCACCCCTCCCGTGACACGTGTCGCTCGTTTATTTATCCAAAATAAAAGTATGGTACAAATGTATTTTAAGAAAAGGCCTTAGAATAAACTATACAATAATTAAAATAATTAATTAAATAATTGTTATTAAAAAATGGCAGACAAAAATATATGTGGGCCCTGCCAGTTACACGTGTCACCTATTTATTCGTCCACATAAAAATAAAGCTACCGTTTATTTTAATCAAATAATATAATATTTAAAAATTTAATATTTAAATTGATAAATTCATCAAACCAAAATGCTGAAACTAAAAAAAAAAACTGAAAAAGAGAAGGTCATATAATAAATAATAATACAAAAGGTAAAATAATTAAGTAAATATATTTTAATATAAAAACTTTGAAGACCAAAAAATTTTCATGGGTCAGGCGCATGACACATGGTGCCCGCTTATTCGTCAAAAGTAAAAGCAGGACACTATTTAATTTATACAAATTATATAATCTAAAAATATATATAATTTGGGCTGGGACCGCCGTTGACACGTGTCGTCATCCAATTCGTCTACTGTGGCATAATGGTCAAAAAGCTGGAGCGCATTCCTAAAAAAAGTTTAATTAATTTTTTTGTTTAAATAAATAACATTTTATAAAAAAAAATCCGAAGAAAATTTTATAATAAAAAATGTTTAATAAAAAAGTTAAATAAAATTATTTTTAAAAAAGTTTTGAACAAAAATTAAGTTAATTTTTTTTAAAAAAAAAGCTTCGAAAAAAAATTTCCAGAAAAAAAAAAAATACTATTTAAAAAAAGTTTGAATTTTTTTTTATTAAATACAAGTTTATTTTTAAAAAGTTTTAAAAAAAATTTGTTAAACAAAGGTTAAATTAAACAAAAGTTTAATTTAAAAAATAATTTTTTTAAAAAAATGTGTTTAATAAAAATATTTTTTTTTAAAAAAAAATACAAAAAGTTTTCGAAAAATGGAATTTAAATAAAAAAATTGTAAAATTTAAAAAACATTTTTTAAAATAAGATTCGAAAAAAATTAAATAACAACAAATTTAAAAACTTTCGAAAAAAGACAAATAAATAAACTTTAAAAAAAATAAGTGAATAAAACATAACTTTTTTCAAAAAATTTAAATAAAAAATTCGAAAAAATTTAAATAATTTTTTTAAAATAAAACAAGTTTTTTTAAAAAAATATTGTTAAATTTTCACGAAAATATTTGTTGTTTTAACAAATTCGGGAAATTTTTTTTAAAAAAATTTTTTAAAAAAAAATTAAAAATATTTGCTAAGCTTTCAAAAACAATTTTTTTTTTTTTAAAAAAATTTTAATAAGAAAAGTAAATATAAAATATTTCTTTAAAAAATTATTTAATTTTAAAAAATAAAAAAATAAAAGTAAATATAAAATATTTTTAAAAAAATAATTTAAAAAAAAAGCGAAACAAAATTATATAAAAAAATTCATTTAAAAAAAGTAAACAAAAAATATATTTTTTAAAAAATTCGTTAAACTCTTTTAAAAAAAAATCGAAAAAATAAAAACTAAAATCCATTTTATCAAATATGAAATAAAAATAATAATTTTTTTACAAAAAATGTTAAAATTTCAAAAAAAACAAATTAAAAAATCGAAAAAATAGAAAATATTTTTTTAGAAAATGATAGTTAAAAAAAAAAAAGAGGTAACGTGTGTCGCCATTTGATGATCCAACGGTGAAAACTAGATCCATAATTAGTATATTATAGATCTCCGAATTTTTTATATTAAGAAATATTTATATAATTATTTTACTTATTGTATTGTTATTTATTATATGGCCTTATCATTTTTCAGTTTTTTTTTAACTTTTAACATTTTGAATCGAAGAATTTAACAATTTAAATATTATATTATTTGTTAAAATAAATGGTAGCTTTATTTTTATTTGGACGAATAAACGGGTGACACCAGTAAATGGCAGGACCCACATATATTAAAAATTAAAAAAATCTCAAAAAAAAGGTTTAATAAAAAAAGTAAATAAAAATATTTTTTAAAAAACTTTAAAAAAAACATTTTTAAAAAATTAAATAAAAAATATTTTTTAAAAAAAGAAAAATAAGTATATAAACAATTAATTTTTTAAAAAAGAAAATAAAAAATTATTTTTAAAAAACATTTGTTAATTTAAAAAAAAAAACAAATTTAAAAAAAATGGGGAAAAATTTTAACTTTGTTTTTTTAAAAAAAGGTATCACGTGTCTCCATTGGAGGATCCATCATTGAAAAGTCGGTCCCCTAATTAATTAATAAATAATTTTTTTTAAAATGGAAGAAACTTAAATATTGATTTTTTTAAATAAAAAAATAAAAAAATTTACAATAATTGTTAAATTTTTAAATAAACTTTAACAAAATTTATTTTTTCAAAAAATGAAAAAGATTTTTTTTGTAAACAATTAAATAGAATAAATGAATAAAAGTTTAATAAAAACAATTATATAAAACATTATTTTTTTAAAAAAATTAACAATTTTTTTTTGTTAAATTATAAAAATTAAAAATAAAACAAAAACTGTAAAAAATTTCGATAAAAATAAAAAATACACAAATCTAAAAGAAAATTAAAATAACAATTTTTTTTCAATAAAAAAATGTTAAATTTTCGGGAAAAAAGTTATACAAAATTCGGAAAAAATAAATAATTTATTTATTTTTAAAATGTTAAATAAAATTAAAAAAGACAACAGTATCGTCATTTGGGGATCCAGCGGTGAAAAGTGCATCCCCTAATTATTATATTATAGATATATTTCCAATTTTCATTTTGTGGCTTGCGTGACAACCTTTTCTGCCCTTGTTTTAACAACTTTTACTTGGTGATAAAATATTAAAAGGATTTAAATTGTATATATTGATTGTGTAAAGTTTTTTTTTTACATTGTTAACCGATCTGAAATTAACACATCATTAAAAGTTTACACTAATCACCTTAAAAGTTATCAATTTCATGATTTTTGATTGGTTGTCAGTATAAAATTTTTATACTAACAATATATACAAATTAAACTCATATTAAAATATAATGTATACAAATTAAACTCATATTAAAATGCATGTCTATTTCACATTTCTTGGAGCACAAACTAGAAATTGAACTTCTCAACGCAGATTTACGGGAAGCAAAGATTTTTTTTAATCAGGCAAAGTTTCTTTCTAACCTCCAAAAATCTATAATAAAGAAATCAAGAGAAATATTAGCTATAGCTTTTTCAATATTATTTTCTATGAATTTCATTTTATTCACTATTTAGTGAATCTTAGGAAAAGTCCACACAATGACAAATAACGTGTTAAACATGGTTCCAGCATCCATGATCCATGTCCATCCATCCATTCATGATGTATATTGCTGTCCCCCCCCCCCCTCCCCTCCCCTCCCCCCCAAGTCACAAACATTTATTGATTTGAAAATTACATATTATATTAAACCACTTAAATAGTTATAATATATTGTAATTTAAAAACCTTTATAATTCTGTAGTTATGCGTAAGGTTTTTTTTTTGTTAGACTTCACTTTTTGTTGTTATGCAAAAATAATGTAAATTTATGTATTTGATGTTGCTTTTTAAAAAAAAGTATGTACTGAAAGTAAATTATTTAAATGTACACAAAATAATAAATTAAAATATAAATTAAATATGTTGGTTCCCTGAGTAATTTGTTGGTTTAGAGCTTATCTTTCAACCTACATATACTCAATTTGAGATTGACAGCTCATTGTTACGTAAAATATAAATTAAATATAAAAAAAACACATTTAAAAAGATGCAGAATTCACTAGACATAAATTTGTTTCTTGAGGTTAATGGCGCATAGAATAAGTTTATAAGTAAAATGTAATTTTTTTTATAAAAAGTATACTTATTTATAAATTTGTCCTTAATTTAAATTATACCGCTATGAATGCATTGAATTATTTAAACTCATATTTTGTTTTTATTTTTTAAATTTAGGTAGGTTTTGTCCTCTTGAATCAAGTTGGTTGATTAAGCTGTGAGACATGAATTACTTTAAATGTGCATATTCACATCGTCACAATGTGTTTCAATCTATTTATATTTCCTTCTTCCCCTTCTGGTATAAAACTTCGTATGAGCCTTCCTTTCCCGGACAAAAAAAAAATTGATGTAGGGTTTTTTTAAAGTAAAAATCCAAATTGGTTTTTGAAAAATTTAGAGGACCTATTTTTGTTCCCTAAAAAAATAAACTACCCATTGAGGCCATCAAATTTATAAACACGTGATAAATTAGTCATCCTTCCATTTCCAACATCCGTTTACTTGATTATAAATGTCCTGTTAACCATCCTGCCTGACTTGTTAGTGGTCCTGTATAACATATGACAAATTTTCACGGTGAAAAAAAGAACAAAAGTGAAAAAAAGTGTAAAATTTTAAAACCCTAATACCTGAAAACTGGGCATGTTTTTCACTTTTTATTCGTTTTTCACCGTGGAAATTTGTCATAGACTATATAGGGCCACTAACGAATTAGCTTGGATGGTTAACGAGACACATAGGCAAGTAAACGAATATTGGAAGTGAAAGGAGGGGCTAATATATTATAATTTTATAAATTTAAAGGACTAAATGAGTAATTTATTTTTTTCAAAAAACAAAAGGAGGTCTTTATATTTTTCGATGACCAATTTGGGTCTTTATTCTTTTTATTTTTAATTTTTTCCTCTTTTTGGGTTGAAGCCTTGAGGGATAAGTTAGAGATGCCTATATATATAAGTGCCATGAGAGCAGTTGACTTGTCTTGCTAGACACTTAATGCAACAAAGGATCTGTGATTCTCTAATTTTCTTGTATCTCTCTCTCTGCAACTAGAACCGTTGGCACAAAAAGCTACACTACATAGCTGAATGGAAGAAAAAGCTTCATCAAATTTAAAAGAGGACAGTGTCCTACAAGTCCTTGAAGCTCTCAAACAAGCTTCTCACGACTTACAACATAACAACTCCAACTCCAACTCCAACTCCCCATCCATCAAAGCCCTCTTAGAACTCCACACCGAATCCGACACCATCCTCTCCACCGACCCCAACCTCTCCGCCCTCTCCCACCACCTCACCCGCCTCAAGTCCCTCGTCGACTCCCTCCGCTACCACTCTCACCGCCACCACTCCCTCCGCTCCTTCCTCTCCCGCCGTGTCTCCACCCACTCCATCTCCCGCCTCGCCGCCTCCATCGAGTCCGAACTCCAATCATGGATCGACCGCGAGAGCCTCGAAGCCCTCTCCCGGACCCTCCGCGACCCGACCCACGACCCGGTCGAGTTGGTCACCCTCCTCGCTCAGTTCGAGGACCGAGTCTCCCATGGCTTCAACCGCGAGTTACAAGACCTGGTTCTCAAGTTCAAGATTTTCTCTTCGCTCGAATCGATTCTCTTCGACCCCAAGTGTTCCAAACGGGTTCGCGAGCGTGCCGGTGGAGCCGTGGCGGCGTTGATTCGATTCAACAAGGATGTTTTCGTGGGTCAGGTGTTGATGGGTCCCACGATTCGGGCATTGGTGAGTATGGGTTCTTTGTGTTCGATCGAAGTTCTGTGTTCGCTGATTAGGTCTATTAGGTCCCCTTTTGTGGATGAGATTGAATCCAATGGGGAAATACCAAAGATCATTGCTTTATTGAATTCCCATGAGCTGCCAATAAGGGTTTTGGCTATGGATTGCGTTTTGGAAATTGGGTACTTTGGGCGCAAGGAAGCGGTGGAGGCTATGATGAAGGAGGGTTTGGTGAAGAAGCTGGTGGAGCTGCAGAGATCAGAGGTGGGTGGGGATTTGATTGAGTTGGAGGATCATCATGATGAAGAGGGTGAAGAAGAGAAGGTTGAAGAAGAAGAAGATGGGAAGAGGGAGAGTAGGCACGAGAGGTTCTTGGAGAGACACCCTTTTGCAAGCTGTGTGGCTAGGTTTGCAGTGCAATTGGAAATAGGGGAAGGGTTGAGGCAGAGAGAGAAAAGGGCTTTCAAGAGAGAGATTTTGGTAAGGGTTAGAGAGGCTTCTGTTTCTGATGCTGAATCTGCCACCATTCTTGCTGAGGTTTTGTGGGGTTCTTCACCTTAGTTTTGTTTGTATAAAATATTTAATTTAATTAGTTGGGAGGAATTGTAGGAACAAACAGGTATTTCCATTGTTCAAAACTTCAAATATTTATTAACACTTCCTGTTTACTTGTATTGTAATTGTATATGTTGTAATTTGGATATACGAATAGATTGTTGAACAACTGTGTCATGTCAACATGGCATTAAAACTGAAGGTCATGAACATTCTTTGATTTGGTAGAAAATGCATTTTTTTTTGTTGGAGTATATTTTTGTTTGTTCTGCATGGGTAGCGAATTAAGGTTTGGTGTGCAATAGAATGGGGGAAGAATTTGGAATTTTGAATACAGAATATGCTGAGGGAGGACAAGTCAGCTAAGCTGATGGCTAATCAGGATTTTGAAGGGAATCGTCATGGCATATGCCAATATTGTGGTGGGGATGCTTACAAATAAACAAAGCTTTATGTCATAACTGTGAAAAGGTGCTAACAAGGGAACAAAGAGTAGCTAAAGTCGGGGGGCAGTCACAAGGAGGAACAAGCGGTAATTGTGAGAAAAACCACCAATGGTTACAACAAGGGATACGATTTGGAAGGTTGATTAATCTACATGTGTTTATATTTTTAAAATAAAGAGTGCTTATCAAGTGAGAGATACTCGTCCGGTGGAACTCTGTGGGAGTATTTATGGAATAGCTTGACAGAATTGATATTCTGCTCCTACGTATCCCAAGTGGGAATCAAAGCAACATAGTTCTTAGTGAGGGGGTTAATTCCCTATTTATAGAGATTTTTAGGTATAACAGTTCTGGTTGGACTGTTATTGAGATCGCATCTATCTTTAGATATCCTGATAAGATTATGTTGTTATGATAACTAGATAAGGATAAGGCTCCGAGTTATACGGAGAGATATTTGAATAATCAAGTAAGATGTTTGACCAAGTCAGTTGTGACTGGATTGCACGGAATCGAGATGTCCTATCCGCGGTCTATGATGGGATAGGTCCGAGTATTTATCCTCGGCTAACAAGTGTATTAACAAGTCCTCGGCTTTGGAGGAGTTTGGGTCATGACCCATTTACAGTAAGCTCGGTCGATCCGGCCTTATACTTTCGGTCAGTACACAAGCCCCCCGAGCTCCGAGCTTAAATAAGCGAAAGAGCTGACATGTATCAAACCGAGCTTATACTTCGGTCACGTAGACTTTCTTCCTTCCGTGTTTCAAACCGTCATTTCAACTGAATTTTCCTTCTCCTTTTTTTTTTTTGTCAGAGAAGGCAATCATTCCCCTTCATCCTTCTGTTGTACGCTATAGGTGAGTAACCCTAGAGTTCCGCGCTCATTTAATGAGGGAGGAAAATTAAAAGTCGCGCCCTTTTCCCTCTCTCTTTTTTATTTAAAGGAACGTGAACCGTTGATTGTGTCTCTTCATCAACGGTTGGCATCTTTCTTTTATAAATATATCTTCTAATTCCACCTCGTTCTTCCTCGTCCATTACCTTCTTTCGCTCTTCAACTCGTTTTTGAGTTTCCGCAATCGTTTTTCTGCATTTCGTTCTTCAGGTACGTCGAGCCTTCTTCCTTCTCTCGTGTTTCTAAGTTTTATTTCTTACTTCCGGATATGAGTTCATCTGAGTCTACTGAGTCGAACACTTCGCCTCTGGTGGAACGCGAGATTTCTCCCATTGGGGGTTCTCCTTCAAACTCTTATGTTCCTCCACAGGAACTAAATGTCGGCCAAGTAAGGCCGTTCTCTTCCGGGTCATCTTCTTCTGGGTCTGGTTCTTCTGGGTTTGGTTCTCCCTCCCCCCAAATCTCCAAACCCAAAGCACGCAAACGACCCCAAAGGGTTCCTAAAGACCCTATTCCCGATATTACCCTTCCTGGGTATACCCGGGTTAAGGGCAAAGTTGGGGTTTATTTTTCTAGCTATCAATCTTTGGATTCGATCACTCGTCTTCGGTACCAGATTACTATTTCGGCATCTGGAGACGAGTCCGAGTTCATCTGTTCTCCTTGCTCGGGTAATGAGTATGTTTTCCTCCGCGCTCATCCTTCCGAGCCTTTTTTTACATATATGTATAAAACACTTTTTTCTCATCTACGTGTGTCTCTCCCCTTTACTGAGTTTGAGTGTGACGTTTTGAGAACCATGAATATCGCACCTATTCAGCTTCATCCTTACAGTTGGGCTTCCTTGAAAGCCTTTCAAATTCTCTGTCAATACATCGGGATGGAGCCTACCACTCCCAAATTTTTGTACTTTTACCAAACAAGGTTTGGTGAGAAAACTGGGTGGATCTCCCTCAATGGGCTGAACCGAAGAGGGTTGATTAGTTTGTATTCATCATCGTATAAAAATTTCAAAGTTGACTTCTTCCGAGTTCGCCCCTCGGATTCTCACCTTTCCTTCTTTTTTGACGAAAACGGTAGTGCCAGGTTTCCTTTGTACTGGCAATCGTCCCCTACCAAATTTGTTGGTTTTGAATACGAATCCCTTCCTGCCGAGGATAAACGGGATGTAGTTATATTAGAAAAACTTCCTCGGCCTCTCCATTGTGGACGTCTTCTGAAACTCCCCTTTTCATCCACTCCGAGAGCCGATTTTAAAAGTAAGTGTTCGACTTTTTAGTTTCTAAATATTTTTTGTATGTGTTCTTGTACTAACATCTTTCCTTTTTGGTAGTTATTATGGGGAAATTTGACTTTTCAAAGCTTTTGAAATCTGCCCCGAAGGAGGGTCCCTCAGTGACCGAGAAGCAGAAGAAGAAAAGAGTTTCTTCGGCCGCTGCTAAGGCCGCTGCTAAGGGGACTTCATCGCCCGCCCCTCAAAAAAGAAAAAGGGTGGAGATGGTAATTGATGCCGAAGATTCTTCCCCTCCCCGCCCGAGTTCCAAACGTCCTATCACTCATGAGACGGGTGCTAAGGAGCAAGAGGAGCAACTTCCCCTTCCCGCCGACTTGAAGTGGTATAACACTTCTTTGAAGGCAGGAACCTCGTCTCTCTGGAGCGATGAATTCAACCCCTTCCCTTCTTTTGACTCGCATTACCTGAAGGCTGCCGATCTCCGCTTAATTAAGCAGCATGGGGCTCAGTCTAGTATGGAGGCCCTCTCGCCCATCGTATCCGAGTCTTGCTCGGTCCGTTTGTGTAGCCGAGAATTGACAGATCGAGAGAAAGTCCCAGCGCTTGGAGGCCGAGTTTGCTTCGATCGAGAAGTCAAGGGGATCTCGCCCAGATTTCCTCGGAGCGCGATGAGCTGGCTCAAGCCAATAATCTTCTGAATACTACCATCGCCGAGCTTAATGGTTAGAACTCTGAGTTGAACTCCCAAGAAAAATTAGCTGAGGAGGATAAAGCTCGTGCTGAGAAGGAGCTCAAGGAGGCTCAGGTTGTAATTGAACAACTTAGAGCCGACTTCAATGCCGAGACTAAGGCCAAGATGGAGGTTCAGGAAGATTTGAAAGAGGCGACCGATTGCATCCTTGAGGAACAGCGGGCAGGTTTCGTAAAGGCCATCGCTCAGATTCAAATTCTCGCTCCGGAGATTGATATCTCGGGTACCGATGTAAATAAAGAGGTACAAAATGGGGAACTTGTTCCCATTATTTCCGAAGAGGAGGAAGAGGAGGAAGGGGGGAAGATTCTCCCGAGGACCACGTCGGTGCTGAAGATAGCCATAGGGATGAGTAATTGTATTTTTTGTTTTTCATACCCTCGTAATGGGTTTTTCCTTTGTAATCCTTGTTGATTTAATGAAAACTCTTCCAGCATTTTGATGACTTCCTCTTCCTCTTATAGCATTTGTTCGGCCGAGATATTCTTCGAATACTTCGAGTAAGACCGAAATATTTTATATTCCGAGGTTGTTTGTATTGCGTGCTCGACTGTTTAAACAAGACTTCGACTAAGGTCGAGATATTTTGTCATTCGTATCAAAAACGACTGGTTGTTATCAAATGCTAAATGCATGATTCACGTTTCATATACGCGTTCACACATTATGTGCCTTGGAAATTCCAGTGGGTTCATGCAATTACTGCTTTTTGCTAAGTTTCAAGATTTATTTTTTCAATAAACCTTTTTCTAGTGCATATCTCCTCTTTCCAACGCCTCTTCCCCCTTATAAATAGGGTTGTTTGTTTGCTTCACTTCTTCATTCTTCATCTTTTCGACCAGCAAAGTTCATACTCTTTTGACCCGAGTAATTCTCTTCATAATATTGCTAGGGGTTTACGTTCCTCTCTCCCAATTAACATCCTTTTTTGAGCTTTATAGCTGCCAAAAAGGATGTAATTGGGAGATGGGATCCAGAATCCCTTTCGTGATTTAATCCTTTTAAAAAGGATGTTAACTGGGAGAGCAACAATTTACGGGAGTGGAGAATGGGGTAGCAACCATCTCCTCCCGAAGCTGGCCAAGCGCCTCATCATCCAGCTTTCTCAGGGGGGAAGTGATTACTTCCTCCACCAAAGGAAGGTCGGGGCATCCGAGTGGGGGGACTACTGGCCACTTGGTCTTGCTCCAGTTCCGAAGATTTTGAGGTCGTCTCGGCCTTATTTTTTATTTCAGATTTGTAACTTTTAAGGCTCGAACTCGGCCTTATTTTCAATTTCAGCATTGTACTCGATTCCCTTAATAATTTCATGGCTCATATTTGGCCTTTGGATTCAGACTTTGTTCTTCTTTAATTGATGCTCGTACTCGATTTCTCTTAACAATTTCAAGGCTCGAACTCGGCCTTAATAATTTAATAGCTCGGACTCGGCTTGTAGGCTCAAACTTGGCCTTAAACAATTTAATGGCTCGTACTCGGCCTTTAGGCTCAAACTTGGCCTTAAACAATTTAATGGCTCGTACTCGGCCTTTAGGCTCAAACTTGGCCTTAACAATTTAATTGGCTCGAACTCGGCCTTTTGGCTCAAACTTGGCCTTAAACAATTTAATGGCTCGTACTCGGCCTTTAGGCTCAAACTTGGCCTTAACAATTTAATGGCTCAAACTTGGCCTTAAACAATTTAATGGCTCGTACTCGACCTTTAGGCTCAAACTTGACCTTAAACAATTTAATGGCTCGTACTCGGCCCTTAGGCTCAAACTTGGCCTTAACAATTTAAATATTCGCGGAATAATAGTAAATACATCGGCAAAATAAGAAAATGGACCAATGTTCATAATAAATTCTTTATTGGATAGAAGAAAAGTCTGCGGTGTGCCTCGTTAAAACCTTATCGGTCAAAACCCTTTTTTGGGAAAAAAATACCGAGGTAGGAAAAAGAGTACATCACCAGACTATATACATCAACTGTAATAAAATTTGAAATAGGAAGCATTCCAAGTTCTCGGAATAGATTTCCCTGATAATTCTTCTAATCTGTATACTCCGTTTCCTAAGTTTTCTACTACTCGGAATGGTCCTCCCCAATTCGCTGCTAGCTTACCCTCGGTACGATCTCTTCTTGCTTCTCCTTGCATTCTTAGCACCAAGTCCCCGTGCACGAAACTCCTCGATTTTAGCTTTGAATTATACCTCCGAGTAGCTCTTCGTTTGCAGGCTTCCTCTCTGATTTTAGCCTCTTCTCTGATCTCCTCCACCAAGTCAAGTTCGACCCTTAGGTTGCTTTCATTCTCATTCTGCTCATATTACATTCGCCAAAAAGACGGCTCACCGACCTCAACTGGGATCATGGCATCCGTTCCGTATGTCAGCCTGAAGGGTGTTTCTTGAGTAGTGGATTGTGGCGTGCAGTGGTAGGCCCAAAGAATACTCGGCAATTCTTCTGCCCAAGCTCATTTAGCTTTTCCCACTCTCTTCTTCAGCTCTCCGAGAATGACTTTGTTGGCTGCCTCGGCTTGTCCATTGGTATGGGGATGTTCCATCGATGTGACATGATGTCTAATACCAAGATTGACATAGAATTCTTGCAATGATTTATCTATAAACTGCCTTCCATTATCGGTGACAATTGCGAAGGGAATTCCATGCCTGCGGATGATATTTTTCCAAACGAACTTTTGTACCTTCTGGGCAGTAATTCTTGCCAAAGGTTCTGCTTCAATCCACTTTGTGAAGTAGTCTACCCCTACCAAAAGAAATTTGACTTGACCTTTGGCTATGGGGAATGGTCCAAGTATATCTATCCCCCACATAGCAAAGGGCCAAGGCGAGTTCAATGTGTGAAGTTCCCCGGGCGGGGTACGACTTATATTGGCAAATCTTTGACATTCATCACATTGTTTCGTCCATTCAATACAATCTGCTCGGATGGTAGGCCAATAGTATCCTGCTCGGACTACCTTGGAGGCCATCGATCTGCCCCCGTAGTGAAAACCACAGATTCCTTTGTGAACCTCTTCCATTACATATTTTGACTGGGCTTTAGTTAGACACTTCAACATTGGTACCGAGAATCCCCTTTTATACAACTCTCCAGAAATAATAGCAAAATGACTCGCTCTAAGCCTGATTTTTCTGGCCTCGGCGTGATCTGGGGGCAAAGTACCTGAGGATAAATATTCCCATATGGGTGTCATCCATTCTCGGTCAGCCGATTCATTAGCCATCACCTCTCCAAGTGTAATACTTGGTTCATTAATAGTTTCCTGAATAACTGTCTTATGCTGGCCTGGCCTCTTAGTGCTGGCCAATTTTGACAGTAGATCAGCCCGAGTATTTTCTTCCCTGGGAATGTGTTCAATAGTAAATTTCTCAAAATTGGAAATTAACTGATTTACTTTACATAAATACCTGGTAAGTTGAGGTTCTTTTGTTTGGTATTCTCCAGAGATTTGACCTGTGACCAGCCGTGAATCACTTCGGCATCTAACAGCTTTTGCTCCCATTTCCCTAGCCAACATTAACCCTGCTATCAAGGCTTCGTATTTGACTTGGTTGTTTGAGGTTTTGAACTCAAACTTTAATGATTGCTCTAGGATTAGCTCCCCCGGACCCTCCAGTATTACTCCAGCTCCACTGCCTTTGACACTCGAGGATCTATCCACGTATAGATTCCACCATAAATCTTCAGTAATCGGCAGCGGATTGAGCTCGGCTATGAAGTCAGAGATACATTGAGCTTTCAGGGGACCTCTCAACTCGTACTTGAGGTCAAACTCGGATAATTCCACCGACCAAGCAATCATGCGGCCTGCCAACTCAGGCTTTTTGAGGATTTGCTTAATAGGGTGATCAATTTTGACAATCACCTGGTGACTCTGGAAATATGGACGCAATCGCCGAGCTGCAGTTATAAGAGCTAAAACTAGCTTTTCTACAACTTGATACCGGGTTTCAGCATCATGAAGAACTCTGCTGATGAAATACACCGGCATTTGTGTTTTCTCTACTTCTTGAACAATGACCGCACTGATGGCATACTCGGTAGCTGACAAGTATAAATACAACTCTTTCCCTGGGATAGATCGAGTTAATATTGGCGGTGAAGACAGAAAGGTCTTAAAGTCAACAAAGGCCTTCTCGCATTCCTCAGTCCACGCGAAAGTTTGAGGTTTCTTCAACAATTTAAAGAAAGGCCGAGCTTTCTCTGCAGATCTAGGGAGAAACCGAGATAATGATGCTAGGCGCCCTGCAAGCCGTTGCACTTCTTTAACATTTTGTGGACTTCGCATCTTAATCACGGCTTGACATTTGTCCGGATTGGCCTTGATTCCCCGGTGTGTCAACATAAAACCGAGGAATTTTCCGCCTTGGACACCATAAACACATTTTTCTGGATTTAGTCTCATATTGTACTTTCTTAATTGCTGAAAAATTTCTTCCAAATCCCTCGGATGATTATTGTGGTTATCGGATTTTACAACCATATCATCCACGTAAACCTCCATGTTCTTCCCGATCTATTTTTCAAACACTTTGTCCATGAGCCTTTGATAAGTTGCTCCAGCATTTTTTAATCCGAATGGCATTACCCGGTAACAATAGTTTGAGCCTTCGGTTATAAAAGCTGTTTTTTCCTCGTTCGGGGGATACATTCGTATCTGATTGTACCCCGAGTGTGCATCCAAGAAGCTCAAAATTCTGTACCCAGAAGCACCATACACCAACCTGTCAATACTTGGTAAAGGATAAGAATCCTTTGGACAAGCTTTGTTTAAGTCTGTATAATCAGTGCACATTCGCCACTTGTCGTTTGCTTTTTTAACCAGAACCACGTTGGCCAGCCAAGTAGTGTATTCTATTTCTCGAATAAAGTTGGCTTTAACCAATTTTGTTGTTTCTTCCTCTACCACTTTTCTTCTTTCCTCACCAAGTCTCCTTTTCCGTTGAGCTACCGGTTTTGCATCGGGACAGATTGCTAGTTTGTGACATAAGAAATTGGGGTCAATCCCCGGCATATCTGATGTTACCCAGGCGAACAAATCGGCGTTGCTCCGGAGTACTTCCGTTATTTTTTCTTTTAAATTCGGCTCGAGTTGACCTCCTAGTTTAGTGCACTGATCGGGCTGTAATCCAAGCTGGAATTTTTACAACTCCTCGATGGGTTGTGGCCGTTGTTCTTGCATGTCAGTCCTCGGGTCTAGTTCAACAGAACTAACCAAGTTTACAGACTCGTCTTTTCCTTTTTCTAGTGTTTCTTCAGGTGTAGATTTGAGTTTGCTCACACGCAGGCTATCTGCATAGCACTGTCTGGCCATTTTTTGATCAGCCCGGATAGTAACTATGCCTCCCGAGTTGGAGGGGAACTTCATAGTAAGATGGGGAGTAGAGACCACGGCTCCCAACTCATTCAAGGATGGTCTTCCAATCAAGATATTGTATGATGTTACTGCATTAACCAACACGTACCTGATCAGAATAGTTTTGGACGTTTTGCTATCTCCAAAAGTAGTTAGGAGGTCTATGTACCCTCGGGTATCCACCTGCTCTCTAGCAAAGCCGACGAGTTTACTGTCGTATGGCTGAATAGATTTTTCTGGGATCCCGAGCTTTTGAAATGTTGAATAATATAGAATATCAGCTGAGCTTCCCTGGTCGACGAGAGTTCTCTTGACAAAGAAGTTGACCAATTGCACAATGATTACCATTGGGTCGTCCTGATTAGGATCCATACCCAAGAAGTCTTCATCGGAGAAAATAATCTGCGGGGAAATTCTCGGGGGTTTTCCAACCACCGAGTTTACAACCCGAATAGCCCGCAGGTGTTTTCTCCGAGCTGAACTCGTTGTGCCTCCTCCCGCAAATCCACCTGAAATAGTATTTATTACACCTCGGACAGTATTATCCTCCGCTCTCCTTTCATTCTGCTCTTCCCTATTTTCTCTTCTTTCATCATTTTGCCGACCATCACCCCTTCCCGGGTTTTGGCCGCCTCCTCTTCTTCTACCTCTGCCACGCCCTTCACCATTGTTGTGACTTCTCTTAATGAAATTATTCAGATGACCAGCTTGCACTAGCTCTTCAATCTTGTCACGCAAGACCCAGCACTCCTCGGTGGTATGCCCGTAGTTACGATGGTACCGACAATGCTTCTGTCGATCAACGTTCTCGGGCGTGTGACCACGGTTGGGGAGTGGCAAAAGTTCTGCGTTGTATGCTTCCTCAAACACCCGAACTCGATTGGTGTTGAGGGGGGTATAGTGCTCATACTTTGGCCCCCTATATGAATGCTCGGATGTCTTTTTGAATTTCTGCTTGTCACCTCCAGCTCTCCTCATTTCTTTCCCCTCTCGTCTATCAGAATCATCGGTTCTTTCTCTCTTCTTAGACTCTTCTATTTCTTCCATATTAATGAATCTTTTCTCCTTAACTCGTCCATGCTGGATGGAGGCTTCCGAGCTAGATGTCTGGCGAAAGGGCCGGGTCGTAATCCAGTCAAGATAGTATGCAGTGCGACATCGGCACTGAGATTCCGGATCAGGACAGTCTCTTTGCTGAACCTGGCCATAAAATCACGCAGGGACTCATTTTTTTCTTGCTTAAAATTTACCAACGAAGCCGAGGTTTTTTGATGAGCTCGGCTCGTGGCAAACTGAGCATTTGGTCACAAACGTGTCAAAGGAGTCAATTGACACTGGCGGTAGCTGGGTATACCAGCTTAACTCAGCGTCTTTCAGAGTAGTAGGGAAAACTTTACACATAACAGCATCGTCATTGGTAAAGAGATATATTTGGGTGGTAAAAGCATCTAAATGACGTTCTGGATCCGTGGTGCCATCATACCTGTCAATGTTTATTGATTTGTAATTGGCTGGTAGAGGAACTCCCATGATGGCATCAGTTAAGGGATGTCTCGGCTTCCGCGTGCCAGCCCTTTCATTAGGCCTATTTACCTGAAGTGAAAGTTCAGCGGCCTGTCTAGGAAATTCCTCCTATTCTCTTCGGTCAACATGATGAGAAACACGGGGTTGTGAGATTCCTTCTTCTCTGTGCGTGTTCCTGGATCCTTCATTCCCAGCTGTACGGCACTCTCTCTCATGAGGAGAAGAGGCAGATCTTTCTCGGCTTTGCTCTCGTTCACGACGGCTGTTCTGCCGACGAATCTCTTCATTCTCCCTTCTCAGCATTGCCACCTGCGCGAGAAGTTCTTGAATAATGGGATTGTCGGTCATCATCGCTGGGTTTATGGATCGTTCTCCATTATCCCCATCGTTGGCATTCTCCAGCCCCTCTCTCCTGCCGTTCCCGCTCCTTGTCCTCACCATTGTATGTGATATGGGAAAATTTTGCTTCGATTCCCACAGACGGCGCCAATGTTCCGTCCGAATATCTCAAGTGAGAGATACTCGTCCGGTAGAACTCTGTGGGAGTATTTATGGAATAGCTTGACAGAATTGATATTCTGCTCCTACGTATCCCAAGTGGGAATCAAAGCAACGTAGTTCTTAGTAAGGGGGTTAATCCCCTATTTATAGAGATTTTTAGGTATAACAATTCTGGTTGGACTGTTATTGAGATCGCATCTATCTTTAGATATCCTGATAAGATTATGTTGTTATGATAACTAGATAAGGATAAGGCTCCGAGTTATACGGAGAGATATTTGAATAATCAAGTAAGATGTTTGACCAAGTCAGTTGTGACTGGATTGCACGCGACCGATATGTCCTATCCGCGGTCTATGATGGGATAGGTCCGAGTATTTATCCTCGGCTAACAAGTGTATTAACAAGTCCTCGGCTTTGGATGAGTTTGGGTCAAGGCCCATTTACAGTAAGCTCGGTCGATCCGGCCTTATACTTTCGGTCAGTACAAGCACCTTCATTGGAAGTTCTTAAATGGTTCTTTATCTACAACCGGTTCTTCCCGAAAACTATATTGGAGACAAGTAAACTGAAATTCTTGTATACAAGCTGTTATTTACTACTAACTGAGTACTTTTTTTTTTTAGACAGACTAATAATCGAGTTCTTATGATTAAAAAATTGTTTTCCCTTACTCATTGTATCTGATTGAAGGAGGGAGAAAAAAAAATTGGGACCTACTAATAGTAAATTAAGAATCCAAGTTGGGGTCTATTATAGAAGTGTAAACTTATGAAAGTTCTTAAATCTTATGTGATATTGTAAGATTCATTAAAAGTGAATAAAAAATCTAAATTGAGTATCATGCTCTTACATGACTTAATTAAACAAGTCGCCAAAACTATAAGGTATTTTTTTATACAATAAAGCTAAAAGGCCTCGTTAGTAATTATCTGAAATTTTTCAAATTTTTTTTATTATTATTGGATAATACTCAAGACAGCTCTATCAATGCAATGTACTCCATTCAATGCAATGCATCATTAAGTTAGTTAAGTTAGTTAGTTAAGTTAGTTATCATAGGTCCAGTTAGTTAGCTCCTGAGTTTGTTAGTTAGTTGTAAACATAGCATAGTAGCGGACTTGTATAAGAGCTGAGGAATGAGCCATTGTTGAATCAAGTTTCACATTCAAGCATTTCACAAAACGTTTTAATTAGAACCTGCAAATTAGTTTGACATGTTTTATTTCGTAACTTAAACAGTATTAGTGTCTCTCGAGGTCGTGATGAATTTTAATATGCATTGACCAGCCTTGTTTCTGTCTCCCTGTGTATTTTCTACACTTTGTGTTGGAGAACTTTCGTAAGAAAGAAATGGTCAGCCTTTTTTCTACATTATGTCGTCCTTCATTTTCAAGTAAAATAGAGGGATGGATGGAAAGTTTCGGTGTTATCCCCAGGGAATTGAGTATTGTGATCTGGGTTGGGAATTTTTTACTGAAATGCATGGGTATTATTTTAAAATAATCAAAAATAGTTTATTCAATAGTCAGAATTTAAACCGGGAATTCATATAAAAAAAAAATTTAAACCTGGAATAAAATAAATATAAATTGTAATGACGTTTGTGACATTTACAAATTTTTGCCTACAATTTTTCACTCTCTAACCATGATTACCATAATTATTTATTAATTTTTTAAGTTCACTATCATACCAAGTAATGTAAACAAGATATGTAAGTGTTCAAACCCCTTCCAACGGAAATTCGTTCCATACCTAAGATTGGGATTCGAACCTCAGTCACTTGGTTAAGGGACACAAGTCCACCATCACTTATGCCAACCATCGGTTATGAACAAGATCTGGTCCTGTCATGTAAAGATACAAATCTTTTAAAATGTAATTAACGGATCATACAAGTAATCGTAGTAGGTTTTTATTATATGATAAAAATTGTGTCTTTTTTCTTCCTCAACGAGATATATTATGTTGTTTAAAAATAAGAGAGATTTACATCCATTGAAAATTCACACCATTACACGTTTTGATATTTGTTTGTAATCCCTTATTTTTTCACAAATGCTTGCTTTTACTTCTACTTAGCCATTTGTTCCAAGAGGAACGAGTCAAAGGTTCAAAGGAGCGTGCAGAAATTGGCATCATGGAAACTTCAAGACAATTGCCGTCTATTTAAAAATTTCAATGTCTTTTTATCATAGAGCATAGTGCACGGACCACTTCCTTATGTGAATTGGATACTGCAAAACCAAATGCAGATAAATATGAGTGAGTCACCATCATCATCGGCCTTCTTATTCAACCGTGTCTTTCTCAGCTTCTAAATTAAAGAGGCAGTAAAACAAGTACATAAGAAAACATTTTGATAACCTTGTATTTGTCATGTTGGCGAAAATTGGACGGAGGTAAAAGGTTGATATAGCCAAGTTATCACTTACCAGACCCAAAGAGAACACATATCCAAGATGTGTGACAAATATTTGGCTTCTTTTTATTTAAAAAAAAAATTTGTTTCTAGTGCTTCTTAAATTGAAAATATCGGATTCACGTTACTTTCATTTACATTTTGATAGGGACTCACTATATTTCACAGAAATTAAGAGGGAAGCAGACTATTTTTTCTCTGAATAATTCTGACCTTTCTATTCCATTCACTGTTTATATAAATAGAGCTTCATACAGTCATGAGAATTTGAAAATGAATCTTTCCAATAGCTGGCAAATATGTCCTAGGATAATACGGAAATGCAATACTGCAAAAGGTAAATGCAACATAGCAAAAAGTAAATAACAGATCCTATGACTAATGGACAACTCATCCTTAGGTAATAACAAACTCCTAAAGCTACGGGAACCAACTTTCCTTGCTCTGCTTAGTGGCTGTAATCATCCCAGCCTTGTGGCTTTCTCAGGTTCCTTCTAGGCCTCTCATTTGGAGGAGGTGGTGGTTCAGCAATGTTTGGCCCATTGAGTCCAATAGAGGCAGGCCCAACTAAGCTAGTGTCTTGGCTTCTATCATTCCCATTCCCTTCGAAAATCACCTTGTCCTCAAGGTGGTAAGAATCTTGCAAAGTCTTCCAATCCTCCCATGAAGTTTCTTCAGGAGGCAAACCGACCCATTGGACAAGAACCAATTTTTTTGGCGGGTTTGAAGTAGAGTCCCATCTATAGTCCAAGATGGATAGGGGTGTAATCACAGGTTTATCATTTAGCAAAATTAGGAGAAGATCTTGCTGGGGAGGGATTGAACCGTGGTGAAGCTTGAGTAATGAGCAGTGAAATACAGGGTGAATTTTGGAAGATGAGGGTAAGGCCAACCGATATGCAACAGGGCCAATTGTTTCATTAATTTGGTAAGGACCATAGTAGCGCTTACCGAGCTTGCTATACTGAGTACCGGAGACTGAGGTTTGTCTATAAGGGTGGAGTTTCACATACACCCAATCACCAACGTGGTATTGGACATATCTGCGACGACAATCAGCTGAGGCCTTCATTTGTTCTTGCGCCTTGAGTAATTTCCTCCTAAGTGATTGAAAAAATCCTCTCTAGTTGATAAAAGAGAATCCACAGCTTCGACAGAAGAGGTTCCCACGAGATAGGACGGGATGTTGGGGGTGGTTTGCCATAGGTTACTTGAAAGGGAGTGAGCCCTGCAGCTGAGTGATGTGCAGTGTTGTAGGACCATTCGGCAAGGCTAAGGTATTTGCCCCATTGTGAAGGTTGAATGTGCACAAAAGCTCGCAAGTATTACTCCAAGACTCGGTTGAGGACCTCGGTTTGGTCATCGATTTGCGGATGGTAGGAGGTGCTTATTTGAAGCTTAGTGCCATTCAACTTAAATAGTTCCTTCCAAAAACTGCTCACGAATACTGGGTCCCTATCGGAAATGAGACTCTTTGGGAAACCATGGAGTTTGCAAACCATATCCAAGAAGAGTTGGACAACCTTGAAGGCTGTGAAGTGAGCAGGCAGCATGCCGAAATGGGCGCCCATGGAAAAGTGATCCACAACAACCAAGATGATTGTGAACCCATGGTAAGGTTGCAGACATGTGATGAAGTCTAGAGATGAGTCTTCCCATGGGTTGGAGGGAATCAGAATTGGTTGGAGGAGTCCCGCTGGTTTCTTGGTGACATATTTTGTGTGTTGGCAATCTTGGCATTCCAGTACAAATTTGTGAACATCATTTTTCATTGTAGGCCAGTAGAATTTTTCCATGAGGCGACTCAAGGCCTTCGCAACTCCCGTATGTCCTCCAATGGAAGATTTATGGAATTCAGCCAGCAACAAGGGAATGAAGGAATTACCCTTATTAATCCAAATGCGATTTTTGTACAGTAACAAACCAGAACAGAGCTTGTGATGTGGAAAGTTTTCTGGATGTTGCTGCACTTGTTGTTGAAGGGCCACAAAATCATCACAGAGCTGTAATTCCCTCTTTAGATCATCTAAGAATTTGAAGTGTGGAATGGACAAAATCCAACTGGCTTCAGCGCTTGGATCATGAACACGTGACAATGCGTCAGCTACTGTGTTGTGCTTGCCTGCTTTGTACCGGATGCAATAATCATATCCCAGGAGCTTTGTGAGGTAGATTTTTTGTTCTGGTGTTTGTACATTTTGACTCATGAGCTCCATGAGACTTTTATGGTCAGTCATGATAATGAAGGGGTGACCAACCAGGTATTGTCTCCAATGTTTCACAGCTGCAGTAATAGCATGCAACTCTCTAACATATGTTGAAGATCACAAAAGCTTGGGACAAAATTGTTTTCCGAAGTAAGAGATTGGATGACCATCCTGTAACAGAACTGCACCCAAACCAGAACTAGAGGCATCGTTTTCAATAATAAATGGTTTAGAAAAATCAGGGAGGGCGAGTACCGGGGTAGTGGACATGGCGGATTTGAGGGTGGCAAACGCCGCTTGGGCATCAGGATTCCAATTGAACTGGCCTTTGCATAGTAAGAGTGTGAGCGGAGCAGCAATTTTAGCATAGCCTTGAACGAACCTGCGGTAGATCCCGATGAGCCCCAAGAATCCTGTCAAGGAACGAATGGAATTTGGGACCGGTCAGTCTTGCATAGCTTGGATTTTGGTTGGCTCGGGCTCGACACCGTTAGCCAACATGATATGCCCGAGATATTCAATCTTACGTTGTCCAAATTCACACTTGGATTGCTTGAGGTAGAATTACCCTTCCCTTAATTTATGAAATACCAGTTCCAGGTGGTGCACGTGTTGTTCGAGTCGATTACTGTAAACCAGTATATCGTCGAAAAATACCAGAACAAAGCGACAGAGGAATGGCTTGAAGAGGTCATTCATGGTAGCTTGGAAGGTTGAGGGAGCATTACAGAGACCGAATGGCATTACCCGGTACTCGTAATGGCCTTGGTATGTACGGAACACCATCTTGGGTATGTCATCGGGCTTCATTAGAATTTGGTGAAACCCTTGTGTTTGGTCGAGCTTGGAAAACCAGCTAGCTCCTCCCAACTCGTCAATCAGCTCGTCGATCATTGGGATGGGGAATCGATCCTTCACCATAATGGAGTTCAAAGCCCGGTAGTCGACGCAGAAGCGCCAAGTTCCGTCCTTTTTCTCGACAAGAAAAACCAGAGAAGAAAATGGACTTCAACTTGGTTGAATTATACCAGCAGCTAGCATTTTCCCTACCCGGTGTTTAATTTCCTATTTTTGAAAGTGAGGGTAGCAATAGGGTCAAACATTTATGGGGGAGGCATTTGGGTGGAGATGTATGGTGTGGTCGGTTGTTCTAGGGGGAGGTAGGAGGTGGGTTTCTGGAAGACTGGGAGAATTGGGCTAGGAGAGGCGTTACTAGGTCAGGGATGAGGGAATGGGTTGAGTGGGTCTTTTGGGTCGTGTAAGAGGGATCCAAGGTGTGGCCCAATTGTACATGGAAGAAAGTTGTGCCCCTGTGAGTTTGAATCAAACGCTTCACTTGCTGGTGTGAAATATCGATTGGGGCAAGTCGAGAGTGACCCTTTAGTTCAATGGGTTGGCTATTTTGTGTGAAGGACATGGTTAGGGAGTTATAATCTGTTAAAACAGGGCCCAGTTTCTTTAGCTATTCTACCCCAAATACCATGTCTGCCCCACTGATTGGCATAACAAAGAGGTCCACCAAAAATAAATGATTTTGGATTGAAACTTGGACATTTCGGCAGACTTGGTCACAAGTAAGTTCACTGCCATTTCCCACCATGACATGGAGTGGCTTGGTTTGTTGGGCCGAAAGTTGGAGGAAGCGGACCATCTTGTCCTGCACAAAATTGTGGGTGCTCCCCCATCAATCAGGATGATAACTTCATGGCCACCAACCTTTCCAGTCAAGCAAGCTCAAGAGGTCTCGGGGCGTTCTGAAAGTAAATGGAATCGAACGGATCTATACACGGGTTGATGCGGGTTGGTCGGGTTGGGAGGGGGAGTCCGTGGGGGGATTTCCAGATCCGAGTTCTCTATCTTCCACCGCAATGATGAGGAAGAGGATGATTTGCATTTGTGTGTAGGGTGTGGACCTTTGATTCGATGTAGGAGGGGTTCTAGAGCCAATTTTTCTTTCTATTTCTCGGCGGGGACCGCCATTTGCATTGGCGGGGGGGACATTTGAAGGTTGTTTTCGGGGTGGGTAAGAGTGGGGCGGTGGTAATCTAGGCAGTGGAAGAGGGCAATGTGTAAGTGGGTGGGTGGAAGGGTTTCGGGCGGGGGAGGCATTTGGAATCACCGAGCTTGTCTTCTTGGAGTTTGGCAAGGGCGGAGGCTTGGATTAAAGTGAGGGGTTGGAGATCTTGCACCTCGCACCGATGTCGGCGGTGAGGCCGGAGATGAAGCAGCCGATGAGGAAGGTAGGTGGGAGGCCCACAATGCGATTGGCTAGGCGTTCAAACTCAGAGAGGTAGTCATTAACAGAGCCTCGCGGGTAGGTAAGAGTGGGGCGGTGGTAAACCGGGAAGTGGAAGAAGGCAATGTGTGAGTGGGTGGGTGGAAGGGTTTCGGGCGGGCGAGGTGTTTGGAATCACCGAGCTTGTCTTCTTGGAGTTTGGCAAGGGCGGCGGCTTGGATTAAAGTGAGGGGTTGGAGATCTTGCACCTCGCGACGGATGTTGGCGGTGAGGTCGGAGATGAAGCAGCTGAGGAGGAAGGTAGATGGGAAGCCCACAATGCAATTGGCTAGGCGTTCAAACTCGGAGAGGTAGTCGTTAACAGAGCCTCGCGGGTGGGTAGGAGTGGGGCGGTGGTAATCTGGGCAGTGGAAGAGGGCAATGTGTAAGTGGGTGGGTGGAAGAGTTTCGGGCGGGGGAGGCGTTTGGAATCACTGAGCTTGTCTTCTTGGAGTTTGGCAAGGGTGGCGACTTGGATTAAAGTGAGGGGTTGGAGATCTTGCACCTTGCGGCGGATGTCGGCGGTGAGGCCAGAGATGAAGCAGCCGAGGAGGAAGGTAGGTGGGAGGCCCACAATGCGATTGGCTAGGCGTTCAAGCTCAGAGAGGTAGTCGTTAACAGAGCCTTGCGGGTGGGTAAGAGTGAGGCGGTGGTAATCTGGGCAGTGGAAGAGGGCAATGTGTAAGCGGGTGGGTGGAAGGGTTTCGGGCGGGGGAGGCGTTTGGAATCATTGAGCTTGTCTTCTTGGAGTTTGGCAAGGGAGGCGACTTGGATTAAAGTGAGGGGTTGGAGATCTTGCACCTCGCGGCGGATGTCGGCGGTGAGACCGGAGATGAAGCAGCTGAGGAGGAAGGTAGGTGGGAGGCCCACAATGCGATTGGCTAGGCGTTCAAACTCAGAGAGCTAGTCGTTAACAGAGCCTCGCTAGGTTAGTTTGAAGAGGGCACCTTTTGGATCGTCGTAGTATGACGGTGCAAAACGAAGCTCCAGAGCCTCCAAGAGACATGTCCACGAGGTAATCTGGCCATTCTTAAACATCCACTGGTACCATCCAAGAGCTGGGCTGTCAAGGTAAAAGGAAGCGACTCGGATCTGCTCATCCTCCGGGGTGCTGTGGTAGTCGAAGAACTGAGATATCTTAAATATCCACCCTATGGCATCGGTGCCATCGAAGCGGGGGATATCAAGCTTCATGAGGTGCTTGGTAGGGGGTGGTTCGGGTTGGCTAGAGGTGTCATCATCAGAGGTGGAATGAGTGTTTTCAAGGTTGGTTAATTTGGTGAGGATGGTGTCCAGTTTTGTTTCAAAGATGGTTTGTGAGTGGTTGATGGAGGCGACTTGCTCCTCGAGGCGGTCAATACGGGCGGCGTTGGAAGACATGGTTATGTCAATGAAAGCACCAGATGATAGGGACTCACTATATTTCACAGAAATTAAGAGGGAAACAGACTATTTTTCTCTGAATAATTCTCTGGCCTTTCTATTCCATTCACTGTTCATATATATAGAGCTTCATCCCATCATGAAAATTTGAAAAAGGAATCTTTCCAATAGCTGACAAATCTATCCTAGGCTAATACGGAAATGCAATACTGCAAAAGGTAAATGCAACATAGCAAAAAGTAAATAACATATCCTATGACTAATGAACAACTCATCCTTAGGTAATAACAAACTCCTAAAGCTACTAGTACCATTTTCCTTGCTCTCTTTAGTGGCTGTAATCGTCCCAGGCTTATGACCTTCCCAGGTTCCTTCTAGGCCTCTCATTTGGTGGAGATGGTGGTTCAACATTGTTTGGCCCATTGAGTCCAATAGAGACAGGCCCAACTAAGCTAGTGTCTTGAGTGCTATCATATTTTTGCCACACCTAATGATAGAATGAGAATATAGATAAATAAATTACCAGTAAAAAAAAGTGACATACATGTCCTATTTGACTATGTGATCTAATCAGAAAAGAGGTGTGCAAAAATGAGACGCAATCGTGTATAATCAATTATCCAAGGACAACCCAGCCTAATATTTGCCACGTCTTTCAATTTTTTCCACATAAGTAAATCATCCTACGTGGCTACTCTCTACCGTCAGCATATTCCTCTATTGCTCCATGCGTTGCAAACTAGCAATGTGTCTTGACATAAAAAAGAGGAATTCCCTGAACACACGAAACCTAGGACCACTGCCCAGTCACTGTCGCTCCCCCATCCCAGCACATCAACCCTTCGACCACCTGGCAGCATCGCCACCAAGATCAGGACCCATGCGCGTCGTCGATCGCCCGCCCCTTCTCTCGGTGTTACGCTGTGCAGGTGAAGGACCAACTCCCTTAGGTTCTTTCAATGCTCTGTTCCTTATTTGATCGGCACGATGGCGCTATACCCCTGACCTCGCCGTCGTCGGGGATGCTATACCCCTGCTTCGCTTCGTCGTTGACAGGCACCAAGGCTAATTGAGTTTCAATGTGTGTGAGTGTGTTTCTTTTCTTTTCTTTTCTTTTTTTACAAAAGATATGATTGTACATCAGACTCTTTGTAATTGTAGTTCCCATCGACTGCTTTACTTTATCATTCTTTGTTGATTAATTTACTGTCAATTGCATCATTTTGTTTCTATTAGTTTATAAATTTAGCATCACACTCCACAAAATGGACATATTATTACATCACATTTGCTCTCTCTATTGTTCCTATTTTTTTATTACATATCTAAATGGTATATAATTCCTATCTTCCTCTTTAAGCTTCATCTTTCATCTGTCTATTGCATAAGAACCTATGAGTTGCTCAAAAAAATTTCTTGCTCTATGCTTATTTTCTCTTGCTTTAGTTAACATGCTAATCATGACCCATGAGTAACAGCTTTGCCATGTTGTTCTTTTAACTCTGCATTTTTTATATTCCATTCTTCAATATTTGTTATTAGTATTACAATTTCTAATTTTACTAAAAACATTGGCTCAAGATTTTTCTAATTCTCTTTAGCTTCAACTTCTCATTGACTGTGTTACTGGGCATTTAGGAAATGAGAAGGTTCGTCCTATTTTCCTCTACAAAAGCTATCAGGCTGATGATTATTTTTTAACATCATAACATTTTGCTCAATAGTTGGATGCAAGGAAGAGTGATCACTTCAGGTTTTTCTCCATTGTGATAAAGTATCGACAAGCACATGAAATATTCAGTCATGAAAATTTTCTCAGCAAGGTAATTGCTTCTCATTTTAATGAGCTAATTATGCAAACACATTGCCATTTTTCTGTAAAAAAAAAAAAAAATGCCGCAATCTGTGCTTGTGGAACAATTTATTTTTTGCAGAATGACATAACATGGCATGAAGACAATTGGGACAACTATGACATCAAATTTCTTGCATTTTCGTAAGAATATATGCATATAATCAATTGGAAAATTAGAGAAAAATCATATTGCATTTTTAGAAAAGATTTTTAAAATTTTGTTTTTTTGCTTCTTTGAGTCTTTTTAATTAGTGGAATGTCTATTGCTGATAACCGAGACTGGCTTCACAGCTCTTTGTTTTCCCCGCTATGCTTATGTTACGCATGTGAATACAAGCTTCATGACAGAAGTGGACGAGATATCTAACTGGCTTTTAATGCTCATGACAACTTTATGAAAGTTTTGCTGCCCACATGGCACATCCCCAACAAAGAGAATGTGGTTTTGCGTGGTAAGGTTTCTACCCATTCCACCAATGTTTTGGAATTTATCTCAATAGTTTTACATTATTTTCACTTTCGTGTTTATTATAACTACTTGCAGAAGCAGAAGTACGATGTATGCAAAGACTAGATGAATTCCCACAAGTGAGGTATATAAGGAGACAACAACTTAATTTCAGAAGAAATTCTACCATCCTTGCAAATACACGTAAGTATTTGTGATTGAACAAATTATTTTTATCTGTTAATATTTTGAACAAATGCTTTGGATCATTTTCGTTATTGCTTTTAGGATATTGTAGCTCAATTTGCTATTATAATGACAATCAACCGTGGTTTATTTACTAATCCTTAATCATCACAAAAATTATGTGAGCAAACACAGACACACACAAAAAGACATATATTTGTTCAGCCCATATCATGCACTTTTAATGGAATTTGTGCCAACAGGTGGAATGATGAATCCAGTTACTGACCTTCCTTCAAAATCGTCTGTCTTTCATGTCAATCTACATTCATCCCTAGGATATGAATAATTTTTGCTATTTATTAATCCATATTTGTATTTTGTATTGAAAGAAATAGAAGAACTTTTCAAACTTTAGCCCCTTCTTTTCGAGATGTTAACTTTGGGTTAATTTAACAGACCTTTAGTGTATACTTGACAACTTTTATGAAAGAATATGATTGCAGTTGTTCAACATTGTTAAAAAAAGTCGCTTCCAATATTTGATATTTTACTTCTACATGCTTTTGGCATAATTTCCCATATTTCATGTACTTACTATGCAAGTTCCAAAGTTTGGAATTTTGGTTTCAGTTACTGACAATATAAAAGCCTTGCACATGCACATTTTTTGTGCATGCACGCACATTTCAGTGCTTTTATCTGTGCTATCATCTCATCTTGAAATTTACATTGTACTTAATTAAAGTGACATTAGGATATTGTTTGGATAGGTTAACATGAAAACTATAAATATGCATGTAGCTAAGTAATTAAGGTAAATTTGCTACTGAAAGTCAAAAGATTATTCTTCACATGGAAATTATTCATTAATAAGACACCGAAACTAAAAAATAGCATTAAAATGCACCCCTGTAGCATCTATTAGATGCTCAAATTGTTATTTTTACCGGTTGGTCATCTTTATTTTACTTTCATTTTCTCTATTCTTTTGTTTTCACATTTTTTATTGTACATTTTCCCCTTTCCACATGGTTCATGGAAGGGCATCTTTAAATCTATTGGATAAGCCAAAGATTTTGTTAAAAAAGAAACTGGAACCACTTAGTACAAGAGGTACTAAGAGGAAAACTGTCACCAAAAGAATACAAAGAGGCTGCAAAAATTGTTGGGGCACATACAAATTACAAAAGCAGCCTAACAAGAATCAAAGCTAATTAAGGAATGCATGTTTAATTACATAGTACTTTGAATCCTTTTCCATATTTTTGGTGGAGCATTTTGGTTTTTTATTTTTTTTGGAAAGGCAAATGTTAGAAATTATAGTTGTTATGTTAATTTTCTCCTCTTTAGTCAGGGTTTGAACCTTGGACCTCTTACTCCTCCAACTCCTTATACCCTTAGCTCAAATCAGTTGAGTTATCCAAGCCCCCTACTGGAGCAATTTGGTTCATCTACGTTTCTTCTCTATTCCCTATTTTCCACAGTAGCATTACTCTAAATTTTAATTCTATTAGCAACTTTTTAAAAAATGAAATTGACATGCTTATACTTATAGGTTTTTCAATATTTCACCTGCTTTTAGAAATGGATGTGGTTTATTTTTTGTTTAAAAACATTTAATATAAGTTTCTATGCTACTAATCATTTGAAGATGATACAGGTTGATATAAGTTACTGTGCTGAAGATGATAGTGGCTATGTCATTTTTGTTATCTTTCAGAGTGTTAACGACTTTCTATTGAAAAAGTGTTGTGTAAACCTATTACCTGCAATGCAGAAGTTTTCATTTTATTTTGGAATGAGTGTACAAGTGTAGTATTTTACAATGTTTGCGTTAGTGTGTCTATATATGCTATTAATGAAAAGGTGATTGACTGTACCTATTTTTTATGGTAATTCAGAATAAGCCTCTTATTACTTTTCACTTTTCCACACAAATATTGTCTCTGATTGCAATCTCTTTCATCGTCAATTTATTATCAATATAACACTATTAATTTTTTTTTATAAAAAAACTGCAACTGCACGTGTAGGTCACAATCTAGTGAGATAATTCGAGTAGAAATGGTTAACTAAAATTTCTCATTGCAAATAGAGAAAGAAGCGAATGATAGTGTCACCTGAAGGGGGTAAAAGGGAAAATTTAAAATCGGTGATCGATATTAGTTATCTTAAGGGGGACTATGATTATAGTCGGGAATTAATTGCTAAATTGCAGCATCGAACCAATATGTGTAGCCAAATAGCAAAACGTTGCGTGTCCATACGAAAATTTCCCATGCTTTATGTGTGCCGTGTGATCCAATATAGTGAGTTTGATGTGATAAATGAAAGGAAATTGTAAAAAGGACATGAAACCCCACACCCGCACATGGTGTTGGCATACTGGTATTATGGTAGTCATTGATAAGGTAAATGAGACAAAGCAGAACATCAAAATCTTAGTCTAGATTCATAAGCACAAGAGGCCATTGCCATCGACTGACTACAAATACCCCCACCTCCGTTTTAGGCGTGTTTCATTATTTTCATGTGGGAAATTCACATTAAGTTCCGCAGAGAAGGATAGACACATAGGACCAAATTTGAAGAGCCGTAAATCTAAACTTTTTATCAACCAAAGAAAAATGCACAAGTTTCTTGAAACTTAGGTTGATTCTAGGTAGCCCCCTCATAAACTTTTGAATAAGGGGTGTTCATCAACCGATCCAAATCGATTCAAACCGCAAAAATTGATCCGAAAAATCGAAAACCGAAAAAACCGCATTTTTTCATTGGATTGAATTGGATTTTGGATTCTCTAGTGAAACCCAATCCAATCCAATCAAAACTGATTTGTTATATATAAATAGTAATATTTTTTAAATTATAGTATTACTCATGCTTGAGTATTGTTTTTCATACTTGTATGTCCCTCATTCTCTTTAATACTTTTGTCGGAATGACATATATGAGACTATTTAAAATATTAATGTCTTGAAGTTATATTTTGAAAAAAGTTTTGATGCATAACATATATATACTTAATTGAGTAAATATGAAAAATAGGAAATCAACTAAGTAAATTTGAAAAATAATTAGCTATAATTTATTTGTAGCCGATTCGAGGGAAAAAACAGGATAAGTGAGAGTAGACATAGAGAATTAACATAAAAGAACATTTAATATAAAAGAAAGTGTTAAAAAATATCAATAGTTATTTTTTCTCAAACTCCCAAATTTAAATTTTGCCAAGAGTTCTCTAGAATTTTCCTCCATCGTCATCAAATCAAATAATGGTTAATAAAGAACAAATTGTTTATGTCTTTCATAAAGGTTCTACCGTTCTATTATAAAGAGATGCTAAAATAAGTATTGAGCATCTTAAATTAGTTCACTTAAATGAAGATTATCTTTTGTCCACTATTAAATAAGTAAAGATGACACTTGACATAAGAAGAAAAAAAAATGACAAAAACTGACTTATCCAATCCAATCCAAACCGCATATGATTGGATCGGATTTTTTTTATAGAAGCAAACCGATCCAATCCAAACCGTACGTTGTTGGATCGGATGACTTTTTAGCTGAAAACCGATCCAATCCAATCCACGAACACCCCTGCTTTTGAATACCCTAATTAAACCATCAAAGTACGGAAATATTACGTGGAATGACAGATCTTTCATCCAGATTTTATATTTTTCATCATACAATTATCAACTCATCATTACTTTTGGCTAAAAAAAATAAATAAAAAATCATCATTACTTATTTTATAGATATTTTCAAAAATAAGTTATATTTCATACTAAAAGAATAAATATTCAAGTAAGAGTGTTATGAATACAAAAAATAAACAATAAATATTTTTAGAAAATAGAAATGAAATAAAATCGAGATTTCTACAATTATGCACAATTCCTCGATTCAACGTGTGATGTGTATCAATGAAGTGAAGACTCGCAACCAATCATGATTCATGATTGAAGACTCGCAACCAATCATGATTCATGAGACGGGTTATAAGGTTAACTTTTATGGTTGATGTGAGAAAATTAAGAAGTGAATTGATAAGGAATTAAGAGTTCAAATCTCACTCAATAACAAAATACTAATATTAATACCAACATTTATGTATAAAAAAAATCGTCATTCATGAGATTCCTACTAACGTGCTAAAAAAGGGAAATGCAAAAATACAACTTTTTTTCTTCCCCAACAGACATGTTGCCAACAGTTGTCTCGTGAACATAAAATCCAACCAGAAATTTCCGTTTGGTGATATAGACCAACAAAAAATTCAAAGCCAGCATACACAAGCAATCCTCGACTTTAAACGTGATTATCTGCAGTTATTTGCACTATCATTTACAATATATCCTGAGCATGAGTAACATTTTCCATATTGCCAGAGCAGACATATTCCAACTTATTTGAACAACTCACAGAAAAAGAAAAACCCCGCATTTTCTGTGCTTTATTGTACAATTATTAATTAATTTTACTAGAAATGAATACAAATAGTTGTTGACACTCTGAATACCGATTATTGAGCAACAATCTACAGACAGAAATAGGTCCAAGATGCCAGCCTTACCTAAAAAGACTTTCAAAAACAGGCATCTTAGGAAAAGAAAGCTCCAGCTAACCTCTTCAGAAACAAAAATGATCAAAATTCTAACCTGTCTTTTCCCCCACAGGGAATAAGGTCCATATCTATGTTCGGCATGTAAACTCCTTCACCACTCCCACTTCTTCTTTGAACAAAAAAAGATGGGTACCAGTAAACAAAACCTAACCTCTGTCCATTACATCCTCTACCGTGCTCTCAGTTGCCTTTCTACGTAATAGGGCCTTGAAAATTGAGAAAACCGCAACCAGGGCAATTTGTAAATGCTCACAGCTACTTGTCTTTATACATACTTGCCCCATTTTGCGACTATTTATATTAACACTACAAGATGCTCTCAGGCTTCGACTTAGCCTGATCTCAGACTGTAAACTTCCACTCAAAACCATCTCTTTATTGAAGGAGAGAGCTGTCATTGTCAGAGTTAAATTGTCATTTCTTACAGGATAATCTTCCCCTCGTAAAGTAGCTTCAAAACTCCCACCATATGCCACTTGTCCAGGGCCTTCCATGCGTCCTGCACTCATGACAAATTTTAGTCTCTTCCCAACTAACACAGTATCCTCAAGTTTTGCACCCAAATAATACTTATTCGCAAAAGACGTCAAAGAAACACCACAGTCAGCTACATTGTGCTTTATGTTTCTCAACTTTGTGTTGCCATGAATTGTACATACCAGATCTTTACCAGCAGTTTGAACATCAACACCCACAGAGTAAGTAGGACCCCAGGGATCAACATAAGCTGCAGCACACTCAGATTGAATATTGAAATCCTTCTTGTCCTTGTTCATCTGTCCAACAACTGAAGCATACACATTCTCCTTTATTTCTGTAGCTGTCTCCAAGTTTATGCCATCGAAGCCCACATCATGATCCCATCCTTGGGGATCAAGAACAGGTCTCACAAGCCATTGATCATTCGCAACAAGGCAACGATATCTATGTACAGGGCAATCTGAGTCAAAACTTGGAGGAACGGCCATGTCTGGTAACAGAACAGGTTCAGGAGGAGCTTGCTGATCATCAGAATGATCACTATTCAAAAACTTTTGCTCTTTCAAGAGCAACTTCTCTTTGCGCCTACAATGGTCTTCCTTCAACTGTTTCTTTAAGTAAAGAGTCTCCCTGTAATCCATCTCATCCAGATAATCTTTTTTCTGCTGCTTGGACAACTTTTCAAACTGGGATTTTGTCAAGATTCGTATGGATGGAAGTTGATCATATTCATCTTCTTCAGTATCTGAGAGTAAAATTTCCTCAATTTCATCATCAATTCCACTTAGATTGGATACAGGGCGATGACGTAAAAGGGATGAGAGGAGATGGGGCAGAGAAGGAAATCGGGCACTTCTTGCTGGTCCCAGTTCTAAACTGTTCTGAAAGTTAAGGAGAGAATTGACATCACCCAGAACTTTGGTGCAAATGCAAAATAACAGGAGTTGCGATCTCCAAACCTGTCCATTCGGAAGAATTTTCTCCCCCATAATATTTCTTGGGCACTGAGGATGGTTCTCAACCAAAAGTACGGGGTTTTCAAGTCTTGAATCAGACACTGCCTGGTATACATACTGCTGCATTAAGTAAGTACATTGAGAAATATATGACCCATAATTAACAGCATACCCATCAGGTCCTTCTGGAATAGCAGAAGAAGAATGAGTCATGACTAGGATGGTGTTAAACCAGATTGCTGCACCAAATACTTCAGTTATAAGTTTCAGAAGTGGTAAGTCAATATAGCCAGCATTAATAAGATCAAGCCGATCAAAATACAAAACAATGTCTGGAGGGGACTTTCTAATGAATCTCTTTACAGAAAGCATGATCCTCTTATTTCTCTTCACATTACTGGTAGAGGAAGGCAGGAAACCAGGGGTATCAATAAATGTTATTTTAAGCCCATTGACAGTTCCTACAACTTCTTGGATGCAATTAGTAGCAGGTCGAAATGCATCAGTGATAGTTTTTTCTTGACCAAGTATAGAATTTATCGTAGCACTTTTACCAACTCCTGTTTTACCTAGGACAAGTATTCTGCAGGAGAAATCCAGTTGTGGAATCCCAGTTGACTCCTGTTGGCTTGCTGTTGCTCGGGCTCTACTGCTACTATGATTAACTCTCCTCAGATCTGGTTCCCCAGCACGAATCAAAGTTGCCAGGTGCATCCGATAAAGAACCTTTGCAACCAAGACATTTTCTTGAGGCTGGCCAAGGCGCTGGAGCAGGCGAAAGAATTTAACCTGGAGATCCTCAACCTTTGTGAAAGTATCCTTCTGTCTTCCATTGGCATTATGTTGAGGTTGAGAAATTTCAGTATCTGAAACTTGCTGCAAGGTGGAATTATGCTGACTACTCTGGTTATCATAAGAGGAGTTTGATGTGTCAGAAGGAACTTCTGATGCTACCAAACTAGCTGAGTGAGCTGAACCTGAGAAATACCATATGTATCAGTTCTATCTAAGATGTACTGATGATAGATATTTCAATCAAAATCAGAATTGGTGCAAATATTGATTCAGAATTGATTGTCAGGTATGGAATTTAGTAACACTAGCTTCAGTCATTATTATGAACATGCGAGAAAAAAACCCTCAAACCAACATCAGAAAACCTCTATTATTTAGTGAGGAATTTTGCATCCCTAGAACTAACAATTTATTTCAATTTACTTGTTGAAAATAACCCTTCTATTTCTCCCAACAACAAAAGAACTAACAAGTAACAACCAGCAAAAATCTAGAAACTATATCATTGTTGCAATTCCTGAAGAAATAGAGGGCAGATACCAGCCCATAGAGGGAGCCCAGCAGCCCCAGCCACCTTAATATGCAATTTTAAGTTCTTGAATAGAATGGTCATTAAGTATTTAATTTTAGGGTCTTGCTAACGAGTGCCCTTAGGGCATTGGTTAAGGAATACATAAAAGAAAAGTTTGTATTGGAAAACTGAGGAAAACTGAGTTTAACACTTTTCGATATACTAAATACATCATTTTCCATACAAAATTTCCATTATTGATTGCTTAAACAATGCCCTAAGGGCACTTGTTAGCATTCTCCTTAATTTTATTATTAAGGTAAGATTATTGAATTTTCTTACACCCTCAAAGTATTTGTTCAATCATAGATGAGTAATTCACCTAGCTGAAATATTCATTTGAATCCCAGCAATAGCCTTTTGGCAAGACAGCATATCTATGTCCCCAAAGTGTCCCCATTTCAAAGGCATTGCATTATCAATTCCAAACAAAGCTTACACAGTTTCTCTATATGCAGGTAACACTCCCTGCTGGGTTTAGTGGTTAAGCACCCCAAACAAACAAACAAAGAAAAATATCTTCTATACCCCTTCCAATGGCGGGCCTAGGCATTTTGATATATACTACAAGTCTAATACTAGTCAAATGCTGGCCTATGAAGAAGTACATATCACGTTATGTGATTTGAAGATGTTACTAGTGGTAGATAAACTATTTATCTTCTGAGTTTGACATGCATAAATAATAGCGCAAAACCATAACCCTGATGGTTTAAGATCTTCTCTTGTGAGAAGTTATCTAAGTGTATTTCTAGTAAATTCGACACAAACAGTTAAAATCAGGGTTGTACCTTGCTCACTATTTTCTTCATCCCGATGCCCTTCACCATAGTAACTATCACTGCCTGATAATGGTGTCGACGAGATCAGTGAATTGGACAGTATCTGAGAGAAAACCCAATCTCTAACACCTTTCATCCTACTGCAATGTATGAAAGGAAAAATCCATATAACTAAAATGAGTAAAATCTGATAGTTTAAAAACGTTGACCCAGAGAGATATTTCCCTTTTTCTTAAAGTAAAAACAACAGCTCAAAACGGAGTAGAAACGTCAATGGAAAATATTCATGGCATGGAATCAACAAACCATACTTGTGTTTCTTCTTATAGGATCCTCAATTGAATAACATGTTCCTGATTTGAATTTTGAAAGGATTCAATCGATGTGCATAGACAAAAAAGTGGCTAACCAATTAGAAGTCAACGTTAAAAATGGAACCCTTTAAATCTATTTACTTTTGAAGCATCACTTCAGTTGATAACGGTCAGTTCAACAAAGGGACATTAATGATTAGATAAGATAGCCCTTGATTCGGATACAACTAGAGTCTGATGGATAAACAAATAGCAGCGAAAGAATGAATTATAACAATTAATTAATGAAAATAACAATTCACTGAGTGAGAAAAGAACGCAATTAAAACGCGAAAAGCAGTTCACCTAAAATATTAGATTGTTGGACTCGACCACCTGGAAAATGGAGCATCAAAGAAGAATAATATGAAAAGCAAGCAAAACACGTTTCAGGATAGTCAAATCCCAAGAAGCATGTTAGCTTCGGTGGGTGGGGAACCTGATAGTGTGGTAAATAACGAGAAGTTGATCGAGAATCTGTGAAGGAAGGAAGAGAGAAAACCCTAATTGAGGAGAGAGAAAGGATGAATAAGGAAGAGTATAACCCGAATGAAAGTGGAAAGGAAGATGAAGTATGTATGAGGGGAAGGGGGAAGAAGAAGAATATGTTGGTAAATGAGATGGATAAGACAGAATGAGACGACACCTCACACACTCATCTCTCTCTTTTGTTTTCTTCGGCCTCCGGTCTTTATGTACGCCTCACATTCAACTCAATTCAAGCCCCGTGATTCTCAAAAACAAACAAACTATAATTTTAAGCTCACCTAACCCAATTATCTTACTACTACTTCTTCTTTTTTTTTTTTTTTTTTTGAGCAAATCTTACTACTTCTTTTAATTACTATAATTAAATATTTTTTATATTTTTTTAAACATTAAATATACTTAACTTTTCATTAAATGTTTTTATTAAAAATATTATGAGAATTTTTAAAAAAATATATATCAAACTCCTATATATATTAATTTTTTAATTTTATTTTAATATATTTTCAAATCTAAGTTATCACTACTAATTCCATTAATTGTTAGCTTATTTTGATTTAATTCCTTTTTTTAGGACAAATATTTCTAAAAGAAAAAATAGTATACTCTCTAAAGAGTGGTTATATCTCTTAATAGTACTGTCATGTGTAGAATGGCCTATATCTTTCTTAGTTTCTATTTTTTAATCTTTAAATTTAAATTCTAAAATTAATTATGCATATCTTCTTTTAGATTTAAATATTTTTATTAATTTATAGTTTTTAGATTTTTTTTTGTGAACCTGGGTATCCTCTTCCAACAATGTTCTTCCATACGCATGAACCAGGAATCGAACCCTGACCACATACTTAAATGACCCAGTTATCAACCAACCGTGCCACACCATATTGGTATAGTTTTTAGATTTTACTTGAATTAATTATGTTTATATTATTATTTATAATTTAAATATTTATAAAACATTTTATTTTATTTTATTCCAAATTTAAAAAGTATTTAATTGATATGCACCGTTACACCATTAACCAATTACAAATCGTCACGTCATTAAAAACATTTGACCCTTATTATAACTATTTTAAATAGTCACGGATAGGTAAATTATAACTATCCAGGCTTATCCAATGTACGTCATCATTGTGGGCTCCATACCAGAAGTCAACCGATTCTCACTGAATGACGACGACTAAATTGAATACGTAGAAGAATCATGAGATCTCGTTGACAATGTCATCTACGTCCTTTTCTCCCCCTCTTGTTTGTCCTCGTCATTTATATCCATGAATTAATCTGGTAATACAGATGACTCTGGATCATTGTGTATAGACAACAACGAAATCACATTGTCATCTTAAATGCAAGACGTTTATAAGAGCCACAAATAAGTTTAAATTTAAGGGAGAAAAAAATGAAAGGAAAGAGGAGTGGAGGATTGAAAATGAACAAATGAGGTGAAAAAAACAACGGAGGATGACAGCACTATGGAGAAGGATGACCGCGCAGCTCCTAGTTTATCACAAGGGCCGACATCGAAGGTGAGGGAAGTGCAACAAGGAGACCTTGGCGACAGGTGCAGGCGCTATTGAGGGCCATCGTAGAAGGGGCAATAATAGGGTAGGGGTGAGAGATGGTAGGGTGGATGGGGTAAAACTGAAAATAATAAAACTAGCTAGGTTAAATTTTAATTTCAAAAACTTATAATATAATCTTTCAAGGGACAAAATTGTAAGGCATACCATACCCTTCATTGTGAAGGAGCACCATAAAGGGCACCTTCAAATGAATTTTATTTTTTATATATACAAAAAATTTAGGGTGAGGAGATGATGCCCCAGTTCAAGATAGAGAAAACCTTCGTGCTCTATAAGCACTTACAAAGGGATTTATATTTTACCTCCCCTAAGGAGACCAGTGGATGCTCGAACCTGACAGATACGAGACCCTGTCATACTCCATTAGATCAAACCCTTGAGATTAACCTTCAAACGAATCTTTAACATGTGTAAAGTTGTGTAAGCCATATTAAAAATACATATCTCAGTTAAGACAACTCCAACCGTGTCAAAAATTGATTCATGATAGTTGTGACCAAGTAAGAAGTACCCCGCCCAAGAAATTCTTGTCACCATTAGAAGATGTAAGTGGAAAAAATAGAATCCGCAACTAATTTAAAGAGAAGGAACATGGGTCAAGTGCAAGGTAGAAACTAGAAAAGAAGAAGGCATAAACAACTTTTTAAGGAATCCATACCTAAAGTTTCCAAAAAGTTGGAGTGCCTAAAAAATTCTGGCTCGTTTCTTGCTCCAACTTGAAAGTATAAATTAACTCTCTAACTCCTCTAGAAAAGATAGAGTTGCTAGTTGTAACGCGAAGAAATTATATTTTCCTTTTCTTGTTCCTCATGTTTAAATGGAAAAGCCATGGCATATCATTAGTGTGAAAATTGATATTAACCATGCCATACCAACGACCACCTCTGTGCGAATCATGAGGCGACCTGTTTATCAGTTGCTTTATAGTAAAGCATCTTCTGTACATAGAACATCATGTAACCCTGAGCGGCCCTCACAATGCTCTCATCAACTCGAGTAACCCAAGCGTCATCACACTTGTACCATTGATTGCTTAATCGCAGATATGTCACATAATGGCCAGCATCTAGCTTACCAGTGTGGGTGACAACAGCAAACAACTCAAACTCTGAAGACAACTCATTCGTAGCATCTGGCTCATCTCCATCAAAAGGAAAGATCCTGTTCCCAAACCGGCTCCTCAAGATTGATGAGGAGAGATAAGGTGACATGTCCAGTGAAAAGGGGAACTGCAAATAGCGGTCCACCTTCCTCGGCATCTTTCTTGTTGAAGAATGCTCAAATCTTTTTATATGGAAGCAAGAAACAAGGGGAAGCTTCCTTATGGACATCTGCTTGAGAGTTTCCTGCCTCACCTGACACTGCTGACAGAAAAACTTCTGGTCTGACCCCAATCTCTCTGCTCTTGTAAATCTCTCCAAGCATCCCACTAGGGTAGATGTCCCACAGTTTTGGCTCGAACTCATGCAATAAGTGTCACCATTGCAAGTATGATTGGAGGATGCAGCAGCCTTCTTCGTAGAACCCCCTTGATTTGGTTCTAAGTCCAGTGAAATGTCTATGCATGGGTCATAAGTTGTTGAAGTGAAACCACAGGCCATACACATAACATCTGATCGCAAGATACCAGAGAATACCCTATGAGCAATACAACAGTCACCAATGCCTGCACCATCAATGAAATGTAATCACACAAGATGTTTCCTCAATCAAATGAATTCAGTTTAAGAGCAAACCTACAATTGACAAACTTTTTACATTTCAGCAATTTTGTTTATATTCTTCAGCACACAAAGGTAGCAAATAAATTTGCTGTAGGTGTAGGATAATTAAAATTACAAAGGTAGGCCCGGATGTTAAATTGAGGTGTTAAAGTGCAAATAGAACAAGTTAAAAGGATCCTAATTGAAAAACCATTGTCCTGATGTAGAAATAGTGATTTGAAAATGCACAGGAAGAAACAATTTACTTCCTTTGCAATTTTAATTACTAAGAAATTAGTTCAGCATTCCGTTCTCAATAATTTTAGAGATAGGTAAAATAAAAGTTAGGAGAGATGACGCACCATACACGACCAACAGTCTAGCTTGATTATCTCAACATTTTCAAACTATAATTTCACTACTATCGGAGTTTGTCTCACTACAAGCATGAATAAATTCACAGGTTCACCACATCTAGATGTTGATTATCTTCTACAGATCCAAAGAAAATTCTCATCTTATAGCCTTTAAAATTATGCACGGGAAAACCTTGCACATCACAGTTAAAACCAGTTGTTTTAGCATCATCGTCTAGGCCCATCCCAAAATGCAGGGGTCCAGTCTAAAACACATGATTCATAAACACAGAACTAGTTACTGGTTGTATATTACAACAGACAACATCATAAATTTATAGGCTCTTGGTGGACAATAAGAAGGATATTGAACTTCGCAATGAATCCAAGGAAGCATAACTGAAGTATAAAAGACAGGAAAGAAAATGGGTGTTTTATGTGTGATATAACACACACCAAAGTAGAAACAATTTCAAGGCTACAATCTTAGCCAAGCTATTAGAAAAATCATGGAGTATCAACACATTAGTGGTGGCTGGCAAACTAATGCAACCTTCTTCCGAGGATAGGACAAGCCTTGTTCAATTAGAGCCTAAACATGGCAAAAAGTGGAGCTAACGTTAGCATCATTTGATCTAGAATCTCCTATATGATGAAACGAACAGGCTAAGGAGAAATTGACTTACTGGGACTCACTGGAATGTAGCAGCTAACACCATCATGCCAGCAGGTTGTGGTTGAGAATTATCCCTAATTGTTTGAGGCTTTGAGCAATTGTCAACTCCTAGGGCAACAAGCAAGAGACCTAAACCCTCACCCTGCAGTTAAATATTATGGTAACTCTGTTATCTTAAATAGTATTTTAAATCATTTTGAATGTTTAAAAAAAAAAAAAGACATTGAAGACAGCAAGACATTAGCACTCTGCTGATGATCTTCCATGATCAACTATGATTATGCTGAGCTAATTCATTGACTTGTCACCTGTTGAAATGGGTAATAGATGAACCTCTTACACCATCTAAAGGATTTGTCTTCTTAACAACCCAATACTACTGCTGAATACCATGGACATCGGCATCCTATTAATCTTTAGGTTTCAAATTCTCTCACGACTATTAAACCATATAGTGAGTTTTAGCCTATTAAACAGGGGACTGAGATAGGCCAAACATATATTTTGGTCATTGAAGAAATCCTTTAACATAACAATAACACCATTATTGAAGATAAGAAGATATGTATAGCAACAATCCCATGAATCATAACTTGAATACAGTAAAACAAACATATCTTTAAGATGTGAACAAAAGAACCAAAGAAGCCAGAGCTTCCAGAAAAGTAAGACAAAAGCTACAAACCATTGTTATGCAAGGCAAGACAGGCCATATTTGGTTTTATCTAGAAAATAATTTGTTGTATATATATATACCAAAAGAAGCCAGTTTACAGATTCTAGTAGTGAAGTACAGGTTGATAGATTTCAACATACCCCACAGGTTATAGTTCTAGTTATATTTTTAATGTTTGGTTTAGGTCGAAATCACAGGAGATAATATAATAACTAATAAGTGACTTCATACAAGGAATCTCTTTCATGCCGCAAATTCAAATTAACTTTTTTTTACCAATAATATTATTATATTGTAGTAATATACACATGGGGTAAAAAGCACTTCAAAGAAGGTGAAAAGAATAAATTGGTGTCGCTGTCAGAATACATTACCTTCACTGTGGGGCTTGCGGCGATCCTTCTCCACCTTTTCATGGATTCCATCAAGCATGGAAATGAAAAATTCATGGGCATCCTGCTGTTCATAACTGGCAAGGTTGGCTGCATGTTGCCACCAACTGAAATATAACAACAACAAATCAAACAGATAAACTTTCTGGTTTCTACAATAAAATAACTTTAATGGACTGAAAACCCGAGCTATGATTGGATTGGTGGAAAGGGATGAGATGGAATGGAATGGGCTACCGTTGTTTGATTTTTAATATCCAAAGAATGGCTTTGTTCCATTCCATTCCATTTCCATCTCATACTATTGCATTCCATTCCACCTGCTAAAATTTATTCAAAGCATAGCCTAAATCAGGATTAAATGCACCATAATTACATGATTTAATTTACAAATTACACAACATCAATCATTCTACAATTCAATATAGAAGTCACAAAAACACAAATCTAAAACCCAACCTACTAAATTACGGATATAGCACCTGTATAAGAACTTTGCGGGGCTATAGGGTGCACGATCACCCGAAAACGCAGCGGAGAATATAGCATCCAAATCACAAGCTAAGCATATTCGCCCATTCTTGTTCCCGTTGGGACCACCACTGTAAGCGCCACTTCTCTTCCCTGCACCGCGACCATCACCATCAGCATTACTCTTTTTCTGACAAAAATAACGGTTATGCCTATCGCTCAAGAAGTAGTTCCTCAATGGCGGCGTGTGAAGCAACGCTTGTAACACCGAATTCATGAAGCACGTGTTCCCCAAATTGTTAAACCCGCGCAATCCCCGCGGAAAATCTATGTAATCGGTGGCGCCGCCATCGATCGGGCTCGAACAGCTTCCGATCAGAGTCTGCTCCTGCAGATCCGGCTCCCAGGGCTGATAATTCACCCGGCGGCGCTTGCGGAGATTTTCCGGCTGCGGAGACAGTATCGCCACCGATCCGCCGCCGAGTGTTGACGCGGTGGTCTGAGCGATCACAACCGCGGCGTCGAAGTCGCGATCGTAGACCTGGTCGCGGCACGCGCAACAGAAAAGCTCCCCGCGATCGACGTCGACGGCTATCTGGTGACCGTACGGCATCGAGGCGGCGTGCGCCGCCGCGTGAGAGAGGCCTTCTCCGGCGTTGACGTGGCAGGATACGGCGGCGCAAGTAATGCAGACGTAGAGGCGGGAAGGAGAGGAGAGTCCACAGGCGGCGCAGGAGGGGACCTCGTCGGGATCGCGGCGGATGGAGGCGCGGCCGCCGGGGGGCTTGACCCGGAGGCAGTGGTGGAGGGACCGGAATGGCTTGGAGGAGGTGCGGCGGAACTCGGCCAAATGGGGGCAGGGGTGGGGGACGATCTGACAGTTGATATTGGAGGACATGGCGGAGGACGGTGGTGAGAATGTGGTGGTTGTTAAATCTAGGTTTGAAGAGAATAAGGATCATGGATCGGAGAATCAACGGCTGAGATTGGAGGAATGGGATTGAGAGAACATGGAGTTTGATCAGGAATGAGGATTCATTTCCCTCGGGCTGGGCACTGGGCTTGGCTCTTCAGCTTCTGCTCACTTCTTTCTCAGTTACCTCTCTCTCGTGAGTCATGACTGCTTTTTTTATTTTTTTTATTTTTTAAATAAAAAAAATCAACTATTAAATAATTTTTAAAATCTTAAATGTAAGTAATTTCGACTTTTAAGATAGAAAGTAAATGCTATTTTGGACTTATGCCGGAATACCTTTACTCCTGGTTGAGATTCAGCCTTCAAATCAGGTAGGATCATAAAGCTATTGTTTAAGAGTTTATTTTAATTTAAAATAAACCCTTCTTATATAAATTCAAAATAAATATTCTGCTTTGAATTTACATGTAAGAGAATTTATATAAGAAATTATTTTTCTGCATCTTTAATGTAAACTTTTTTTTGGTTACAAAGCCCATAAAAAAAAACTAAGAAGAACCAAACTTTTTACATTATTAATCAATTAGAATTTTATGCATATAAGATTTCTGAAATAGTTATTATAAGATTTAAATACTTTTAATAACGTAACAATACATAATTAGACAATAATATAAAATACTTTTTCTCCATATACTTATAATACATTAACATATAAATTCATAAATTTATTAATCAACAGAAAATCAAAGATTTAATTAATGCGTGTTGAAATAATCCAATTAAAATGTTATCCTGAAAGGTCGGGTCCCATAAGCCAACTTTAACATATATGATAGGGATGTTCATTAATCGATCAAAACCAATTCAAGCCGTAAAAACAGAATTGGAAATCGAAAAACCGAAAACCGAAAAAATCGCTTAACTTTCATTGGACTGGATCGGATTTTGGATCTCATAGGAAAAACCAATCCAATCCAAACCGAACTACTATATACAAATACTATTATTTTCAAAATTATAATATTACTCATACTTGAGCATTGTTTTTCATACTTTTATATATAAATTAATACATTCATTCTCTTTAATTTTTTTGTTAGAATGACATATATTAGAATATTTAAAATAAATGTTAATGTCTTGAAGTTATATTTTGCTAAAAGTTTTGATATATATATATATATATATATATATATATACACACACACACATATATATATATACATACATACTTGATTGAGTAAACATGAAAAATAGGAGATCAGTTAAGAAAATTAGAAAAATAATTAGGTACAATTTCTTTATAGCTAATTAAAGGAAAAAATAGGATAAGTGAGAGTATATAAAATGAATTAACATAAAAGAATATTTAATATAAAAGAAGGTGATAAAAAATTTCAATAATTTTTTTTCTCAAACTCCCAAAATTGTTCAAGGATTTTTCTCATTCATCAAGTCATCATCAAATCAAATAATGGTTAATAAGAACAAATAGTTGTTGCCTTTCATAAATGTTATACTGTTCTACTATAGAGAGAGTAGTTAAAATAGGTGTTGGACATTCTAAACTAGCTTCCTTAAATGAATATTATATTTTGTCAACTATTAAATCAGTAGAAATGGCACTTGGTATAAGAAAAAAATAAAGTAGGATAAAAACTGAATTATCCAATCCAATCCAAACCGCATTTGATTGGATTGAATTGGATTGGATCGAATTTTCTGAAGGAAGCAATCCAATCCAACACAAACCACATGCTGTTTTCATCATTGGATCGGATGACTTTTTGGCTCAAAATCGATCAAATCTAATCCGTGAACACCCCTAATATATGACATAAATAAGAATAATTATAAATTCTATTAATTAATATATTTTTATGTTATAAAGACATTTAATTTATTTTTTATTTAATACATTGTTTGTTAATTATGGAAATGTTATTTGAAGGTTGTTTTAGAAATATATAATAATATTGCTCCATAAATAATGTTGTTGAGATTACAATTGTCTATATATATAGTACATGATACAATTAGTTAAATAAAAAAGAATTAATTTTAATATAATGCCAGTATGAAAATCACTCATATAATATCACACCATTAAAAATAGAGATTAATATATATACACTGTCAGTGTAAAACACATTTACACATACATCTAATTAGATTCCACGGATTTGCCATGTAAGTGAAATAACCAAAGTTAACACGAGAAGGGGTTGAATTGTGTTTACCAACTTTTTAGGAAACTTTGAAAAAAAATCGCAGGCACAACAAGCAAAAGTAAGACAACAGAAAATCAGACGAGTGACACGTCTAACTTTGAAACAGAACACACAAGCATACAGAGAAGGGTAAAATAGAGATTAATATTCACAATAATAACTCTCCAAGTTAAAAGCTTAAACAAATAATACTTAAGCAAATTAAATAGATAAGGGAAGATGAATATCACTCAAGAGTTTTATACTGATTCACCCCAAAATCCACAGGGCTACGTCCAGTTTCTTGGCGGCACCAAGTTTCCACTACAACTGATCAGATTACAGTACAAGTATTCTTTTCATACATATCCTCTTCAGGCTCAACACTTAAAACAAGTATTCTTTTCACACCTGGTCTCTTCAGGCTCAACACAATAAGGGATAAAGGTTTTGTGTAATCAATACAGCTTGCAAATATTTCAGATAACACTCAGAGTGAAATAAATATGAAGCCTGAAAGACTGCAAATTAATATCAAATGATTGAAGAAATATTCGATGAAATAATGAAGAAGTTAATGAAATGAGTAAATGCTTCTTGCGTAGTGTTCTTAATGATATTTAACTTCTTGTCTTCATCTTCATGGTTTGGTCTATATAAAGACTTCAATCAATTTGATCCGTTAGGCACAGTTTCAGAAAGTGTGTTCTTCTGGGACTCCATTAAATGCCAAAGAGTCGTTCTGTGTAAGTATTAAATGCTTAGTAACGTTAAGCTTTGATAAGGTAGTCCAAGAGTACACTTTATTCTGAGCAGTTGTTGTTTCAGAGTTGCAGCATCATGCTTCTTGTACTTGCATTAGAGAGCTTTCCTCTTTCAGTGCAATACTTAGTTCACTTTCTGGAAAGCACTTTTACTTTGTACTAAAACAGCTAAAATGTTACTAATGTGGTACAGATATTGTGTTTTTATTCCTTAAATCTTGAAACAAACGTTCTTTATTCTTTATCATCCAAAGGTCTTCGAGATCATTAAGGAATATATCTAATTTAAATAAGACTGACTTGGACTTCCTTTCTAACATTATGATATTTTAACAAATGCAACAGTGTTACAATTTTAGAGGAGTGGTGACTTGACCTTTGTTTGTGGTGACTGAATTTTACACTAGTAGTTTTTAGACGAGTCTAAAAACTATGCCCTACTAAAAAGTAGATGGATCATAAAATAGACGAGTGGCCTTAAGTCTATTTTACTGCATACTTATCAGACATGTCAATAATTATTTACAAAACTTAGAGAATCTACACATGAAATAAGTATGAAACTTATGAGTTCTCAAAAGGAAGAATGCATAATAAAATTCTGTTAATTGAATTTAAAATTAAAACAAAAACCTAAATCCTTTTTTTTAATCATGTTTCTCTCTTTTTAAACTCCCTCCCACATCTCTCTCCATAGTCTGTTCAGTTCACGTCAACGCCGCCGCCGCCTGTGTTCACGTCGACGGACGCCGCTTCTGGGCTAAAAACTATAGAAAACGTTAATCCTAAATTCCTAATGTAACTTTCTCTCGATTTCCCTCTACCGCTCCTTCGTACGAGAGTCGTTTTTGCCATGCTCGAGACCTTGCAAGGTCCTCTGTGCCGCTGTTGGTCATTGTTACCAATTTTCCGCATTTCTATTGTGACAATGGGTAAGCGTGTCTTCTTGTGTTGAGGTTTATAATTGATTGACTTGCAAACAGGGAGATGGCGTGGGAGGGAAGTAGCCCAGCAGCGACATCGACATGAACAGAGTGGGATGTGGGAGTTTCCAGAGAGAGAGAAGTGATAAACAAAAAAGGATATGGAGATGGCGTGGGAGTGAATTATGTAGCCCAAAAGGACATGAGCACAGGCGGCGGCGGCATCGACGTGAACTGAATAGACTACAGAGAGAGAGAGATGTGGGAGGGAGTTTACAGAGAGAGAAACGTGATAAACAAAAAAAGGATTTAGGTTTTTGTTTTAATTTCAAATTCAATTAACATAATTTTAAAATGCTTTCACAATTTAATTATTTAATTAAAAACCATCATCGTCATCGTCAACAACAAAACCATCACTTTTCAGCACGAAACATCAAAATCATCATCGTCAAGGTTACAACCACCACTACAAGTCCTCATTTGAAAAATGCCACCCCAACAGCTACAACATCTAACAACAACATCTCCGCCACCATTTCCACAACTACCGGCGAAATGGACGACCGACAGTGATGGTCTTGGGAACTAGTGGCTAGTGAATATAAATCATGAACTATCTCAGGCGAAGCTGTTGTGGCAATGTGCAACGGGACAACCAATGGGCAAAGTAGAATCTAGACTGAGAGAGACAGCGTTGTGGTGATGAGACTAGTGTGACAAGGTGAATGGCGGAACATGACGGTGGAATGGAGCGATGATGAAGGTAGAGGATGACTGAATGTTTGGGCTTGAAATAAGGAAACAATAAAATAGAGACGAAAAAGAGAGGGAAAAGATAAGAATGGAGAGCACATAAAGGCCATAAGAATATAAGCAAATGGTAGTAATTAACGTGTTATATTATTGGGGTTTCATGTTTTTTCGTGTTTTCGTTGTCTGCGTGTGACGGTGTTTTGTTCGTCGTCTTGTTGCAGCGTCGTTTGGTTTCCCGTCTTGTTGCGGTGTTCGTTTGGTTCAGATTGGCAGATCAGCTTCGATCCATTACAGATTCAATCAAGACTTGAGCGTTAACGTTACAGATCCGGAGGCATGGATATTCCGGTCACTTTGATTTTGTCACATTTGTAAGCATTTTACCGTGTGATACTATTAACCTGGATGTTGTGAGTTTGTTCGCAAATTTTTCCTTCTCGATTTTTAGCGATGTTGAATTTATATTGTTTTTGATATATTTTAGTAATTTGAATGAATAAATATTTTTTTAGTAAAAAAATAAATAATACTTATGGTATTTAATAGAAGTTCAAGGGAGACTGGGAGAGTGCAGTCTCATCCTATCAGCTATAGCATTAGTCTTGTTGCACAAGTCCGAAATAACATTTTCTTTTAAAATAAACCCTCTTTTAAAAAACACTTCAAAATTATTAATTTTTCAAGATCAAAAGTTTGAGTCTTGTAAAGTGTAAACAAATAAAAAAAAAATGTTCAGAAAACTTCGACCCTTAAACAAACCTTTCAAACTAAACTTAGACTAATCAAAATCCAAAGTATCATGCATCTCTATAAAAAAAACTAACTTAAGTTTCTAAGTGACGAATCAAGTTTTTTTAATTTTAAAATAATAAATTTATATGATCCCTATACGTAATACGAATTCTCGATTTGCTCCCTATACATAAAAAATTATTAAAATGATCCTTATACATACAAAAAGGCCCCATTTGATCCATGCCGTACGAAATTTTAGGGACTTATTTAATAATTTTTTGCTCGTATAGGGATCAAACGGATAATGTATAGGGACCAAAAAAGGACTTTTTGTATGTATAGGGATCATTTTAATAATTTTTTATGTATAGGGACCAAATTGAGAATTCGTATCACGTTTAGGGACCAAAGTATTACTTTAACCAATTTATATTTATTGACAAACTTCTATTTTCTTTTTAAAAAATTTAAGATGATACGTATTTTTAAGACCCTTTTTTTGTTAAAAATAAATAAATATAACATCGAAGAAAGCAAGCAAGTGAAGCAGTTCTGCCATATTTTTTAGTTCAAACAGATCTTCAAGAGAATTGAGCAATCATGTCGAACAGAAAACCCAAACAAATGACCCAAAATAGAATTGCTCCTAACTTCATATGGTTAAATAAGCATATGACCTAAGAATCCAACGCGAGATCATAACAAAAAAATCATGATCGTTGACCGCAATTAAGACTTGAAAAAAAATGCTAACAATAAGCTCTTTGCAACACTCTATTATTGAATAAATTTCACGTGAGACCCACCAAAACACATGATCCAAATCTGAAATTCAGTCAATAATAAAAGGTGTGTTTAGAAGTGTTATGCTAGCATCACTCAACACAAAAAAATAACTCAAAGCAACACTGACGATAATAATTGCTTGCCAAAAGTAAGCATAATAAAACAATGAGCAATATTAATATAACGATTATCATAGTTGAAATAAAACGAAAGCGTGATAGGTTTACTCAACAAGGTTGCTAATTCTCTGTCCTAATCACTACACTTGGCTCATGTTCCATGCAAACAATTTCTTACTAATATAATTCTCACTTTCTCTTCTTAGATGGTGGCTGTGGAGTCTCTTCTTCATCTTCCTCCTCGTCATCGTCTTCATCTTCCCCGTCGTCGTCATCATCATCTCCATCGTCATCATCTTCCTCATCTCCATCATCACTTCCTCCTGCACCATTCGCCTGAGGATCATCTTCTGGATCCCCATCTTCCTCCCCTTCCTCACCTGAGTAGTCTTCCTCTTCTCCATCATCATCATCGTCCTCGTCATCCTGTCCATCATCGTCGTCATCATCTTCATCGTCCTCTGTTTCACTCTTGTTTTCTAGGAAAGCATGTTTCCCCCGACAAAGGTCTTCTAAAGGAAACCTAACCAGGATTTAACAAACATCACAATAATCAAATTTTCTATATCCAAACAATCGTATTACCTTTAAATGAGCTACATAAGTTTATTCTTACCTTCCATCCACTGAGGTCAAATTTGGTGGCACTGCATTAGTGACATTACTCAGCATATATCCAATCTGGGAGGAAAACAAACAGAAGTACATAAAAAAATGTTTACTAAATTCAATGCAACGGATTATAAATACCAAGGATATTCTAGTTTAAATCATCAAATAGAGCTCTAAAATCAATTAAACCAGTGGTATGCATACGTGGACAAAGTTATAGTATAACGCTTATTATTGCAGTTTTAAGATTTATACATATTCAAGAAGGAAACAATATTGTAAATTATAGCTGTTAAATACAGTATGTAGTAATATGTAACTTGTCAACAGTTTCTCTCAAGTTACAACTACTAAGAAAGATAGAAAATTGAACTACTGACAGAACAACAAACAAATGGATACAAAGAATGACCTAGGTAGTCAATGACGGATAGCGGTGTGTTGTCTAGTGACATTTACTGGGTTTAAGTGAGGGCAAATAAGACATTTTCCAAGATAAGGTGAGGGTAAAACTGACATTTACAGTGTTAGAGAGGGCACAATAGAACTTTAATGAGTTAAAGTGAGGATAAAATTGTGAGAAAAAATTTATGAAAACAGAAAAACCCTAATTCTAGTAGCCCACAAAGGTAAATTATGAAAACAGAAAAACCCTAATTCTAGTAGCCCACAAAGGTAAATTATGAAAACAGAAAAACCCTAATTCTAGTAGCCCACAAAGGTAGCGGTCGTGACAGCCACGATAGCCAATGCTATTGGCTGCAATTGTCATCCGCATGAGCTTCTCAGGTGACCCCCACCGTGATTGTAGTCTCAGTCTTGGCTCCGATCTGCGAACCCACCTTAGCTCACGGCAGTGGCACTATTGATAACAGGGAGAACGACTAAGAATGCCCCTTTCTAAAACACTAGAATAAAAAGGAAAGGGAATAACAGGACCATTGTTCTCTTGAATTGATGTAATCTGTTTTCTTTCATAGCATTAGGACAGGAGAATTTGTGATGTTCTTGTTCAGTAAACTTCCTTTCCCGATGAACCATTTTTTCATCTAAAATAGGGAGAAATTGCAAAACCAAGCATGCACACATTCATATAAGAGTCCACTTAGTACACCATTCCAACTTCCAAATCTTTTGCTGGAACCCTGCTCACTTCTTGGTATGTCAATAGGTTGCACAAACAAAACAAAAGCATCTGATACCATATTTACTCATGACTAACAGCACAGATACAGCAAGCACAAAAATAAATCATGAATTGCTCAAAACCCAGTAGCACACAAACATGATGCCATTCAATGGAAACAGCACTAAAAAACAAAAAACAAAAAAACAAAAAGGACTTGAAAGGTAAATGGGAGAGCACTTACATTCAACCTAGTTACATGAAACAAAATTGTAAACAATCCTTAACGGTAAACTACTTCTAGGTGCTAATAACAGAAAAACAAAATAAAACAAAAAACAACGAATCCACCGTTTCCAGTTACCCAACTACAAACACGTTTCAGAGTTGCTATTGTTTGAAGCAAATCATTGAAACAAAAACAAAAACCGTATTTCAAGAAAAGCGTATCTACCTAGTTAACTTGGTGACTACATAGTAAAAGCAAAAAATGAAAAATCTTTGTAATGTCCCAGAATGAAAAGAAGTGATTTTGAGGGGAATTTATACCATAGCAAGAGATTGAGCGGCAGCAAGAACAGTGTCGGCGAGCAGAGCCTCAAGAAGAGAGGGTATCCCCGCGACGCTGAGAATTGGAAGCTGCACCTCCATTGCCACGGCGAGAGAAGAAGAGTCAATGGGTTTGGTCCGAATCTGATGATTGATTAGAGTATGTTAAGTAAACCCCAGAATATACACCGTTTTAGGGTTTTTGTGAACCAAGTACACCTATTCCTATTGCCACTCCCCAATTTCTTTCCTTCCATGCCAGATTCTATTGGATCTTGTCCCCCTTTGGGCCTTTGTTTTTATATTTGGGCCAATACTAACCATCTTCTAAGGGTGATGTTTGGTTGCTAAAATATTAAATTACAAAAAATGTTTCTTTCCCACCTCTATATTTGAAAAAGAGTTTTTCACTCTCGTTCACTAATTTTTACTAATTTTATTCTTGTATATCTTTTATGTTCGAGAATAGCTTTTAAAATTTGTATCAAACACATGAAATTTTATTCTCACGCTCATATTCCCAAAAATATTAAACTAAAACTTGTATAGAATGTCACCTAAGGGCATTGCTTGAAGAATAAAAAAAGAAAATTGTTATTGGGAATTAAGTGTATTCAATATTTGAAAAAATGATATATTTAGTTTTTCAATGAAATTTTATTAGTTTTAGATTCTTTAACCAATGTCCAATACCCTTCGGCACTTATTAATAGAAAAAACTTGTAAATGGTAAGGATTTAATTGTTATTTACTTATGTACTCCCTTGGGACTCAACTATAAACAAAAAAGTACCTATATTTTGTGTATTCAAATATAAGCAAAATCCAACCAACTCAACTCTATTTAATGTTATTATTCTAAAAATCAAGAAAATTAAGCAATCCAACCAATTCAGCTTTTATTTTTCCAAGAGCATTGTACACTTTCGAGACAATTAAAGGGTAGTTTAGTAATTATAACTCTTTTTTTATATATATAAATCAAGACAATTAAATTAAATTAACCAACTTTCTTAATAAGTGTGAAATTAGTTAATTTTACTTATAACTGAGTTTGGAAGGAGTATTAATGTAAATATTTTTATATTACAATGAGTATGGAGGTAATAATAATGAATTATGTCATTAAAATTGTTTGAAATTATAGCCAGGAATGATGTTCGGGTACAAAGGGGAAAAAAAGGAAAACTAAAGAACAGCTGAAACTAAGACAAAAACTTTAGGTAGTGTTTGTTACCAGTTTTAAAAAATATTATCGGGAACGTTGGTATGAGAATAAAAGTTTTACATGTTTGGTATAAGTTTTAAAACTTTATTCACAGGCATAAAAGATTCACAAATTAGTGAATAATAGCTAGAAACTTGAAAAAATTCTATTCTCATGTGTGAAGATAAGATCCAAGAATGTAATTCCCAGAAATAAATTTTACCTCAAAATAAAACATTCGTAACCCTATTTCCATTAAGACAAGATAAGCGCAGGAACCAAACAAAGACAAAAACCCTAGTTCCATCCCCCAATGTATGTACATTGATGAGTCTTCAACTCCAGCGTGGAACGGTGGAGCCAAACAGCAGGGTTACTGCTTCAAGCACCCTTCTTTGCCAAGTGATCAGCAAAAATGTTCCCCTCACACAACGTGTGTTGGAGAGACACCTCCCAGTCCCGATGCAGCAGGTCAACGACCTCCCACAACACAGTCGCGTTACTCGCGTAACGATGGAAGGGAGGGGGGTTATTACTCACCAAATTAATAACAGCAGCGGAGTCTGAGAAGAAAAGGATTTTCCTCACCCCCTGATTCCAAGCCAGATGCAAACCGAAGAGGAGGCCAAAAATTTCAGCTTGGAGATTATCAGAACCCCTATGAACTAGGGAGGCAAACATATGAATTGGATGGATTTTGATTCGTATTATAAAGAATTGGACAAAAATAATCTATCAACCCATTTCGATTCATTAAAAAAATATTTAAAAAATCCGATCAATCCATTATTCATTTAATAAAAAATCATTCAACCCATCTATTGATCATATGGATGGATATCCGATTCATCAATTAAAAATTATATTATACATTAAAATTTTAGTTTAAAAATTTTTGTAAACTAAATATTTTCTCTCTAAAATTTTAAGGACTTTTTTGGCAAAACTGAATTTGAAGGATCTTAATTAAACCAATTGTAGTTAAACCTTCAATATTTTTTACTATCCAAAACATTTGGTTCTGACGAACCCACGTTAACACTTTGATTTATAATAGAAGCACCCATATTTGATTATTCAAATAGCTAGAACAAATCAAACAATAAAGAATTCAATATACATCCATGAGCTCATAACAAATGCGCACGCTAAGCACAAGCAACTCCAGGTAAGATTCTTCAGTTGAAAATATAGTTATACCTTTCAATCTTCCAGATTATATCAAAACTATGGGATTCACGTTCAATATGGTTGGTTCAGGTTCACGTCACTTGATTTAAGCGCGGAGGATGGGAATTCATGGCCTTGGGTGTGGGTTTGAGCTTCGGGTAGTCAGAGTTGAGTGGCTGGAAAGGGTAGAAGCGGTAACAACATCTGTGGATGGAATCGGGTGTAAAATAAGCAGGAAAAAAAGGGTGATCGACCAAAATGGGTTCCTTTTAGAAATTATTTATCAATTTAGGATTGTTCTTAAATTATTTATCAATGGGGTCCTATTGGACACGTGAGTACCACTGCTAATACAAATGCATATGAGGTGTTCGATGGAAGTTCATCTTTGTGGGTACTACTGTACATTGTTGAAATATGTTGCGTGTTTGTGTTTGATAATTTTTTCTGCCCTCAAAGTTGTTTTACTTTGTAAAACTAGAGCAATATCTTCATATTCATATTGCAAAACTAGAGCATTACGTTTCAATGCATCATTCTCATATTTTTCTCCAAAATATTTAGATTAATGTATCATTCTCATATTTTTATCCAGAATATTTTGATTAGGCAAGTCAACTTAGTTCTCCTTGAATAATTTCCAAGTGATGAGAAGGATGAAATCAATGGCCCCTCCATGAGGATATTGATATATACCTTTTCTTTTATCATTCCTGTCCACGGTGGTAGGCTTGCAAAATGCAAAATGCAATAATTAGCAATCTAACCTCACCAATCTCATTCTTAAAATCTCCAAACATACAAAGACATTAGATACTGTTCCATCATTTTTGTGGGTACTAAATGATGGGAATTCATTTTTTTCAGGATGGAATCCGTAAATCATGCAATCTGGTAAGGATGCTTAGGAGTTACTCATTCCAATCTGACCTTTTCACAAGGACCACATGATCATCACCATTTGATTTTATTATTGTTCACGATACCTCCATTTTTAGCTTGGATGGTTTATTCATGTCTACCATTTTCTCTTGTGGATGGTTTGTGTTAGTTTGGATAATATTTGTGGAGTAGAGGGCACTAGGGCGAGTAGAACTGCATGTTAGATTGACAGTTAATGAATTTGAATGGGCAACTCTGCTTTCCCGAAATGTGTTCATTCTTTGGTTATTATTTTTTTACTTTTATGAATACTATGAGATTCCTCCTTCATCATATTAAATGTTAATTTATCTTGAGGCTTTCTCTCATTAATCATGCTAAGCTTATCATGAACACATGGTGAGGCAACATGTGATTTGGCTTGTGAATTCCTTTTGACAACTTAAATGTGAGTTATCTGAATGTGTAAATATGCGGGAATTCTTTAACAACTTTTTTGTGAATGCCAAGCATACATGGGGTTTCATCACCAGGTTTGGCTAATTGTTGTATTTATAATTGGTTTGAAGATAGTGATTGGGAAGCTAATGTATTCTCTTATAAGATGTGAGTCATGTTGCTAATGTATTCTATAATGTCTTTGTCTCTTTTTCAGTTTCTTTTTGTCTTCAGATCTTAGTCAGTTTGATATATGGCTATACTTTTAGGTAGTTTTGGGAATTGAAAGATTGAAATCCATACAAACATGATATACTGTTGGACCATAAGACCATTATGTGCGGGTGGGCTTCGACATTTAGAAGCTTATTGTAAATAATTCTACTACCTGTTACTAATTATTTAAAGAGGGAGAATATGGTATCAGTATGTATTGCCTATTAGCTGAAGTTTTTGACAACTGTGAAATTCTTGAAACACTAGCTGTTACCACGGTGCTTTTAATAATTAGTATAGAATTCATTGGAAGCCATTCAAATGTAATCACCGCAAAGTTTTTAGCTGAGTTGAATTGTTCATATAATATATAGATTTTGAGATTGATGCACATTCAAATTCAAGAACTGTAGCTTATTGGAGGCATGCCATTATAAACAAGGTTTAAAATAATTAAAATAGTTAGAGAAATAGGAAGTTTGCATTTTTATACAGACTAATAGACTATATATTTTTTAGGGAGTTTGCATGGCTAAGCTGGAGAGAAGGATTAGAACCAACTCTCCACCTTTGATAGTGTAATCAAAAAACATGTGAAGCTTGCATTAACATGCTCCATGTGGAATATAGCCTAGACTATCTTAACAGGTTTGGTTGATGTTTTCGGTATTCTCTTGAAGTTGAATATTACTTGCAACTAATATTCAATTTATATGTTAATTTCTAGGTTCTCTAGATTCTTTTTTCTTTTTTCTTTTTTTTGAAGGTTTTCAATGCAAATAGTTTTTCGAGCAAGAGTATTTTTTATATTAGTTTAATTACTTCTATGTCTGATGATAGAAAGAAAAAACAGCTATTCTTCTGTGCAAAATGTTATGCAAGGCAGGGGGAGGTAATTGTCTTGAGTCTTGACTTTGAAATATCATTGATAAGGAAACTAGGCAAATTTATGGAAAACCTGCCTCAAAGTGATGAAACACATTAACATCTTTGCTTGCTTGAACAGTTCTTGAGTTTCATGGATACTGAATGATTATGATGATATCCTTTGTAAGTACTCTAAACTACTCTTGCATCTCATGTTTCAGTTTGATTTTTTTTTCCTTATGTATTATATCATTTTGCCATATGTTCATGTAGCTTGTCATTATTTAACTGGTACAAAACCAATTGCCAAGTCTGTTTCACTTTTTTCTCTCTACAAATATAGCTGGGATCATTGTGCTTATCTTTTGCAGTTTGTTGATGCTGAGACATTTGGTTTAGCATGTATGTCTTATTGACTTGGTTGTTAGGTACAGAATTTGCACAGTTGTAATACATTGGTTGTTGAACACTTATATGACCACCATGTCATGCTGCGCTGAAAATGGAGACTAATGAACCTAAGGTTTGTTTACTTATAAAAACGAACCTAAAAAAGGGCCGGTAAATTTGTCAAATCTGATGAGTACCATATGATTTTTTTTTAACTGTACTCCTTTTTAGAAAATTAAAATAGGCATTTGGTGTGGGATAATGATCCTACCATTTGGTATCAGAACAATGCCTGTGTTTGGTATGCAGGTATGTAAGTTAAAGCCTGGATGAGATCTTGGTTTCTCTGCAAGTGCTACATCTTCATCTACTGTTCCGAATGAAGTCAAATTTGAGAATGATTGATTCAAAGGGACTCGTGTGTTTTGTTGATCTATCCCACATTTAGAAGCTGACCATGCTATGTTAATTATTTCTTTTAATAACTATAACTTTTGGTAAATGTATATCAATGACCTCTTTTTTTATGTTCATTGTTTCATATTCTTTAGGTCAAGAGAGCAGGAATAGAGCTCAGAGTTGTCCTTCTATCGTCAATGGGTACTTCTCAAAGAAAAAATTATTTCCATTGAATACTAATAGATCATAATCACATTTAATAACTCTACATTTCAATTTCAGTTTTGCCTAAAATGTTTAGGAATTGGTTCTATGGTGTTGAAAACAAAAGTTTCCATGACACTCAGTAAATTCTTTTCTATTTTTCTTTGTCGATAATTCTAAATCTGTATTGTTTGTAGCATTTCATGAATTGCATGTTTCAGATAACAATGTTTGAGTGATGATAACTATTAACTGGCTTTCATTAAGTTTATTTGTTGAACCAAAAGTGTTAATATTCTTTTTTGAACCCAGAATGAAATATCAAATGGATCACATTAATTTAAGGGCTTTACTTTTTCTACAAAAGAAGTTCCCCTCACAAAATTATATTTTGTTTTCGGTTGCTTATAGGATTTTAATTAGGAATACTTGATTTTTACACTATGCATTGAACTACTTAATTAGGATTTATCCCTGTTATGGATATTATTTCCTGAATCTGCCTCACATGAAATTGTATTATCTTGGCTTGGCTCTCATGATTGTTATTCCAACACTTTTATTTGTATCAACATCCTACCTTTAGCGGTTCACATGAAGTGTTAAACCTAAAATCTCAAGCTGCCATACTTTTTTCTTGAAATCATATCTCATCATTATATGATGATGCTATGGAATCTGATGCATATATATGTTCGTCTGTTTAACTTAGGCATCCTTCTTCAAGCTTGACAAACTCATCTAATAACTCTCATTGATGCATGACATTTCATTAGGCTCTTAGAGCTTTGAGAAAAAGAAGCATTCCAAACTCAAATCAACTATTGTTGGAAATTGTTGTCAAAGCTACTTATAGAGCTAGGAGACATCAATCTTTTCAAGTTTTGATCCATGTGCAGGTTGTTTGCAGCTACATGAAGAAGTTGCAACCAGATTCAAATTATAAACATGAAGAAGTTTGTAACTCAATAAGTCATAGTATTTGTTGCTAATGTAGTTATTTTATGCTTTGATAATAATTTGGCTTATATATGTATCAATATTTATGTATTTAAATATGTTCCAATACATTATTTTTATATTAACATATTTTAAAAATATTAGTAAAAATAATCATATGATAAGTGCCCGTGCGTACCGCACACGTAACTACACTAGTACACTTATAAATATTGAAGAACCTTTTTTACTGTAGCACAACAGTAATGGACACATGTCATGCTGTGAAAATTTTCCTATTTTTGTGTTTTTTTCATGGGGTCTTTTCCGCTTTTTCTATCTTGACAACACACTTTTATTAATTGTTTTGACACTTTCCCTTTTATTTTTTCAAAACTTCCTTTTCCTTTTGAACTACTTTTTGTTCAGACCCTTCTCATTCATGTTTCACCCTACCTTTTTTATTTTTCTGTCACACACGCAACCCCTGCTCTCCTTCCTTACGGGATGAGACAATCCAATAGAAAATTCTCAAGAATACTTGCTCTCCTTCCCACACAGCTATTAGTGGAGGCTGGTCGGCAAAGACAGGTTGGCGACGATGGACGTCGATGGCTACTGGTGTTGGGTTAAAGTTTTGTGGGAGTTCTAGGGGATCGGCGATTGGTTTTGGTGGCGGTCAAGTGACAGCAGTCCACAGCGGCAGCTCATCCACCATCTGCTAAGGGAGGCTTATTTTTGGTTCTCTCTCCCTTCAAACCATTTCTCCTCACCTCGCGTCTGCTGTGACACCCTATTTTTAGATATCACATTTACGTAACATTATTCAAACATTAATCCAAATAAATATTAAGTTGCTGATTTTCTTCGGAAAATAAGATTCATTTTCTAATTCCTCGTACTTCTTTAAAAATAGTGATAAATTTTTTTTCCTTTTTCTGCACATGCATTCAAACACTCATAATATAATATACACCACCATATATATATTTCACATATACTGCACTATTTTACAATTGACCTTTTTCTTACTAGGTCGCCATCTACTTGTCACACATATTTTACACCATCAGAAATTTTACAACTACGTCATAGTGGGTGTCTGAAAATACTACGCAAAACATGACTCTCAGGAGTCACTAAGTCAAACTAATCTAAAATTCCCACTTTTTCCTAACACTACATCCTAAGCTGGTCAATACTACAGAAATCCATTGGGAAGTCCAGTGTACACTCCCCCACCCCCGGAAGATGTGTCTGGAGAGGATACAACAGCCCCCTCTCCAACAACTTCAGACCCTACATCTCCTAAAGGAATATGGTCAGGATTTTCCACTGGATCCTCCTCTGGATCTTCCTCCATATTCTCCGGAATATTTTCTGGAACTAAGACAATGGGTACATGAGGTGATTCTGGCGCAACTTGCTGTAGTGGTTGAACAAACAGAGGCGGATGATGCTCCAGATTCCCGTTTTGCATCAAATACCGTAATATCATCCAGATGGGTGGTAGCGATACTTCAATGGTTTCCCTGCTGTGAACTAACTGTTGTGGTCCTTCAGCGATTGTACCTCGGAGTGTCCTTAAAGGACCAGTATAAGTAGCACTCCGAGCTCCTGGGTTAATAACCCAGGCATCCCCTCGGTCAGCGTTGTCAAACATCAGGGATCGTACCCCCGAATAGTTCAGATCCACCTCGTCCGGATCCATCTAAAATGGTTGTAAGGGTGAGTTTCCAATATATGAGTTTTAATAAGACAACCCCATGCACGACTCTCAAATAACAATTACCAAATATTCACAATATAATAACATTAATTCGAATAACAGAATGATTTAATTCACAGGGCTTCGTGCCCGACAATCATCGTCATTTTATAAAAATGCATGGCATTTCTATGTTCAATCTCTAATTTGATACCTAATCTCCGGAGATCCCACAACTTTCTGTTTCGTTTCAAGCTGATCAGGATTCGAACATGGCACATTGTAAGAACGAACAAAACATTGCCCAAGAAATCTCAACCTCATGTGACCAGTGCTCAAACAGCTATTGCAACTGTTCACATGACACCTCTGTGACAACCACTCAAACAGCTTTTGCAGTTATACACAGATACACTGTCGGATAATCTACCTCAATCACATGTGACCAATGCTCAAACAACTTTTGCAATTGTTCACACGACCCCTCTATGACAACCACTCAAACAGCTTTTGCAGTTGTACAAAGATACATAACCACTCAAACAGCTATTGCAGTTATGTACAGGGTCACTTGTGTTATAACCACTCAAACAGCTATTGCAGCTATGCACAATTATTATCCGACCTCGTATGATAGCCACCCAAACAACTATTGCAGCTTAGTCATACGGTCCCTTGTGACAACTCTCCAACCATTGTTGTAGTCATACACATGGTAACTCATTGGTCCACACAGAACACAATGATCATAACACATGGGACGTCTGCCAAAAATGCATGAGAAAAAAACTTTTATTCTCGTTTTGTTTTCCTTGTCGTAATAATCTTTCCTTGTCGAAGCACAAAGCTTAACGACCATGCTCAATGTCTTATTAAGACTTTTCACTTTAAACAAATACAGGACACACAGTCCAAATCTTTTAATCTCAACATAGGACACACAGTCCGAATGCTCAATCACGAGGCCCTTAAACCGATGCACCAGTTTTAGGCTCGCGGATATGGAATTCACAACTTCCACATCAATTTAGGACACACAGTCCAAATACAAAACTTGTAGGACACTCCGTCCCATGACACAGATCCTTGATCTTCGTGTCCATACAACACTAGAACCCCGACGTCTCGGTTTCTAGGCTTATTTATCTGCTTGTAAAACATTTCGCTCAGTGAAAAACAAATACAAAACAACAGCTTCGAAAACTTATCCAAGTTTAACGGAATAACTTCACTAAATAAAATATTTTTACAGAAATCCTTTTTCTGTTAAAACGTTGATAAAATCCGAAAATCATTGATAAATTTCTTTTATTTCTAATTGTTTCACTTTAAGAAATAATTTTCAATAAAGGTCAACAAAACAAAAATTTTAATAAATAAAAAGATTTAATAAATAAATTTATAAAATTTAATTAATTAAATATTTAATGTTTAATAATATTAAATAAATAAATAATATCAAATAAATAATATTAAATCACTTGTTTCACTTCTCTGTCAGACGTAACTGTTCTGACTGCTATAAATATTATTTTCGGTACTTAATCACTTTAAATAACATTTTATAATAAAATTGAATTTATTATATAAAAATTAGAGCCTAAAAAAATTTCACGGTTTTGCCCTTACTATTGCTTATTTACACTGTTTCCACAAAATATTATTAAAATAATATTTTTTTTCATTTTTCTCAAAATCTTCCAAATTAATCTCTCTGATTAATTATCCAAGCTTATTAAGTTTTGATCCTTAATTAAAAATTTTAACACTGACCAATGTCAGGTTACTCAGTCCAACATTCAACAGCAGATAAATTCCAATCACAAAATAGCATGGCATACATCAATTCATGACATGCATCACAATTATAATATAAACAAATAATCATAATCATGTAAGTCCACACATCACATCAATTCAATTACTCAGATAAACATCACATTAATCTAGCAATTAATAGTAAACAGTATAACATAATAAAATATTTCATACAGAAAATTAATACATGACTCCACAAATAAGCATGAGATTATCTCAACTCCTCAGGCGCACCCCCCTTACCTCTTGAAGACTACACTATAGTTCCTGTTAATCTTCCGAACTCGATCCGATTCCTCTTCGTCAGTGTAACTCAGCTAACTCAGTTGTTTCCTTCAAACGAATTACAACCAAAATAAATCAAATCAAACAACAATACACTTGGTTCATGGAGGTTAGGGTTCGGCTTCAACCAATTATCTAGGTTAGGAAGATTAAAATTTGGTTAACTTGAGGATTAATGATCCATAAGTTACTTAAGCATGATTAGACACTTTAACCATGATTATGAACCAAGAACATGAACTAAACTCATCTAGTTCTAAGAACTAGGGTTCGGTTTTCTCAAGATTTTTAGGCTATAAATTTTAAAATTTCATCAACTCTTGGATTTAATCAACATACAAAGCTTAGAGTTGGATTCAAAGATTACAACAACTTTTGAATCACAAAATCATTAAGTGATCATACCTAGGGTTTCGGTTTTTGAAGAAACAATTAGGCTCAAGTTTGATTTTTGATCATCTATATACTTGAATACAAGAACTATCAAGATATAATCATGAATCAAGGCATGAAATTGAAACAAAACCTAAGAACACAAATCTACCCTAGGTTCGGCCCAATCCAGATTTTAGGGAAAGAAATTTCTCATGATCTTGTGCTTCTAGATGATGAAAATAGATATGATTATAAGATCATAGCAATTGGTTTCATGTCAAAAGGATTTTTCTAGAATTAGTTATGAATTTTTGAATCTAGTTCCATGAACTTTGAACAAATGAAGAACATATGGATTTAAGTCCTAAATCTACCAAATTGATGAAGAGAAATGATTTAAATGACAAGTGAATAAGTTATTACCTCTTGATGATCCAAGAAAAACAAAGTTTGAATGATGTTCTTCAAGGTTTTCTTATGGTGTTCTTATGGCAAAGTTAAGGACTTTGGAGAAGAAAGACATGGAAATGGAAGAAAATGGTTAATGAAGAAGGCAACAACTTAATGAAGAAGGATTGGAGCCGTGGGTTTTGGTAAGTTTTAGTCAACTTTTCCAATGGCATTTGCTTGCAATTGTCATATAACGACAAGGGCAAAATGGTCATTTCATAGCAAAATTTCACTTTGCTATAAATGCGCCATTATGACCATTATGACTCAGATAAACTCGTCATAAATGCTCGTCAAGTCGGTCAAATCCATCATCTCTGCTACGTTTCCGACTCCTCGATTCATCTGGCTCATGCTTTTCCTAGAGATATCTCGACGTATATGCCCGCAACAAATATAATATTTTAATTTTTTTACCAAAATTTTCAAAACTTCCAGTATCGTATTAAATAAGATAAAAAGATTTTTCATCTCGTTCACGACTCAAAATTAGGTCTTCTGAACAATAAACTTTTACTGTCAGTGAAAACGCAGACCAGGTTCCGTCTGAATTTTCAACCCAAAATTTCATCGTAACCCTAAGATATAAAACATAACAGGAAAATAACAGTATTTCACCCAAAATAATTTTCTAAGTCTCGGATAAAAATATATTTTTATATATTACTTACCGACACTAGAAAGCAGTAAAAATCGGGGTGTTACATTACTACCCCACTAAAAAAAAAATCGTCCTCGAAATTACGCACCTGTAAAAAGTTCAGGATACTGTAATCTCATTTTGTCCTCAGTCTCCCACGTTGCTTCTCCAGTAGTTTCATTCCAAATAACTTTAACTAATGAGATTTGCTTACCCCTAAGCTGCTTAATCATCTTATCTTCGATTCGTATAGGCGAAGTCTCATAAGACAAGTTTTATTTTAATTGTACTTCATCGGGTTCGATTATATGTGATGGATCAAGAATATACTTCCTTAGTTGTGAAACATGGAATACATCATGAATATTTGAAAGAAAGGGCGGCAAAGAAATTTGATAGGCTACTGGACCAACACGACGAAGAATTTGGTATGGTCCAATGAATTTAGGAGTGAGCTTTCTGGATTTTATAACCCTACCTACCCCAGTCGTTGGTGTGACTCTCAAATACATGTTCACCTTCTTCAAACTCGAGAGGTCGTCTCCTTTGATCGGAATAACTCTTTTGTCTACTTTGTGCTGTTTTCATCTTTTCACGGATTTGTTTTATTTTTTCCGTTGTCTACTGTACGATTTCGGGTCCTAACATCATGCTCTCAGTAAATCTTCTAATGATTGAATCGTTCTTTCCGTTTGTCCATCAGTTTGAGGATGATAAGCTGAACTTAACCTTAACTTAGTTCCTAAGGCTTGATGTAAACTTCCCCAAAAACGTGAAGTAAACTTTGGATCTCTATCTGACACAATACTTGATGGTACCCCATGTAATCTGATTACTTCCTTAATATAGATATCCGTCAATTGCTCTACTGTATAATTAATTTTAACAGGTAAGAAATGTGCCGATTTCGTTAGCCTGTCAACAATTACCCAAATTGAATCAAAGCCTTTAGAAGTTCGGGGTAAACTTACCACAAAATCCATTGATATGCTATCCCACTTCCATTCTGGTATATCTAGTGATGTAAGCATACCTCCTGGCCTTTGATGTTCTACCTTTGCTTTTTGACATGTCAGACAAGATGCAACGTATTCCGCTACTTGCTTTTTCATGCCTGGCCACCAAAATCTTTGTTTCAAGTCTTGGTACATCTTCTTCGATCCAGGATGAATACTTAACTTACTCTTATGGGATTCATCTAAAATCATCTTTCTCATCTCAGGATTATCAGGTACACATATTCGTCCATTACACCTTAAGATATGATCTGATCCCAAACTAAATTCTGCAACTTTTCCTTGTTTCATCAACTCCCTCTTTTCCTGAAGATAGACATCCGAAATTTGTCGTTCTCGGATTTCTTCCATTAATCCACTAGAAATTTTGATCATTCCCACACTGATCTTCTCCTTATCAAATTCCATAATCAAATTGAGATCACGGAATTCTTCTATTAATTTTAATTCTCTTACCATCATAGTTGAGATATGAATGGCTTTTCTGCTAAGTGCATCGGCTACAACATTAGCCTTTCCAGGATGATACTGTAATTTGAAATCGCAATCTTTTAAAAATTCCATCCAACGTCTTTGTCTCATATTGAGCACCTTCCGATCAAACAAATATTTTAAGCTTTTGTGGTCACTGAAGACATCGAATATTGCTCCATACAAGTAATGCCTCCAAATCTTTAGTGCAAAAACCACTGCAGCTAATTCCAGGTCATGCGTCGGATAATTTCTTTCATGTGTTTTCAATTGACGAGATGCGTAAGCTACAACTTTCCTATGTTGCATCAACACACATCCTAAACCTTGATAAGAAGCATCACAATACACTTCGTAAGGTTCATTTGGTTCAGGAAGTATTAGAACTGGTGAAGTTGTCAATTGTTCCTTAATCTTCTGAAAACTTTCTTCCCATTTGTCTCCCCACACAAAAGGTTGATCTTTTCTCGTAAGCAAAGTTAACGGCACAACTATCTTGGAAAATCCTTCAATAAATCTTCTATAGTAACCGGCTAGACCTACAAAACTTCTGATCTCCGTTACTGTCTTTGGTCTTTCCCAAGAAAGTACCGCTTCTACTTTTGCAGGATCGACGGCAATACCTTCCTCGGTAATCACATGTCCTAAGAACTTTACTTCCTTAAGCCAAAATTCACACTTAGACAATTTTGCATACAAAGTTTTCTCACGCAAAATCTGTAAAACTTGTTGCAAGTGTTCTTCATGTTCCTCATTACTCTTAGAATAAATAAGAATATCATCAATGAACACCACAACAAACTTATCAAGAAACGGACGAAAAATCCGATTCATATAGTCCATGAAAACAGCTGGTGCATTCGTCACTCCGAATGGCATTACGAGATATTCATAATGTCCGTAACGAGTTCTGAACGCAGTTTTTGGAATATCATCACTTTTTACTCTAATCTGATGATAACCTGTTCTCAAGTCGATCTTTGAGAACACAACAACTCCTCGCAGTTGATCCATCAGATCATCTATACGCGGTAACGGGTACTTATTCTTAATCGTCACTTTATTTAATTGTCGAAAATCCACACAAAGTCTCGAACCTCCGTCTTTCTTTCTCACTAACAGAACTGGTGCTCCCCACGAAGAAACACTTGGTCGAATGAATTGTTTTGACAAAAGGTCCTCTAGTTGAGTTTTCAATTCCACAAGCTCTGTAGGCGCCATCCTATATGGAGAAATAGAAATTGGTCCTGTTCCTGGTATCAAATCGATGGAGAATTCAATTTCTCTTATTGGCGGCAATCCAGGGACATAATTAGGAAACACATCCGGAAATTCTCTCACAACAGGCAGAGTACTCAAATCGATCTCCCTCTCGACTTCTAAGTTAGTTAAAAGCATGTATCCCTGACCTCTTTCTCTCGAAAAAGTTCTTATATGGTTGGAAGATAAGATTCCAGAAATCTCAGGATTAGGAAAAATTAGAGTCTTATTAGCACAATCTAATATAATATGGTTGGAAGATAACCAACCCATGCCTAAAATTACATCTAACTGTATTAAAGGCAGACATATCAAATCAACAAGAAAATGTCTATCCTGAATAACAATAGGATAGTTCAGACATATAGAATTCACAACAACTGGCCTAGCAGTTGGAGTTGAAACAATCAAGTCATAGGACAAAGAAGAAATAAGCAATTTCAAATGTTTCACAACATCCATCGAAATAAAGGAATGTGTCGCACCCGAATAAAAAAGTACAGTTAAGAGATTACCAGTTATGTCGCAACTACCTTGTATGAGATCGTCAGAATCAGAAGCCTCGGCACCACTCATGGTGTAAACTCTTCCCTTAGCTATCGGTTTATTGGTCTTGACAGTATTGACAACTGGTGTAGTCCTTGGCTTACCACAGTCTTTAGCCATATGTCCCACCTGACCACAATTGAAACACCTGGGTCCTTTCACTGGACAATTGTTCGCCATATGATTTGGGTCTCCACACTTGAAACATTTCCTTATTGTGTTTTGATTTTGATTCTTCTGGCCTCCACTACTTGATGCAGTAGCTACAGGATGATAGGGTTGTTGATAACGATTATTTCCCGGTGCTCGATAATACGGTTTACTCTGGACCTGCTTCCCTTTCTGGTTCTGATATTGGCCTTTGGATTTTGATGGTCCTCCCACATATCCTCTGTTATCTCTTCCTTTTCTCATTTGCTCTATCTTCCTACACTTTTCAACCAAAGCTTGAAAATTCCTAATTTCTAATGGAAGTACAGATTCCTTAATCTCGAACCGTAATTCTGCTTCAAAACGTTCACACTTCCAATCTTCATCCGGATTGTTTTGGAAAAAGCGGAAGTATTTGGCCAATGACTCGAATTTAGCTGCATACTCTCCTATAGATAAATCCCTTTGAGATAGACGTAGAAATTCCTGCTCCTTCTCTGCTCGAGCGCTTTGTGGAAAATACTTGTTCAGAAACATGTTCTTAAATATCTCCCAAGTAATCACCTGATTTTCTGCTTCTAGTAGTTGTTTAGTGCCTCTCCACCAATACTCAGCATCCCCTAACAGAAGATGGGTAGCATACGGTACCTTCACTCCTTCAGGACTATTTATTAACTCAAAAATCTTCTCCACTTCCTGAATCCATAGGTCAGCCTTAACAGGATCCACATCTCCATGAAATTGTGGAGGATTCTGGCGTCTAAAAGCAGTAAGACCTCTACCTTCAGCAGCCTGTTCCACTCGAATTTGTTCCTGCAAATTCTGGGCAGCCATCGTTGCAGTTTGTTGTATAATAGCAGCAGCTACATCCGCCATGGCTTGTGCAACAAAGTTCATACCTCCTCCTTCTTCATAATTTTCCTCAAAATTTTCTTGACCGTTAACATGACCACCTCTACGACCTCTTCCTTAGCCGCGTCCACGTCCGCGTCCACGTCCACGTATACCCTCTGGTTCCATAACTGACCTACAAGACATAATCAGTTAAATGGCAACCAGACAATAAAACTTTTAATCTAATAACCAACACATATTACTTCTGAGAAGTAATTCAAACAATTCTCTTCAGAGATCACACAACATCAACACAACAGACCTACTCCCAAAGATTTCCCGAAAGACTCGACCAGCTCTGATACCACTAATGTGACACCCTATTTTTAGATATCACATTTACGTAACATTATTCAAACATTAATCCAAATAAATATTAAGTTGCTAGTTTTCTTCGGAAAATAAGATTCATTTTCTAATTCCTCATACTTCTTTAAAAATAGTGATAAATTTTTTTTCCTTTTTCTGCACATGCATTCAAACACTCATAATATAATATACACCACCATATATATATATTTCACATATACTGCACTATTTTACAATTGACCTTTTTCTTACTAGGTCACCATCTACTTGTCACACATATTTTACACCATCAGAAATTTTACAACTACGTCATAGTGGGTGTCTGAAAATACTACGCAAAACATAACTCTCAGGAGTCACTAAGTCAGACTAATCTAAAATTCCCACTTTTTCCTAACACTACATCCTAAGCTGGTCAATACTACAGAAATCCATTGGGAAGTCCAGTGTACACTCCCCCACCCCCGGAAGATGTGTCTGGAGAGGATACAACAGCCCCCTCTCCAACAACTTCAGACCCTACATCTCCTAAAGGAATATGGCCAGGATTTTCCACTGGATCCTCCTCTGGATCTTCCTCCATATTCTCCGGAATATTTTCTGGAACTAAGACAATGGGTACGGGAGGTGATTCTGGCGCAACTTGCTGTAGTGGTTGAACAAACAGAGGCGGTTGATGCTCCAGATTCCCGTTTTGCATCAAATACCGTAATATCATCCAGATGGGTGGTAGCGATACTTCAATGGTTTCCCTGCTGTGAACTAACTGTTGTGGTCCTTCAGCGATTGTACCGCGGAGTGTCTTTAAAGGACCGGTATAAGTAGCACTCTGAGCTCCTGGGTTAATAACCCAGGCATCCCCTCGGTCAGCGTTGTCAAACATCAGGGATCGTACCCTCGAATAGTTCAGATCCACCTCGTCCGGATCCATCTAAAATGGTTGTAAGGGTGAGTTTCCAATATATGAGTTTTAATAAGACAACCCCATGCACGACTCTCAAATACCAATTACTAAATATTCAAAATATAATAACATTAATTCGAATAACAGAATGATTTAATTCTCTGGCCTTCATGCCCGACAATCATCGTCATTTTATAAAAATGCATGACACTTCTATGTTCAATCTCTAATTTGATACCTAATCTCCGGAGATCCCACAACTTTCTGTTTCGTTTCAAGCTGATCAGGCTCCGCACAAGGCACATTGTAAAAACGAACAAAACAATGCCCAAGAAATCTCAACCTCATGTGACCAGTGCTCAAACAGCTATTGCAACTGTTCACATGACACCTCTGTGACAACCACTCAAACAACTTTTGCAGTTATACACAGATACACTGTCGGATAATCCACCTCAATCACATGTGACCAATGCTCAAACAGCTTTTGCAATTGTTCACACGACCCCTCTATGACAACCACTCAAACAGCTTTTGCAGTTGTACAAAGATACATAACCACTCAAACAGCTATTGCAGTTATGTACAGGGTCACTTGTGCTATAACCACTCAAACAGCTATTGCAGCTATGCACAATTATTATCCGACCTCGTATGATAGCCACTCAAACAGCTATTGCAGCTTAGTCATACGGTCCCTTGTGACAACTCTCCAACCATTGTTGTAGTCATACACATGGTAACTCATTGGTCCACACAGAACACAATGATCATAACACATAGCACGTCTGCCAAAAATGCATGAGAAAAAAACTTTTATTCTCGTTTTGTTTTCTTTGTCGTAATAATCTTTCCTTGTCGAAGCACAAAGCTTAACGACCATGCTCAATGTCTTATTAAGACTTTTCACTTTAAACAAATACAGGACACACAGTCCAAATCTTTTAATCTCAACACAGGACACACAGTCCGAATGCTCAATCATGAGGCCCTTAAACCGATGCACCAGTTTTAGGCTCGCGGATATGGAATTCACACCTTCCACATCAATTTAGGACACACAGTCCAAATACAAAACTTGTAGGACACTCCGTCCCATGACACAGATCCTTGATCTTCGTGTCCATACAACACTAGAACCCCGACGTCTCGGTTTCTAGGCTTATTTATCTGCTTGTAAAACATTTCGCTCAGTGAAAAACAAATACAAAACAATAGCTCCGAAAACTTATCCAAGTTTAACGGAATAACTTTACTGAATAAAATATTTTTACAGAAATCCTTTTTCTGTTAAAACGTTGATAAAATCCGAAAATCATTGATAAATTTCTTTTATTTCTAATTGTTTCACTTTAAGAAATAATTTTCAATAAAGGGCAACAAAACAAAAATTTTAATAAATAAAAAGATTTAATAAATAAATTTAGAAAATTTAATTAATTAAATATTTAATGTTTAATAATATTAAATAAATAAATAATATCAAATAAATAATATTAAATCACTTGTATCACTTCTCTGTCAGACGTAACTGTTTTGACTGCTATAAATATTATTTTCGGGACTTAATCACTTTAAATAACATTTTATAATAAAATTGAATTTATTATATAAAAATTAGAGCATGAAAAAAATTTCACGGTTTTGCCCTTACTATTGCTTATTTACACTGTTTCCCCAAAATATTATTAAAATAATAATTTTTTTCATTTTTCTCAAAATCTTCCAAATTAATATCTCTGATCAATTATCCAAGCTTATTAAGTTTTGATCCTTAATTAAAAAATTTAACACTGACCAATGTCAGGTTACTCAGTCCAACATTCAACAGCAGATAAATTCCAATCACAAAATAGCATGGCATACATCAATTCATGACATGCATCACAATTATAATATAAACAAATAATCATAATCATGTAAGTCCACACATCACATCAATTCAATTACTCAGATAAACATCACATCAATCTAGCAATTAATAGTAAACAGTATAACATAATAAAATATTTCATACAGAAAATTAATACATGACTCCACAGATAAGCATGAGATTATCTCAACTCCTCAGGCATACCCCCCTTACCTCATGAAGACTACACTATAGTTCCTGTTAATCTTCCGAACTCGATCCGATTCCTCTTCGTCAGTGTAACTCAGCTAACTCAGTTGTTTCCTTCAAACGAATTATAACCAAAATAAATCAAATCAAACAACAATACACTTGGTTCATGGAGGTTAGGGTTCGGCTTCAACCAATTATCTAGGTTAGGAAGATTAAAATTTGGTTAACTTAAGGATTAATGATCCATAAGTTACTTAAGCATGATTAGACACTTTAACCATGATTATGAACCAAGAACATGAACTAAACTCATCTAGTTCTAAGAACTAGGGTTCGGTTTTCTCAAGATTTTTAGGCTAGAAATTTTAAAATTTCATCAACTCTTGGATTTAATCAACATACAAAGCTTAGAGTTGGATTCAAAGATTACAACAACTTTTGAATCACAAAATCATTAAGTGATCATACCTAGGGTTTCGGTTTTTGAAGAAACAATTAGGCTCAAGTTTGATTTTTGATCATCTATATACTTGAATACAAGAACTATCAAGATATAATCATGAATCAAGGCATGAAATTGAAACAAAACCTAAGAACACAAATCTACCCTAGGTTCGGCCCAGTCCAGATTTTAGGGAAAGAAATTTCTTATGATCTTGTGCTTCTAGATGATGAAAATAGATATGATTATAAGATCATAGCAATTGGTTTCATGTCAAAAGGATTTTTCTAGAATTAGTTATGAATTTTTGAATCTAGTTCCATGAACTTTGAACAAATGAAGAACATATGGATTTAAGTCCTAAATCTACCAAATTGATGAAGAGAAATGATTTAAATGACAAGTGAATAAGTTATTACCTCTTGATGATCCAAGAAAAACAAAGTTTGAATGATGTTCTTCAAGGTTTTCTTATGGTGTTCTTATGGCAAAGTTAAGGACTTTGGAGAAGAAAGACATGGAAATGGAAGAAAATGGTTAATGAAGAAGGCAACAACTTAATGAAGAAGGATTGGAGCCGTGGGTTTTGGTAAGTTTTAGTCAACTTTTCCAATGGCATTTGCTTGCAATTGTCATATAAAGACAAGGGCAAAATGGTCATTTCATAGCAAAATTTCACTTTGCCATAAATGCGCCATTATGACCATTATGACTCAGATAAACTCGTCATAAATGCTCGTCAGTCATCGGTCAAATCCATCATCTCTCGCTTGTGCCGACTCCTCGATTCATCTGGCTCATGCTTTTCCTAGAGATATCTCGACGTATATGCCCGCAACAAATATAATATTTTAATTTTTTTACCAAAATTTTCAAAACTTCCAGTATCGTATTAAATAAGATAAAAACATTTTTCATCTCGTTCACGACTCAAAATTAGGTCTTCTGAACAATAAACTTTTACTGTCAGTGAAAACGCAGACCAGGTTCCGTCTGAATTTTCAACCCAAAATTTCATCGTAACCCTAAGATATAAAACATAACAGGAAAATAACATTATTTCACCCAAAATAATTTTCTAAGTCTCGGATAAAAATATATTCTTATATATTACTTACCGACACTAGAAAGCAGTAAAAATCGGGGTGTTACATCTGCCCTTTTCCTTTATCTTCTCTTTTTCCCCTTTGCTGATCGATCCTGTGGGTTGTGGGGTGCTGCTGGTCGTTCCAGTGTGGGTGGTTGCTTTCTGGTTGGAGGAATCACGAGATTCCTCAAAGCTTGGTTCTTATGTGGGTGCTTTGTTTTTGCTATGAAATTGCTCTTTATTTTGTATTTGGTTTTGGGATTGCTTGATGGTATGCATCTACTCATGGTATCATTTGCTAGAGTATCCTGTAGATTCACATTTACTATTTTTAAAAGGTTAATATTATTATTTTTCTTTTATTATCTTCAGAAAAGGAAAAAATCTCATATTCCCTGTGAACACCTAATTTTACCCGAATTTCTTTTAATCAATGTTTTGAAAAATAGTAAACAAAAATGATAAAAATAAAACAAAATGTTTTTATTCTTGGCCCAATACATCATCAAATGGAACCCATTTTCGTTTTTGTTCCAAGTTATCTTTTGAGCCCATTATCCCAAACCCAACCAAAAAATTATTTTTTTATTATTCTGATTTGTTAAAATAAAAAAATAATAAAAAGTAAAAAAATTTATAAAAATGTCTGCTCCCACACTTGTACCCCTCTTTGTCATCTTCTTCTTTATCAGAAAAAAAGGGATAATGGTACAAACCATCCTCACCCTTGCACCAGCCAAGCAAGGTGTTGGTGGAGCAAAGGCTGATTTGCACCCCACTACTTGTACCCACACCAGCTGGTCTAACAAGAAGATTTGTCATCTTCTTCTTTTTTTGTGCTATATATTGCATTGAACAGTGACCAAAGGGAGGGGGGAGCAAATGAAAAATTTTCTTCTCCATTCTCTGTTTCTGCTTTCAAAAAACAAAAATGTCAACAAAAAAATACTGAAAGAAAGAGAGCAAGAACAGAGAGAAGAAAACTATGTAAAAAGAAAAAGGACCCAGAAACAACAATCCCCTTTTTCTTCTTAGCCACGACCACTTCTTATTCTTTGATTTTTTTCCTTCTTCTTCTACCTAGAACCCATCTTCTTCTTCCTTCCTAACTTCATCATCTTCTTCCCTCTTGCCCAGACCACGAACCGTCGTCGGCACCACCTGGAAGCTCGCCAGAGCCACGCGACCACCACGTCCGACTCGCCTGCTCAGACCGCGCCTCGCCGCCACGACCCCCGCCTCTGCAAATCCGGCAACCACCGCTCCAGATCTGGTTAGAACTCGGAACCCGCACCACCTCCACCGCCGCGTCGCGACCCAATAACACCGCAGATCCTAGAAACCGACGCCACCGAACCCGCAAGCTCCGCCGTTGCCGTTGCTGCCTCGTTCCTCACAGTCATGACCCGAACCAGATCCAGCCCCGATCCATAGCATCTCCGTTCAGTCGAGGGCTCTCCACCACCGCTCCGCGTCCAGCCGCCGATCGAACCGCCGTACACTGCCTAGCCGCAGTACGGACGTTGCTCCTGCTTGGTGCGTGGAGGATGATACCAGAGGAACCCCTCTGGTTTTGGTTATATGCTCCCTTTTGAGTTTTTATCATTGTCTGCAGTATAATTTCTTATCCTTGTTTTTGTTTCTTTTGCCTTTGGGTTTGTGGGGTTTGGTTGGCAGGATTAGTGGGCTTAGCCCATTTAATTAATTTTGTGTGTGTGCGTTGGGTTTTGAAATAAAAATCAGAAATAGTATGAACAAAATAACACATCTTTTTAAATTCACGTAACAATCTACAATGTTGATGTATGATCTTTCATCCTCAAGTGTTGTATGAATTGTAGGGGTTTATCGTATAGCTTCGCTATCTTTAATCTTGTGCAAGAGTGAATCCCTTCTTTCTGTAAAAATTAAAATGTTTTCAATTTACTCTTTCTTAAACAAAATTTTATCCAACTTTACAAAAAATTAAATTTCTTTGAATTCATGCAACAATCTACAATGTTGATGTATGATTTTTCATCCTCAAGTGCCGTATGAATTGTAAGGGTTCATCGTATAACTTTGTTGTCTTTAACCCTGTGCAAGAGTGAATTCCTTTTTGTAAAAAATAATAAATGTTTTTTTTTCAATTTACACTTTCACCCAATTTCATTTTATAAAAAAAAAATCTTTTGAATTCACGCAACAATCTATGACGTTGATGTATGGACTTATTCATCCTCAAGTATCGTATGAATTGTAAGGGTTTATCGTATAGCACGACTATCTTGGACTCCATGCAAAAGTGAATTTATTCTGAAATAAAATCTTTTAAAAATAAAAATCAAATCTTTATCAAAATTAAAATCAACCAACCAATCAAATATTTTCTAAAGAACTACGTGGCTTTGAGTTTCCCATCGCACCCGGGAATACGTAGGAGCAAGATAAATCATCTTGTCAGGTCAAAACTAAATTTCCCTTTTTTTGTGTCTCTTTTTATGTTAAAATAATTAAACTTTTCTATTTTTAGGGATGCTATATGGACACGGTGCCATATCCAGTCTCTTAGATTTGAGGTTACCCTGTGGACTCACGTGCCATGTTCAACCTCATTTAGTTTTTTATAAACAATAAATTTAAAAATATAAAAATTAATAAAAATTTAAAATATTAAAAATTAAAAATAATTCTTTCTTGTAAATAATTTTTGGGGTAAAATAAATATTTAAAAGGTTATTAAAATGTTATTGCACAATTAACTTGAGGTACCGTTTTTTAAACGGGCGATGTGGGGTGCTAACACCTTCCCTACTCGTAACCGACTCCCGGACTCATCTCTTTCTTTTTTTAGACCAGTTTACCTTTAAATAATTGGGTTTTTCTAATATTTTCCCAATAAAAAATTTTAGTGGCGACTCCTCTGTTTTTTATCTCTATTTTCGCGGCGTTCGGACGGGACGGTCGCGACAGCTAGCGACTCCACTGGGGATTTTTGAGAGTCAGGCCTATCATAGTTGGTTGTGCATTTTTTTAATAGCTTTGAAAATATTAGTTTTACCCTTCTTTGTTTTATTTATTTCGTATTTAGTTTTATAAGTTCTTATAAATGTCTTTGTATATTCTTGCAACCTTAGGGTAGAGAACTTTTATATTGGTGTTGTTTGTTCCTTTTTGCAGGTTTGGGGTAGTTTTGTTTTAGGAGGCTTTTGTAAAGGTTTGTACGCTCCCATCACACACATCACTATCACATGTTGCACACACTTTGGGCTCTATACCCGAGTCTTGGAATGCCATAAGATTAGAAGGGGCTTCAGTGATGTTATTATGATGCTTTTGCATCCCTGACAGTCACTGATTCTCCTGCTCGGATTGCTACCGGTACACGGACTACCATATTGTGACTTATTTGTCCCTATGGTGAGATTCATGGATTCGGATCCTTATCTTTTAGATGAGGGTAATCCGGGGACCATATGTTTAGGGTTCTAGAGTTGTCCCGAAAGTCATGCACATAAAATGCCATTAGCAGCCTACCGAAATAGGGTCTTGACTTCATAAATCCCAACTTTAGGATATGACCTATGTAGGACAAAAGGGAGTGCATTCCATCTTTTTCTGCAACATGAATAATCACATTTATATCTCATGCATCATAACGATTTTCTGCATGCACCTTAACATGTCACTCATTCGTGCATCCTGTTACACTCAGTATTATATTGTATGTTCGTGCATGTAGTATTTTAGGTCATGCATCGTCAATATGTCATTCATTCATGCATCTTGGTACACTCTCATGCATAAGTAAATTTTATTTCCAAATGTTATTAATAAAATAAAATTTCCCTTGCACAGATAATTTGGCGAGAGATAACCCCTTTGATAACAAGAGATGAAAAAAGTTAGACACACTAGCAATGCTCCCGCCACCAAGAGCTCCAGGGTGATTTTGAACTCATTAGAGAATCTGAAAGAGTTGAGCCAATCTTTGCCTCAAGAACATCGAAAAAGCTTCGTCAAGAAGTATGGAGGGATCTTGGACCTGATTTTCATACCGGTTCAAGCTACTGCTTTGAGTGCTCTAAGTCGGTATTGGAGCCCACATCTCAGATGGTTCGAGTTGCCAAACATGGACGTTACACCCACCATTGAAGAATATGCTTGCCTGTTAAGGTTGACAATTGCTAGTGTGTTTGAGACAACATTTATTGTGGAGAGTTGTTTCTCCCCTAGATTTGTTGTCAACTCCATTTCATCTTATGAGCGCAATGCTCTCTGTGTGGGATGGAGGGACCATCTCTTGTCTGTTATAAGGTGTTAACTCAAAAAAATATATATAACAAAAATATAATAATAATAACTCCAAAGGTGATTTTCATAAAAGCTTTTTTGCATTTTTTTCAACAGTTTTTTCTCACTTTTGTTTCGATTAAAACAGTGTGTGGCTTTTCTGAACAATTGCTTGAAGACACCCTTATCGCACTCGGTCACAGACAAGAGCCATGGCGGATGAACTAGAAGAAGTCCAAGAGATCAGGGATGAAGTCAGTCAAATCAAGGATCAGATGACTAAGATGATGGAGATCCTACAAGCAATGCAGAAGGAAAAGAACACAGAGGAGAACCCTCCAGCCTCGAATGAAGGACATCCGGTCACACATCTCATTCCGCCCGGTCTTGCTCAGATTCCTATTCAAGGCTTCAACCAACCAGGGGTCATGATGCCTCTCACTATTTATCCAAGCAACCAAACTCATCTTTCATTTGACCCGAACAATCCCCCATACGGCTTACCTCGTGGATTTGTTCCACCAATGGCCCCCATCCAATAATATGGCATCCAAAACTCTGAACATATCACTCAGACACAAACCCCCACCAATGCTGTCGAAATGCCACAAACACAAACTGTCAACCCTACAGATGGTAACACCCCGACGGTGACACTTTCTACCAATCCAAAAACCCCACAATGCATCCTACATTATGGGCCCCAGGGGACTCAAATGATGCCAAACTTTGGATCCTCCTACATGCCATACCCCTTTCCCCAGAATATGTATTGTGAAACTCCAGTGAATCAGTTGGGTGGGAATTCCCAATCTAAAGAAAAGTTGGAAGTGCTAGAGGAAAGACTACGGGCCATTGAAGGAGTAAATAGTTATGGTCAGCGGGATGCTTCGGAACTTTGTCTGGTGCCAAATGTTGTAATTCCACCAAATTTAAGGTACCTGATTTCGACAAATATCGGGGAACCACTTGTACCAAAAACCATTTGACCATGTATGTAAGGAAGATGACATCATACGCTCAAGATGATAAGATCTTGATTCACTTCTTCCAAGACAGTTTAACTGGGGCAGCTTCAAATTGGTACACGCATCTCGAACGAGCCCACGTCCGATCTTTCAAAGATCTAGCAGATGCATTCCTGAAGCAATACAAGTACAATATTGACATGGCTCCCGATAGGATGCAACTCCAAAATATGGCAAAGAGAGACACTGAGAGTTTCAAGGAGTATGCACAACGATGGAGGGAATTGGCTGCTCAGGTAAAGCCTCCATTGACCGAGAAAGAAATTGTGGCAATGTTCATTGATACCCTCTAGTCGCCTTTCTATGATAGAATGATTGTAAGCGTGTCATTGAACTTTTCTGACATGGTCATTATCAGCGAAAGAATCGAAAGTGGAATGAGGAATGGCAAGATCACTGAGACTTCAGTAATGAACGGCCCGAAGAGAGCCCCGTTTGTGAAAAACAAAGAAGGAGAAGCACACACAGTAACCTTTGAACAAAAGAAACCAAACCAAACACCCGCCTTCCAAGCCCAATACGCCCCATATCACCAAGCCAACCAGCCATACATCGCTGCCACCTCACAATTTCCAAATCCTCAACAGATGGCTCCTTACCGGCCATCATACCCTTCTCAGCCTCAAACACACCCTACCATGCCACCTCAAATTGTTCAACCCCTAGGTCCAAACCCAAACACCAACCAAACAAGACCACCGTATAACTCGGAGAGAAAGCCAGTACATTTTGACCCGATACCCATGACCTATACTGAGCTACTGCATCAGCTTATAAGCAAATCTGTGTTGACTCCTATCCTAATGAAACCATCGGGGCCTCCTTATCCGAAGTGGTTTGACCCAAATGCTAAATGTGAGTATCATGCGGGGGCAATAGGTCATTCCATTGAGAACTGCAGGGCTTTCAAATTTAAGGTACAAGAGCTTATTGATGCTAAATGGTTGAGCTTTCAGAAAGATGCTCCGAATGGAGCACAAGGTCCTATGCCAAATCATGGGGGTTCGGGAGTCAATGCCGTTGATAGCTTTATGGAACCTACTCTTAAGAGTCAAGTGGCTGATGTCAGAACTCCCATGAGAGTTATTTTAAGGGAGATGCAAAAACATGGATTGGTGCAAACCTCAATTGTTGAGGAGAAGACTCTTAATGAAGAAATAAGGTGTGACTTCGACGGGGATATGGGGCATTCAATTGAGGACTGTGCAGAATTTCGGCACGTTGTCCAACAGTTAATAGATATAAAGATTATTCTAATTGGTTGTGAATCGAATGAGTGTGGCATTAACATGATCGCTGAATCTACAATTTCCCCAACTCCAGTTAAGATAACTCCTTTTACTGTTGTGATTAATCCTCAACCGGTTCCTGAGCAAGTCGCTCCGAAGCCAGTGGTGATACACTATACTGAGAAGGAGCCTATGCCGGTTTCGAGTGGGCCAACACCAGTTGTCATCCGAGTCCCAGGTCCTTTCCCTTACAAGGACACCAAAGCGGTGCCATGGAAATATGATAGGCAGGTTCAACAAATTCCTCCCAACGGGACCACTGTGGTTACCAACATTTCGGGAATTGGTGGAATGACTAGGAGTGGTCGCATTTATACTCCAGAGGTATTGCGAAGGGAGGGAACAGAAAAGGAAGAAAAAGATCGCAAGGGAAAAGAGAAGGTGGAAGGAACGCCGGCTGAAAAGGATACCAAAGGGGGTGATAATAAAAAGGAGGTATCTGATGAAGAAGTCGGTGAATTCTTGAAGATCATCAAGCAAAGCGAATACAGGGTTGTGGATCAATTGAATCAAACTCCAACTCGGATATCTCTTTTCTCTTTGTTGATGAATTCTAAGCCACATAGGAGAGTACTGATGAAGGTGTTGAATCAAGCTCACGTCTCTCATGACATCACAATTGATAAGCTTGATAACATCGTGGGTAACATCGTTACTGATAATTATATCACTTTCACTGATGATGAAATTCCAGCTGAAGGAATAGGGCACAAAAAGGCGTTACACATCTCTGTGAAGTGTCGAGATCATGTCATGGCTAAGGTTCTCATTGATAATGGTTATTCTTTGAATGTAATGCCAAAGTTAACACTGGCAAAGTTGCCTTTCGATGGAACTCATATGAAGCCAAGCACGATGATTGTAAGAGCTTTCGATGGCACCCGAAGGGAAGTTATGGGAGAAATTGAATTACCCATTCAGATTGGCCCTTGCACCTTTGAAATACTCTTCCAAGTAATGGACATTACGCTAACTTACAGTTGTCTCCTGGGACGACCATGGATCCATTCGTCTGGAGCTGTACCTTCCACATTGCACCAAAAAGTGAAGTTCATTGTCGATAATAAATTGATAATTGTTTCTGGAGAAGAGGATATGTTGGTGAGTAAGCCATCAACAACCCCTTACATTGAAGATGCCGAAGAAGCTCTCGAGACCGCTTTCCAATCGCTTGAAATTGTCAATGCCACTTATGTTAGGGACGGTGCTCCACTCTTGAAACCTCAGTCATCTAAAGCGTCCATTATGATGGCTAGGGTTATGCTCGGAGGAGGATACCGACCCGAAAGCGGTTTAGGGAAGAATAGCCAAGGTGTCACTGACATCCTCATGCTCACCGAGAACAAGGACAGGTTTGGGTTGGGATATAAACTGACCAAGGCTGACAAGATGAGGGTTATAGAAGAAAAAAAAAGAAAGAGGTTGGCTCGACTGGAAAATCGTGAATACGAGATTGAAAGGGTTCCCATCTGTAACATTCGACAGAGCTTTCGAAGTGTATGGTTCGCATTCCTGGACCAAGAAGTAGCTGCTGAAGATGATTATCTCGCCGATCATGGTGTCAATTTGGTGTATCCATGCCCTCCGGATACAGTGCTCAACAATTGGGAGGTCATTGAGTTCCCCAGGACCGTAGAGTTTTTTTCAACGTAATTTTGTAATGCTTATCCTTTAGCTCTGCCCAAGGCTTTAGGATTTTTGTTGTAATGGGCTTACTTATTTCCGTTTCAGTATGACTTATCAATAAATGCATGCATTCAATATCTTTATGTTCTTATCCCTTTTGTTTTTTTTTACTTTCGCTTTTATTCGTCGTTCCTCACCAATAATTGCAGTTTCCCATCTTTAACCGTTATTCATTCATCTTTCCCTGATAACTACCAAAATGCAGATCTAAAAGTGACTCTCTTGAAAATGGCAGTGTTAATAACTCAGCATACAATTTTGACTATCCTATTGATCATGCTGGTGAGGTTGTTGATGATGATGGGGAAGTCCCTCCTGAATTATTGAGGTTGGTACAACAAGAAGCTAGGGAAATTCGGTCCCATGAAGAGCCGAGTGAACTAATCAATTTGGGAACTGAAGATGATGAAAAAGAGGTCAAGATTGACCTTTCTCTGAAAGAAAAGGAGTGAAGTAGGTTGATCAGGTTGTTGGTGGATTATAAAGATGTTTTCGCATGGTCGTACTGTTGCGTGATTTTTAGAATAAAGGCAAGTGCACCTCGTCGCAATCAAGTAATACGGTGGTAAGACCGGTTATCGTATCCACAGGGATTGGTTGTCAATTACCAATTCGCAAACTCAACAACTATCTAGACTAAACTATGGTATGAGATATCAAAACAGAAAACAAAGCAATACAATATTTTTGGTCTTTTTGGACTTTTATCAAACACTTGGAGTGCAGAATTTACAAATGGATAGAATTGTCAGGTTTAGACTACACTAATCCTCCCTTGATTGCAATGAAATGGCTAACAACACAAGTCCTAATTCAATTATGCCAATCAAGCCTTTTCTAAAATACTCAAGCCTAATGTCTTAGGTGCATTGAGCCTAAAACCCCAAATTAAGCCCTAATGTCTTAGGTGGAATAACCTGAGATTTTGCATTAAGTCAAGACTTATAAGATTGCAAGCAGCCAACACCTATGTCTAGATTCTTGAACTACTTGGCATATGATTCATGAGCATGCCTTAACACCAACCTTTCAGTTATCTATCAAAGCAACATATCATTCCTATGGGTAGCTAAGCCAAGGAAAGCATTAAACACAGAATCACATACTCATAAAGAAATAGAAACTTGTATTGAAATCAAATCAATTAACAATCAAGTTCAGAAAAGCTACATCTAAACCCAACAATGGGGGAATTAGCTATACATGATAAATTCTACAAAAGAGAAAGAGAGAAGAGAGGAAGAAAACTTCATGACGAATCCTTCAATCTCCTTCCAATCCAAGAGCAGAGAGATGTCATCTTTAAGGTCCTAGCCTTCCCCCAGCCATCAGCCCTATTTAGGGTTTCCAAGCCTCTGCCAAAAGTCCCCCTTTTTTTCTGTCTGCTGTGCTGTTATTTATAGATCCGTCGCGCGTCACGGCCGTGATGTCTATCACGGCCAGGCCGTGCCGCTTTCTGTCCAAGGCGTGTCTTCAAGTTTTTGACTCTCGCGAGGCGAGAGAAGTGTTCGCGACGCGAGCCCTCATTTTCTGGTTGGTCACGGCCGTGATGTCTGTCACGGCCAGGCCGTGACAGTCTCTGACTTTTGCCTTCTTCTCTGCTTGATCACGGCCGTGATGGTCATCACGGCCAGGCCGTGATAGGCTCTGTTTGGCTCACATTCTTCTCTTTTTAAGCTCCAAAATCATCCAAGCTTCATTATAGCCAAATATGCACAGTTTTCCTTCAATTTCTGCAAAACAACACACAGAAACCACCTTCACCCGTTCCAAGGGAAAATCTAACTAAAATCAAATAAGGAATGCCTAATCTATATGCAAAATGCATGCAAAAGTCTATAGAAAACATGATGTAAAATCACACTATCACGTACCAAGACATGCCAGGGTTAGACCCCAGTGTAGCAGAACACAAATTGCCATTAAAGCCGGAGTGTCCTCCAGTAAAGCAGAAGCTACGAAGGATGAAAGCAGAAATGTCTCTAAAGATCAAGGCGGAGGTCAAGAAACAACTGGATGCAGGTTTCCTAGAAGTTGTAAAGTACCCTCAATGGGTTGCTAACATCGTTCCTGTCCCCAAGAAAGATGGAAAGGTTCGAATGTGTGTCGACTATCGAGATCTGAACAGGGCTAGCCCGAAATATGATTTTCCTCTGCCTCATATTGATGTTCTTGTAGATAATACTGCCCAACATGCATTATTCTCTTTCATGGATGGATTCTCATGATATAATCAGATCAAGATGGCACCTGAAGATATGGAGAAAACTACATTTGTAACTTTATGGGGAACCTTTTGCTACAAGGTTATGCCCTTTGGCTTGAAAAATGCTGGGGCAACATATCAACGGGCTATGGTGGCTTTATTCCACGACATGATGCATAAGGAGATAGAAGTTTATGTAGATGACATGATCGCCAAGTCCAGATCCGAAGATGACCATGTTGATAATCTGCAGAAACTTTTTGAGCGGTAAAGAAAGTTTAAGCTCCGACTGAATCCAGTCAAATGCACTTTTGGAGTGAAATCAGGCAAGCTTCTGGGGCTCATTGTTAGTCAAAGAGGAATAGAGGTTGATCTTGAAAAAGTTCGAGCAATTATCGATATGCCAGCACCTCGAACGGAGAAAGAAGTTCGTGGGTTTAGGAAGATTGAACTACATTGCCCGGTTCATCTCCCAACTGACCGCGACATGTGAACCAATCTTTAAATTGCTATGCAAAAATCAGGCAGTAACATGGAATGAAGATTGTCAAAAAGCCTTTGAGAAGATCAAACAATACCTATAGGAGCCTCCTGTCTTGGTTCCCCCAGTTCCAGGAAGGCCTCTCATCATGTATTTGACTGTGCTAGATGAATCTATGGGTTGTGTGTTGGGGCAACACGATGAGTCAGGAAGAAAAGAACATGCCATCCATTATCTAAGCAAGAAGTTCACCAGCTGTGAAGCCAACTACTCACTGTTGGAATGCATTTGCTGTGCTTTGGCTTGGGCGGCCCGCCGTTTGAGGCATTACATATTGTGTTACACTACCTGGTTGGTCTCCAAAATGGATCCAATCAAGTATATTTTCGATAAGCCTGCTCCGACTGGAAGAATGGCTCGCTGGCAAGTCCTGCTATCAGAATACGACATTGTCTATGTCACCTAAAAAGCAGTAAAAGGTAGCGTTCTCGCAGAATATCTAACAAATCAGCCAATAGAAGATTATGGATCGATGCAATGCGATTTCCCAGATGAAGATATAGTGGCCTTGTTTGATCACGTACGATCACCAGAAAAAGAAAAGTGGACTTTGTTATTTGATGGAGCTTCTGATGCCTTGGGGCATGGAATTGGGGCAATACTAATCTCACCGGAAAAGATTATTTCCCTGTCACTGCAAGGCTTTGCTTTGATTGTACAAACAACATAGCCGAATATGAAGCTTGTGCGCTTGGGATCCTGACAACAATAGAATCAAAGGCAAGGATGCTGGAGGTATACGGGGACTCTGCATTAGTCATCCACCAGCTAAGAGGGGAATGGGAAACCCGAGATGCCAAGTTAATCCCGTACCATGATTACATTAAGGGTTTGATCGAGTAGTTTGATGAAGTCACATTTCACCATATTCCCCGAGAAGATAACCAATTAGCTGACGCACTGTCTACCCTGTCCTCGATGTTCAAGGTAAGTGACGAGATGAACCTACCACTCATCAAAATGGAAAGTCGTGATCATCCTGCATATTGTCAAGTGATAGAGGAAGAGCCTGATCAAGAACTGTGGTACCATGACATCAAATGCTTCATCCAAAGAAGGGAATACCCCCCGGGTGCTTCAGAAAATGACAAAAGAACTCTAAGAAGACTTGCAATGGGTTTCTATTTAGCTAGAGGTATTCTTTACAAAAGAAATCATGACATGGTGTTGTTGAGGTGCGTTGACGCAAACGAAGCTAAACGGATAATTGAGGAGGTACATGAAGGATCTTTTGGAACACATGCGAGCGGTCATGCAATGACCAGGAAAATCTCGAGGGCTAGCCAATACTGGTTGACAATGGAGGCTGATTGCTTTAATTATGCGAACACGTGTCATAAGTGTCAAATATATGCTGATAAGGTTCATGCGCCGCCAGCTCCCTTGAATGCCATGTCGGCACCCTGGCCGTTCTCAATGTGGGGAATGGATGTGATCAGTCCAATCGAACCAAAAGCCTCAAATGGGCATCGCTTCATTCTTGTTGCCATTGATTATTTCACAAAGTCGGTTGAGGCTGCATCATATGCCAATGTGACCAGGAATGTCGTGATCAAATTTGTAAAAGGAGAATCAATTTGTCGTTATGGGTTGCCAAGTGAGATTATCACTAATAATGCGACTAACTTGAACAACAAGATGATGAAAGAGATATGCGAAAACTTCAAAATAAAGCATCACAATTCCTCCCCGTACCGCCTAAAGATGAACGGAGCAGTTGAGGCCGCTAACAAAAATATCAAGAAGATTGTCAAAAAGATGGTGGTGACATATAAGGATTGGCACGAGATGTTACCTTTTTCTTTGCACGACCATCGTACCTCTATTCGCACCTCGACAGGGGCAACGCCATATTCTTTAGTGTACGGGATAGAGGCAGTGCTCCCGATTGAAGTAGAGATCCCATCATTAAGGGTATTGAGAGAGGCAGAATTGGAAGAAGTCGAGTGGATGCAAGATCGACTTGACCAATTGAACCTTATTGGAGAGAAAAGATTAGCAGCACTGTGTCACGGTCAATTGTACCAGAGAAGGTTGATAAGAGCTTATGAGAAGAAGGTACGCCCGCGGCAGTTTCGGGAGGGTGATCTAGTGCTCAAAAAGATCCTACCAATCCAAAAGGATCATCGTGGGAAGTGGACCCCAAACTACGAAGGACCTTACGTTGTGAAAAAGGCCTTCTCGGGAGGAGCTTTAATTCTCACCAGGATGGATGGGGAAGATCTTCCAATCCCTATAAAATCGGATGCAGTCAAAAAGTACTATGCTTGAACGCACATCCCAAAATATCAGAAAGTGAAAAATGAAAAAAGAAAATCTCGCTAGGCTAAAAATCTGGAAAGACAGTCTAGGCAAAAGTTAGAGCAACCCGTTAGGCTGAAAACCTGAAAAGACGGTCTAGGCAAAAGTTGGGGTTCAAAAAATAAAATAAACAAGGGAAGTGTGGTCAAGCCGATGAACTGGGGCAATCAGTGGGCTAGATGCATGAAGACTGGGGCAGATAGCACGCTCAGATGATGATTAATGAGCAGTCAAGATGGTATGAGAAATACTAACACTAGTCAAGGAAAGAGGTGTCACTTGAGGAGATGTGATTCCACCCCACAACCTTTTTGAAATTCCATACTCCATTGTAATATCTGATTTGTATTCCTTTTCGGTCCAAATATAATGACATTGACTCCCAATTCTTTTTACCCTTATCCCTTTGCCTTAAATTTTGTCAATTGTGTGTGTGCATTCATCATGATAAGTATATACTGAAATGTGAAACATGTATTGGTGTCTTCAAGATGCATTTAGAATTCCCCTGAAAATCTCAAAATTCGTAAAGAATAAGATGATCTCCCGACAAAGGGTACCGTGGTCTACTGACAAAAAGCATAGTGAGAATCATTGCAAAGGAAGCGTACCCTTTCAAAAGCGCTTATCCTTTTTCTCCACGAAGACATGGCTTGTTTTAGTTCATCTTGGGACTTGTCTGTGATCAACAATTTAAGGGGTCGAGGGTGATAATAAAAACGACCTAAGCAATGAAAAAATAAAAATAGTAATGTATTACAGGCTTTCCTTGTGTTGCATTGAAATCATTTGAGGTTTTCATCAGGCATATAAGACATTTCTGGCATCATGCATTGCAATTGTTTATCTCTTGTGAGCACAAAACCCAGTAAATTGCACAAACATCGTAGGTTTTTTACCTTTCCTTTCAAGCTTCAGCGGATAACCGACACCGCAAGCTTTTCGCATTTCCTTTCAAGCTTCAGCGGATAACCGACTCCGTAAGCTTTTAATCTTTTCTGTCAAGCTTAAGTGGATAACCGACTCCACAAGTTTTTACCTTTTCTGTCAAGCTTCAGTGGATAACCGACTCCACAAGCTTTTTACCTTTCATTTCAAGCTTCAGCGGATAACCGACTCCGCAAGCTTTTCGCATTTCCTTTCAAGCTTCAGCGGATAACCGACTCCGTAAGCTTTTAATCTTTTCTGTCAAGCTTCAGTGGATAACCGACTCCACAAGCTTTTTACCTATCTTTTCAAGCTTTAGCAGACAACCGACTCCGTAAGCTTTTAACATTTCTTTTCAAGCTTCAGTGGATAACCGACTCCGTAAGCTTTTAACCTTTTAATTTCAAGCTTCAGCGGAAAACCGACTCCGTAAGCTTTTTACCTTTCCTTTAAAGCTTCAGCGGATAACCGACTCCACATGCTTTTTCTTTTCTGTCAAGCTTCAGTGGATAACCGACTCCGCAAGCTTTTAATCATTTTGCTTTCAAACTTCAGCGGACAACCGACTCCGTAAGCTTTTAACTTTTCTTTTCAAGCTTCAGCGGACAACCGACTCCACAAGCTTTCAACTTTACTTTTCAAGCTTCAGCGGAAAACCGACTCCGTAAGCTTTTAACTTTTCTTTTCAAGCTTCAGCGGACAACCGACTCATCAAGCTTTCAACTTTTCTTCTCAAGCTTCAGCGGATAACCGACTCCGTAAGCTTTTAACCTTTTAATTTCAAGCTTCAGCGGATAATCGACCCTGCAAGTTTTCTATCTTTTGTCAAGCTTCAGCGGGTACCATACCCCGTAAGTTCTTTTATTTTCTATTTGAGCTTCTCTGAGCAATTCATCCCGTAAGCTCTTTTAATTATGCATCCTTCTACTTGTCAGCAAACCCCGGCCAAAATTGGAGTTCATGTCTTTACTCGTTTCTTATAATGATAGTTGGTTAACTACGGTTACACTTAAAGTAACAATAAGAAGTAAAGAGGGGCAGCTGTGAGCACCTAATTTTGCCCGAATTTCATTTAATCAATGTTTTGAAAAATAGTAATCAAAAATAATAAAAATAAAACAAAATGTTTTTATTCTTAGCCCATTACATCATCAAATGGAGCCCATTTTCGTTTTTGTTCCAAGTTATCTTTTGGCGACGGTGGACGTCGATGGCTACTGGTGTTGGGTTAAAGTTTTGTGGGAGTTCTAGGGGATCGACGACTGGTTTTGGTGGCGGTCAAGTGACAGCAGTCCACAGCGGCAGCTCATCCACCATCTGCTAAGGGAGGCTTATTTTTGGTTCTCTCCCTTCAAACCATTTCTCCTCACCTCGCGTCTGTTGTGACACCCTATTTTTAGATATCACATTTACGTAACATTATTCAAACATTAATCCAAATAAATATTAAGTTGCTGGTTTTCTTTGGAAAATAAGATTCAGTTTCTAATTCCTCGTACTTCTTTAAAAATAGTGATAATTTTTTTTTCCTTTTTCTGCACATGCATTCAAACACTCATAATATAATATACACCACCATATATATATTTCACATATACCGCACTATTTTACAATTGACCTTTTTCTTACTAGGTCACCATCTACTTGTCACACATATTTTACACCATCAGAAATTTTACAACTACGTCATAGTGGGTGTCTGAAAATACTACGCAAAACATGACTCTCAGGAGTCACTAAGTCAGACTAATCTAAAATTCCCACTTTTTCCTAACACTACATCCTAAGCTGGTCAATACTACAGAAATCCATTGGGAAGTCCAGTGTACACTCCCCCACCCCCGGAAGATGTGTCTGGAGAGGATACAACAGCCCCCTCTCCAACAACTTCAGACCCTACATCTCCTAAAGGAATATGGTCAGGATTTTCCACTGGATCCTCCTCTGGATCTTCCTCCATATTCTCCGGAATATTTTCAGGAACAAAGACAATGGGTACATGAGGTGATTCTGGCGCAACTTGCTGTAGTGGTTGAACAAACAGAGGCGGTTGATGCTCCAGATTCCCGTTTTGCATCAAATACCGTAATATCATCCAGATGGGTGGTAGCGATACTTCAATGGTTTCCCTGCTGTGAACTAACTGTTGTGGTCCTTCAGCGATTGTACCTCGGAGTGTCCTTAAAGGACCAGTATAAGTAGCACTCCGAGCTCCTGGGTTAATAACCCAGGCATCCCCTCGGTCAGCGTTGTCAAACATCAGGGATCGTACCCCCAAATAGTTCAGATCCACCTCGTCCGGATCCATCTAAAATGGTTGTAAGGGTGAGTTTCCAATATATGAGTTTTAATAAGACAACCCCATGCACGACTCTCTAATAACAATTACCAAATATTCACAATAAAATAACATTAATTCGAATAATAGAATGATTTAATTCACAGGGCTTCATGCCCGACAATCATCGTCATTTTATAAAAATGCATGACACTTCTATGTTCAATCTCTAATTTGATACCTAATCTCCGGAGATCCCACAACTTTCTGTTTCGTTTCAAGCTGATCAGGCTCCGCACATGGCACATTGTAAGAACGAACAAAACATTGCCCAAGAAATCTCAACCTCATGTGACCAGTGCTCAAACAGCTATTGCAACTGTTCACATGACACCTTTGTGACAACCACTCAAACAACTTTTGCAGTTATACACAGATACACTGTCGGATAATCTACCTCAATCACATGTGACCAATGCTCAAACAACTTTTGCAATTGTTCACACGACCCCTCTATGACAACCACTCAAACAGCTTTTGCAGTTATACAAAGATACATAACCACTCAAACAGCTATTGCAGTTATGTACAGGGTCACTTGTGTTATAACCACTCAAACAGCTATTGCAGCTATGCACAATTATTATCCGACCTCGTATGATAGCCACCCAAACAGCTATTGCAGCTTAGTCATACGGTCCCTTGTGACAACTCTCCAACCATTGTTGTAGTCATACACATGGTAACTCATTGGTCCACACAGAACACAATGATCATAACACATGGGACGTCTGCCAAAAATGCATGAGAAAAAAACTTTTATTCTCGTTTTGTTTTCCTTGTCGTAATAATCTTTCCTTGTCGAAGCACAAAGCTTAACGACCATGCTCAATGTCTTATTAAGACTTTTCACTTTAAACAAATACAGGACACACAGTCCAAATCTTTTAATCTCAACACAGGACACACAGTCCGAATGCTCAATCACGAGGCCCTTAAACCGATGCACCAGTTTTAGGCTCGCGGATATGGAATTCACAACTTCCACATCAATTTAGGACACACAGTCCAAATACAAAACTTGTAGGACACTCCGTCCCATGACACAGATCCTTGATCTTCGTGTCCATACAACACTAGAACCCCGACGTCTCGGTTTCTAGGCTTATTTATTTGCTTGTAAAACATTTCGCTCAGTGAAAAACAAATACAAAACAACAGCTCCGAAAACTTATCCAAGTTTAACAGAATAACTTCACTAAATAAAATATTTTTACAGAAATCCTTTTTCTGTTAAAACGTTGATAAAATCCGAAAATCATTGATAAATTTCTTTTATTTCTAATTGTTTCACTTTAAGAAATAATTTTCAATAAAGGTCAACAAAACAAAAAATTTAATAAATAAAAAGATTTAATAAATAAATTTATAAAATTTAATTAATTAAATATTTAATGTTTAATAATATTAAATAAATAAATAATATCAAATAAATAATATTAAATCACTTGTTTCACTTCTCTGTGAGACGTAACTGTTCCGACTGCTATCAATATTATTTTAGGTACTTAATCACTTTAAATAACATTTTATAATAAAATTGAATTTATTATATAAAAATTAGAGCCTAAAAAAATTTCACGGTTTTGCCCTTACTATTGCTTATTTACACTGTTTCCACAAAATATTATTAAAATAATAATTTTTTTCATTTTTCTCAAAATCTTCCAAATTAATCTCTCTGATTAATTATCCAAGCTTATTAAGTTTTGATCCTTAATTAAAAATTTTAACACTGACCAATGTCAGGTTACTCAGTCCAACATTCAACAGCAGATAAATTCCAATCACAAAATAGCATGGCATACATCAATTCATGACATGCATCACAATTATAATATAAACAAATAATCATAATCATGTAAGTCCACACATCACATCAATTCAATTACTCAGATAAACATCACATCAATCTAGCAATTAATAGTAAACAGTATAACATAATAAAATATTTCATACAGAAAATTAATACATGACTCCACAAATAAGCATGAGATTATCTCAACTCCTCAGGCGCACCCCCCTTACCTCTTGAAGACTACACTATAGTTCCTGTTAATCTTCCGAACTCGATCCGATTCCTCTTCGTCAGTGTAACTCAGCTAACTCAGTTGTTTCCTTCAAACGAATTACAACCAAAATAAATCAAATCAAACAACAATACACTTGGTTCATGGAGGTTAGGGTTCGGCTTCAACCAATTATCTAGGTTAGGAAGATTAAAATTTGGTTAACTTAAGGATTAATGATCCATAAGTTACTTAAGCATGATTAGACACTTTAACCATGGTTATGAACCAAGAACATGAACTAAACTCATCTAGTTCTAAGAACTAGGGTTCGGTTTTCTCAAGATTTTTAGGCTAGAAATTTTAAAATTTCATCAACTCTTGGATTTAATCAACATACAAAGCTTAGAGTTGGATTCAAAGATTACAACAACTTTTGAATCACAAAATCATTAAGTGATCATAACTAGGGTTTCGGTTTTTGAAGAAACAATTAGGCTCAAGTTTGATTTTTGATCTTCTATATACTTGAATACAAGAACTATCAAGATATAATCATGAATCAAGGCATGAAATTGAAACAAAACCTAAGAACACAAATCTACCCTAGGTTCGGCCCAGTCCAGATTTTAGGGAAAGAAATTTCTCTTGATCTTGTTCTTCTAGATGATGAAAATAGATATGATTATAAGATCATAGCAATTGGTTTCATGTCAAAAGGATTTTTCTAGAATTAGTTATGAATTTTTGAATCTAGTTCCATGAACTTTGAACAAATGAAGAACATATGGATTTAAGTCCTAAATCTACCAAATTGATGAAGAGAAATGATTTAAATGACAAGAGAATAATTTATTACCTCTTGATGATCCAAGAAAAACAAAGTTTGAATGATGTTCTTCAAGGTTTTCTTATGGTGTTCTTATGGCAAGGTTAAGGACTTTGGAGAAGAAAGACATGGAAATTGAAGAAAATGGTTAATGAAGAAGGCAACAACTTAATGAAGAAGGATTGGAGCCGTGGGTTTTGGTAAGTTTTAGTCAACTTTTCCAATGGCATTTGCTTGCAATTGTCATATAAAGACAAGGGCAAAATGGTCATTTCATAGCAAAATTTCACTTTGCCATAAATGCGCCATTATGACCATTATGACTCAGATAAACTCGTCATAAATGCTCGTCAAGTCGGTCAAATCCATCATCTCTGCTACGTTGCCGACTCCTCGATTCATCTGGCTCATGCTTTTCCTAGAGATATCTCGACGTATATGCCCGCAACAAATATAATATTTTAATTTTTTTACCAAAATTTTCAAAACTTCCAGTATCGTATTAAATAAGATAAAAACATTTTTCATCTCGTTCACGACTCAAAATTAGGTCTTCTGAACAATAAACTTTTACTGTCAGTGAAAACGCAGACCAGATTCCGTCTGAATTTTCAACCCAAAATTTCATCGTAACCCTAAGATATAAAACATAACAGGAAAATAACAGTATTTCACCCAAAATAATTTTCTAAGTCTCGGATAAAAATATATTTTTATATATTACTTACCGACACTAGAAAGTAGTGAAAATCGGGGTGTTACATTACTACCCCATTAAAAAAAAAATCGTCCTCGAAATTACGCACCTGTAAAAAGTTCAGGATACTGTAATCTCATTTTGTCCTCAGCCTCCCACGTTGCTTCTCCAGTAGTTTCATTCCAAATAACTTTAACTAATGAGATTTGCTTACCCCTGAGCTGCTTAATTATCTTATCTTCGATTCGTATAGGCGAAGTCTCATAAGACAAGTTTTATTTTAATTGTACTTCATCGGGTTCGATTATATGTGATGGATCAGGAATATACTTCCTTAGTTGTGAAACATGGAATACATCATGAATATTTGAAAGAAAGGGCGGCAAAGAAATTTGATAGGCTACTGGACCAACACGACGAAGAATTTGGTATGGTCCAATGAATTTAGGAGTGAGCTTTCTGGATTTTATAACCCTACCTACCCCAGTCGTTGGTGTGACTCTCAAATACATGTTCACCTTCTTCAAACTCGAGAGGTCGTCTCCTTTGATCGGAATAACTCTTTTGTCTACTTTGTGTTGTTTTCATCTTTTCACGGATTTGTTTTATTTTTTCCGTTGTCTACTGTACGATTTCGGGTCCTAACATCATGCTCTCATCAAATCTTCTAATGATTGAATCGTTCTTTCCGTTTGTCCATCAGTTTGAGGATGATAAGCTGAACTTAACCTTAACTTAGTTCCTAAGGCTTGATGTAAACTTCCCCAAAAACGTGAAGTAAACTTTGGATCTCTATCTGACACAATACTTGATGGTACCCCATGTAATCTGATTACTTCCTTAATATAGATATCCGTCAATTGCTCTACTGTATAATTAATTTTAACAGGTAAGAAATGTGCCGATTTCGTTAGCCTGTCAACAATTACCCAAATTGAATCAAAGCCTTTAGAAGTTCGGGGTAAACTTACCACAAAATCCATTGATATGCTATCCCACTTCCATTCTGGTATATCTAGTGATGTAAGCATACCTCCTGGCCTTTGATGTTCTACCTTTGCTTTTTGACATGTCAGACAAGATGCAACGTATTCCGCTACTTGCTTTTTCATGCCTGGCCACCAAAATCTTTGTTTCAAGTCTTGGTACATCTTCTTCGATCCAGGATGAATACTTAACTTACTCTTATGGGATTCATCTAAAATCATCTTTCTCATCTCAGGATTATCAGGTACACATATTCGTCCATTACACCTTAAGATATGATCTGATCCCAAACTAAATTCTGCAACTTTTCCTTGTTTCATCAACTCCCTCTTTTCCTGAAGATAGACATCCGAAATTTGTCGTTCTCGGATTTCTTCCATTAATCCACTAGAAATTTTGATCATTCCCACACTGATCTTCTCCTTATCAAATTCCATAATCAAATTGAGATCACGGAATTCTTCTATTAATTTTAATTCTCTTACCATCATAGTTGAGATATGAATGGCTTTTCTGCTAAGTGCATCGGCTACAACATTAGCCTTTCCAGGATGATACTGTAATTTGAAATCGTAATCTTTTAAAAATTCCATCCAACGTCTTTGTCTCATATTGAGCACCTTCTGATCAAACAAATATTTTAAGCTTTTGTCGTCACTGAAGACATCGAATATTGCTCCATACAAGTAATGCCTCCAGATCTTTAGTGCAAAAACCACTGCAGCTAATTCCAGGTCATGCGTCGGATAATTTCTTTCATGTGTTTTCAATTGACGAGATGCGTAAGCTACAACTTTCCTATGTTGCATCAACACACATCCTAAACCTTGATAAGAAGCATCACAATACACTTCGTAAGGTTCATTTGGTTCAGGAAGTATTAGAACTGGTGAAGTTGTCAATTGTTCCTTAATCTTCTGAAAACTTTCTTCCCATTTGTCTTCCCACACAAAAGGTTGATCTTTTCTCGTAAGCAAAGTTAACGGCGCAACTATCTTGGAAAATCCTTCAATAAATCTTCTATAGTAACCGGCTAGACCTACAAAACTTCTGATCTCCGTTACTGTCTTTGGTCTTTCCCAAGAAAGTACCGCTTCTACTTTTGCAGGATCGACGGCAATACCTTCCTCGGTAATCACATGTCCTAAGAACTTTACTTCCTTAAGCCAAAATTCACACTTAGACAATTTTGCATACAAAGTTTTCTCACGCAAAATCTGTAAAACTTGTTGCAAGTGTTCTTCATGTTCCTCATTACTCTTAGAATAAATAAGAATATCATCAATGAACACCACAACAAACTTATCAAGAAACGGACGAAAAATCCGATTCATATAGTCCATGAAAACAGCTGGTGCATTCGTCACTCCGAATGGCATTACGAGATATTCATAATGTCCGTAACGAGTTCTGAACGCAGTTTTTGGAATATCATCACTTTTTACTCTAATCTGATGATAACCTGTTCTCAAGTCGATCTTTGAGAACACAACAGCTCCTCGCAGTTGATCCATCAGATCATCTATACGCGGTAACGGGTACTTATTCTTAATCGTCACTTTATTTAATTGTCGAAAATCCACACAAAGTCTCGAACCTCCGTCTTTCTTTCTCACTAACAGAACTGGTGCTCCCCACGAAGAAACACTTGGTCGAATGAATTGTTTTGACAAAAGGTCCTCTAGTTGAGTTTTCAATTCCACAAGCTCTGTAGGCGCCATCCTATATGGAGAAATAGAAATTGGTCCTGTTCCTGGTATCAAATCGATGGAGAATTCAATTTCTCTTATTGGCGGCAATCCAGGGACATAATTAGGAAACACATCCGGAAATTCTCTCACAATAGGCAGAGTACTCAAATCGATCTCCCTCTCGACTTCTAAGTTAGTTAAAAGCATGTATCCCTGACCTCTTTCTCTCGAAAAAGTTCTTATATGGTTGGTAGATAAGATTCCAGAAATCTCAGGATTAGGAAAAATTAGAGTCTTATTAGCACAATCTAATATAATATGGTTGGAAGATAACCAATCCATGCCTAAAATTACATCTAACTGTATTAAAGGCAGACATATCAAATCAACAAGAAAATGTCTATCCTGAATAACAATAGGATAGTTCAGACATATAGAATTCACAACAACTGGCCTAGCAGTTGGAGTTGAAACAATCAAGTCATAGGACAAAGAAGAAATAGGCAATTTCAAATGTTTCACAGCATCCATCGAAATAAAGGAATGTGTCGCACCCGAATCAAAAAGTATAGTTAAGAGATTACCAGTTATGTCGCAACTACCTTGTATGAGATCGTCAGAATCAGAAGCCTCGGCACCACTCATGGTGTAAACTCTCCCCTTAGCTATCGGTTTATTGGTCTTGACAGTATTGACAACTGGTGTAGTCCTTGGCTTACCACAGTCTTTAGCCATATGTCCCACCTGACCGCAATTGAAACACCTGGGTCCTTTCACTGGACAATTGTTCGCCATATGATTTGGGTCTCCACACTTGAAACATTTCCTTATTGTGTTTTGATTTTGATTCTTCTGGCCTCCACTACTTGATGCAGTAGCTACAGGATGATAGGGTTGTTGATAACGATTATTTCCCGGTGCTCGATAATACGGTTTACTCTGGACCTGCTTCCCTTTCTGGTTCTGATATTGGCCTTTGGATTTTGATGGTCCTCCCACATATCCTCTGTTATCTCTTCCTTTTTCTCATTTGCTCTATCTTCCTACACTTCTCAACCAAAGCTTGAAAATTCCTAATTTCTAATGGAAGTACAGATTCCTTAATCTCGAACCGTAATTCTGCTTCAAAACGTTCACACTTCCAATCTTCATCCGGATTGTTTTGGAAAAAGCGGAAGTATTTGGCCAATGACTCGAATTTAGCTGCATACTCTCCTATAGATAAATCCCTTTGAGATAGACGTAGAAATTCCTGCTCCTTCTCTACTCGAGCGCTTTGTGGAAAATACTTGTTCAGAAACATGTTCTTAAATATCTCCCAAGTAATCACTTGATTTTCTGCTTCTAGTAGTTGTTTAGTGCCTCTCCACCAATACTCAGCATCCCCTAACAGAAGATGGGTAGCATACGGTACCTTCACTCCTTCAGGACTATTTATTAACTCAAAAATCTTCTCCACTTCCTGAATCCATAGGTCAGCCTTAACAGGATCCACATCTCCATGAAATTGTGGAGGATTCTGGCGTCTAAAAGCAGTAAGACCTCTACCTTCAGCAGCCTGTTCCACTCGAATTTGTTCCTGCAAATTCTGGGCAGCCATCGTTGCAGTTTGTTGTATAATAGCAGCAGCTACATCCGCCATGGCTTGTGCAGCAAAGTTCATACCTCCTCCTCCTTCATAATTTTCCTCAAAATTTTCTTGACCGTTAACATGACCACCTCTACGACCTCTTCCTTAGCCGCGTCCACGTCCGCGTCCACGTCCACGTATACCCTCTGGTTCCATAACTGACCTACAAGACATAATCAGTTAAATGGCAACCAGACAATAAAACTTTTAATCTAATAACCAACACATATTACTTCTAAGAAGTAATTCAAACAATTCTCTTCAGAGATCACACAACATCAACACAACAGACCTACTCCCAAAGATTTCCCGAAAGACTCGACCAGCTCTGATACCACTAATGTGACACCCTATTTTTAGATATCACATTTACGTAACATTATTCAAACATTAATCCAAATAAATATTAAGTTGCTGGTTTTCTTTGGAAAATAAGATTCATTTTCTAATTCCTCACACTTCTTTAAAAATAGTGATAAAATTTTTTTCCTTTTTCTGCACATGCATTCAAACACTCATAATATAATATACACCACCATATATATATATATATATATATATATATATATATATATATATATATATATATATATATTTCACATATACTGCACTATTTTACAATTGACCTTTTTCTTACTAGGTCACCATCTACTTGTCACACATATTTTACACCATCAGAAATTTTACAACTACGTCATAGTGGGTGTCTGAAAATACTACGCAAAACATGACTCTCAGGAGTCACTAAGTCAGACTAATCTAAAATTCCCACTTTTTCCTAACACTACATCCTAAGCTGGTCAATACTACAGAAATCCATTGGGAAGTCCAGTGTACACTCCCCCACCCCCGGAAGATGTGTCTGGAGAGGATACAACAGCCCCCTCTCCAACAACTTCAGACCCTACATCTCCTAAAGGAATATGGCCAGGATTTTCCACTGGATCCTCCTCTGGATCTTCCTCCATATTCTCCGGAATATTTTCTGGAACTAAGACAATGGGTATGGGAGGTGATTCTGGCGCAACTTGCTGTAGTGGTTGAACAAACAGAGGCGGTTGATGCTCCAGATTCCCGTTTTGCATCAAATACCGTAATATCATCCAGATGGGTGGTAGCGATACTTCAATGGTTTCCCTGCTGTGAACTAACTGTTGTGGTCCTTCAGCGATTGTACCGCGGAGTGTCCTTAAAGGACCGGTATAAGTAGCACTCCGAGCTCCTGGGTTAATAACCCAGGCATCCCCTCGGTCAGCGTTGTCAAACATCAGGGATCGTACCCCCGAATAGTTCAGATCCACCTCGTCCGGATCCATCTAAAATGGTTGTAAGGGTGAGTTTCCAATATATGAGTTTTAATAAGACAACCCCATGCACGACTCTCAAATACCAATTACCAAATATTCAAAATATAATAACATTAATTCGAATAACAGAATGATTTAATTCTCTGGCCTTCATGCCCGACAATCATCGTCATTTTATAAAAATGCATGACACTTCTATGTTCAATCTCTAATTTGATACCTAATCTCCGGAGATCCCACAACTTTCTGTTTCGTTTCAAGCTGATCAGGCTCCGCACAAGGCACATTGTAAAAACGAACAAAACAATGCCCAAGAAATCTCAACCTCATGTGACCAGTGCTCAAACAGCTATTGCAACTGTTCACATGACACCTCTGTGACAACCACTCAAACAACTTTTGCAGTTATACACAGATACACTGTCGGATAATCCACCTCAATCACATGTGACCAATGCTCAAACAGCTTTTGCAATTGTTCACACGACCCCTCTATGACAACCACTCAAACAGCTTTTGCAGTTGTACAAAGATACATAACCATTCAAACAGCTATTGCAGTTATGTATTGGGGTCACTTGTGCTATAACCACTCAAACAATGTATTGCACTTGTGATTATTATCCGCTGTATGATAGCCACTCAAACAGCTATTGCAGCTTAGTCATACGGTCCCTTGTGACAACTCTCCAACCATTGTTGTAGTCATACACATGGTAACTCATTGGTCCACACAGAACACAATGATCATAACACATAGCACGTCTGCCAAAAATGCATGAGAAAAAAACTTTTATTCTCGTTTTGTTTTCTTTGTCGTAATAATCTTTCCTTGTCGAAGCACAAAGCTTAACGACCATGCTCAATGTCTTATTAAGACTTTTCACTTTAAACAAATACAGGACACACAGTCCAAATCTTTTAATCTCAACACAGGACACACAGTCCGAATGCTCAATCATGAGGCCCTTAAACCGATGCACCAGTTTTAGGCTCGCGGATATGGAATTCACACCTTCCACATCAATTTAGGACACACAGTCCAAATACAAAACTTGTAGGACACTCCGTCCCATGACACAGATCCTTGATCTTCGTGTCCATACAACACTAGAACCCCGACGTCTCGGTTTCTAGGCTTATTTATCTGCTTGTAAAACATTTCGCTCAGTGAAAAACAAATACAAAACAATAGCTCCGAAAACTTATCCAAGTTTAACGGAATAACTTCACTGAATAAAATATTTTTACAGAAATCCTTTTTCTGTTAAAACGTTGATAAAATCCGAAAATCATTGATAAATTTCTTTTATTTCTAATTGTTTCACTTTAAGAAATAATTTTCAATAAAGGTCAACAAAACAAAAATTTTAATAAATAAAAAGATTTAATAAATAAATTTAGAAAATTTAATTAATTAAATATTTAATGTTTAATAATATTAAATAAATAAATAATATCAAATAAATAATATTAAATCACCTGTATCATTTCTCTGTCAGACGTAACTGTTTTGACTGCTATAAATATTATTTTCGGGACTTAATCACTTTAAATAACATTTTATAATAAAATTGAATTTATTATATAAAAATTAGAGCATGAAAAAAATTTCACGGTTTTGCCCCTACTATTGCTTATTTACACTGTTTCCCCAAAATATTATTAAAATAATAATTTTTTTCATTTTTCTCAAAATCTTCCAAATTAATCTCTCTGATCAATTATCCAAGCTTATTAAGTTTTGATCCTTAATTAAAAATTTTATCACTGACCAATGTCAGGTTACTCAGTCCAACATTCAACAGCAGATAAATTCCAATCACAAAATAGCATGGCATACATCAATTCATGACATGCATCACAATTATAATATAAACAAATAATCATAATCATGTAAGTCCACACATCACATCAATTCAATTACTCAGATAAACATCACATCAATCTAGCAATTAATAGTAAACAGTATAACATAATAAAATATTTCATACAGAAAATTAATACATGACTCTGTTGTGACTCCGGCAAGTGTACCGGGTCGTCGCAAGTAATAAAAATAACACGGTAAGTAATTACCGAGGTCGAACTCAAGGATTGGGATACCAATTCGACTAATCCGCGGGAAGTCAAATACGTTTGGTCAAGTTACAGAAGGTGGTTGAGAGAGAGAAGATTAATATCTAAAATTCAATTAACAAATCTAATGAAATAATTAACTAAAAATCAGAAAATTAAAATGTCCGAGGTCACAAATCCACCTACCCAATATGTACACCCAAGTGATGATTGATTCCTCCCTAAGTTCAATTGCAATGTCAACCGGGACCCCTAAATTCTCCTAAATCCACTTCCGTGCTCATTAGGACGTATTCGACGATTGGATTAATTACTTACTAGGTCTCATAATCCTAATCTCGAATTCGGTTAATTCTTGTTCCCTATATGGTTGCACCGATCTCCTACTCACTCTCGTGCAATATTCGATCGATGATCCCAATTCAAGTTCTAAACGCGAATCGCTGACTAGGCCTCATCGACGTTAACAAGTCAATCATGCAACACATATGATCAACACAATCAATTCAGAATTGGAAAACAAGAATTGAATTAAAGGAGAAAGACATACATCATATAGAATCTACACTGCCATGGGTGGCTTCATCGTTCCCTCGGACGAGGGGATTAGTTCCTCATGCTCATAGACAAGCGATCGGACATAACCTCCATGAGAGAAAGGGAGACGCAGCTCCAAAGAGAAAAGGAACTACCCTAAACGCTACTCTAAACAGTGGAAAACTACTAGGATTCGCGGCCCTCCTAAAGCCCTACAGCCTTCTAAAGATGGATCCCCCTAATCTGATCTGCAACAGCCTTTAAATAGGAATCCTGATCTGCACTCGCTCGCGAGGCGAACAGACTCTCGCGAGGCGAGAATTAAAATTGGCGCGCTTTCAATTTAAACTCTCGCGAGGCGAAAGTTTGTTCGCGGGGCGAGTCTTCAATTCTAGGCTGTGACCTTCATCACGGCTGGGCCGTGATGGTCTCTGACTTCCAAGTCTTCATTCTCTCGCGAGGCGAGCTTACTCTCGCGGGGCGAGTCTTCAAACCTTAAACTGCCACGGGCGTGGTATTCATCACGGCCAAGCCGTGATGCTCTCTGTCTTGCAGGTCTTCATGATTCGCGGGGCGAGACACATCTCGCGAGGCGAGACTGCAGTGATGACTTTTGCTGCTTTGTTGACTTTCAGGCTCGCGGGGCGAGCATACACTCGCGAGGCGAGTGTCTCCAGACTTGCAATTCCCACTGCTTTTCGACTTTCCTTGACTCCCGGAGCTTCACTTATTTAATCTGAAACAACAAAAGCACCCACAAGCGTAATTCTATTCAAAATAACCTAAAAACTACACAAAAGACGCAAAACGAGTCGAAGTCCAACTTAGGAACAAAACAAGGCAAATTTGGGCGAAAACGAGAGTGAACTCGAATAAATTGGCACATAAACCCTAGTTCATCTAGTCATAAAACTAGATAAGCCAGAGGCTTATCAAAATACCCCAAACTTAAACCTTGCTTGTCCCCAAGCAAGCTTAAAACTCAAAAACGACTCAAGACTTGGCAAGCCTAAAGGAATCAATCGATTTCGCACAAATTTAATGCAACTTTACAAAACAGTTTTTCTCCAATGATCTCCCCCCTACATCAATGTAATCCCCACCTTCATCTACTTTAAACAATTGAGAAGTTATCATTCATGCAATCATTAATCTAAGTTGAGGCTCAAAGATACACACACAGGAAGATCACCTATTCCAAACAATTGCCTTCCTCACAAGGGTATGTAAAATTTCACTCATTCGCTCAAGTTCGTCAAGGTTTTCAACTTTTTCACTCAATTTCACTTATCAAGAGCACTTCCCATGAATTTGATTTTCATCTCAAAAATGGTTCCCACGAAAACATGTATGCAACATCAGAAGGTCTTTTAAAGGTTGTAATGGGGCCTGGCTCAGGGTAGGATAATGAAGGATATTTAGGCTTAAGTCCCTAGGAACTAAGAGAGCATGAGCATTTTGACACTTTTTCCACTCAAATTCCTTTTTCCATTTATCATTTGGGCTCGGGTGACTACAGCCTTTTCCTTGCTAATCTTTTTGTTCTGCCCCTTTTCCTTTGGCAATTTTTTTTGCCTTGGGATTCAACCTTATTTTTCTTTTTCTCACCCCAAAATGACATACCTCCTTGTAGCCACCCCAAACTTAGTTTCTCACAACCTTTCTCTTGTTCATTTCCATGCTCTCCTAATCCTAAGATTGGGTTAACATGGTTTTTCAGATTTTGGCTCGTAATGTAGGGTCATCAAGAAACAATAGGTCAATTGGGCTCAATTTGGCTGACTAGGGAACATGCATGAGGGATGGTTCATTTTAGGCCAAGTAGTTAATTCAAAGAAAATTGCCTAAATCATTTGATGCAACACATAAACATGCAAACCATATAGAGATTCAAGCAAATTCGGGAAGGTGCAACTTAACAGTGATTCACACATTCAAAAACAGAGTTGGAGGCTCAAATCCTCACCTGGACATTTTGCAAATTGTTTGACCGAGATACGATTCCTAGTGTGTGCACCCCCTCACCCCAAACTTATCATAAATCAAGTAATCACAATAAAATTCTCAAAGTTCAGTTTTAAATTTTTAAGTGGGGTTAAACTTTTCTATTTTCAGAGCCTAGGGGGAAATCATCAATGGTCAAATAATTCATGCAATTAATCTATGCTAAATTCAATTAACATCCAACAAGCTTGCCGACACGACAATTCATACAAAAACTCTTGATCTTCTCAAATTATTCAAGAGTGACAAACAAAACAAAAACAAAAATAAAAACAAAACAAAAGTTAGGAGAAGAGAGGAATACCTAACTTGGGTTGCCTCCCAAGAAGCGCTTGTTTAACGTCCCGAGCTTGACTTATTAAGAAGCATCCACCTGGATCCCATAGCCTGTGAAACAAGGGCCAAGAGACGCTCATCATGTGAGATCCTCCACCCGGATCCCATGGTTTATGAAGTGGCCCTCGCAGGAGCAATACGACTCTATCCATGATTCCATCTGGCCCGCGTGTGAAAACTCCATTGACCTATGTAATTATGAATTCACTTCCTCTCGGGTCAAATGGTGTTTTCTCGAGGAAGTGTGCCAGACGAGTGGGAGGGTCTAACTTACCCATGTCCACACATGCATGCAAGCCAACATAGTTATCCAATGCATTAATTTCAGGTTGCTTGGCAAGCATGGTGGAATCCTCTACCACTTTATCCGCATTTTGATCTCTACCCCCTTGCTCCATTGCCTTGTCCTTTGCCAACTCCTCTTCCTTAGGTTGCTCTTCCTCAACATGTGGCAGTTCTTCCTCAACTCCCTGAGAAATAGTTACATCCCAGTCATATCCCAACACCCCACTGCTTCTAGTTGTTGTGGCATTGCATTGGTTCTTAGGGTCGTTCTCGGTATCACCTGGGAGAGTGTCTAGGAGAGGCTCATTTAGTTGCTTTGAAAGCTGGGCAATCTGCATCTCTAGATTCTGAAGTGCCATCCCTGTCTGAGTTGCCAACTTGTCAATGGCTGCGTTTGTATTGATTGACACTTTCTCAAGTGTCGCACTCAACTTCTCAAGAGCCAACTCCCAAGGTTGTTGTTGCCAATTTTGTTGAGGTTGTGGCTGCCAGGCTAGACCATCGTCAGCATTACTCCAAGCAAAATCCGGATGGTCTCTACTCATATCACCCCAATACTGATTCTGACTCTGATAGGTGCTCTGGGGCATGCTGTCATTATGCCATGGTTCCACATATACTTGAGGGAAGTAGAACGGACAACTCCAAGTGTCATGGTTCCCATCACAATATTCGCAACCCGGAAGCATTCCTTCGTGTACCTTGCATACAAAACAAGGCAAGACCAAGTGGAATCAAAGAAGTAGAGAGAGATAGTAGAAAATAAAAAGAAAATAATAAAAATAAAAATAAAAATAAGAACAAAAATAACTTAACCAAATAATCAAACTCCCCTAAAATCAGAAAAACTGGTTGTGCCAATCCCCGGCAACGGCGCCAAAAACTTGTTGTGACTCCGGCAAGTGTACCGGGTCGTCGCAAGTAATAAAAATAACACGGTAAGTAATTACCGAGGTCGAACTCAAGGATTGGGATACCAATTCGACTAATCCGCGGGAAGTCAGATACGTTTGGTCAAGTTACAGAAGGTGGTTGAGAGAGAGAAGATTAATATCTAAAATTCAATTAACAAATCTAATGAAATAATTAACTAAAAATCAGAAAATTAAAATGTCCGAGGTCACAAATCCACCTACCCAATATGTACACCCAAGTGATGATTGATTCCTCCCTAAGTTCAATTGCAATGTCAACCGGGACCCCTAAATTCTCCTAAATCCACTTCCGTGCTCATTAGGACGTATTCGACGATTGGATTAATTACTTACTAGGTCTCATAATCCTAATCTCGAATTCGGTTAATTCTTGTTCCCTATATGGTTGCACCGATCTCCTACTCACTCTCGTGCAATATTCGATCGATGATCCCAATTCAAGTTCTAAACGCGAATCGCTGACTAGGCCTCATCGACGTTAACAAGTCAATCATGCAACACATATGATCAACACAATCAATTCAGAATTGGAAAACAAGAATTGAATTAAAGGAGAAAGACATACATCATATAGAATCTACACTGCCATGGGTGGCTTCATCGTTCCCTCGGGCGAGGGGATTAGTTCCTCATGCTCATAGACAAGCGATCGGACATAACCTCCATGAGAGAAAGGGAGACGCAGCTCCAAAGAGAAAAGGAACTACCCTAAACGCTACTCTAAACAGTGGAAAACTACTAGGATTCGCGGCCCTCCTAAAGCCCTACAGCCTTCTAAAGATGGATCCCCCTAATCTGATCTGCAACAGCCTTTAAATAGGAATCCTGATCTGCGCTCGCTCGCGAGGCGAGCAGACTCTCGCGAGGCGAGAATTAAAATTGGCGCGCTTTCAATTTAAACTCTTGCGAGGCGAAAGTTTGTTCGCGGGGCGAGTCTTCAATTCTAGGCTGTGACCTTCATCACGGCTGGGCCGTGATGGTCTCTGACTTCCAAGTCTTCATTCTCTCGCGAGGCGAGCTTACTCTCGCGGGGCGAGTCTTCAAACCTTAAACTGCCACGGGCGTGGTATTCATCACGGCCAAGCCGTGATGCTCTCTGTCTTGCAGGTCTTCATGATTCGCGGGGCGAGACACATCTCGCGAGGCGAGACTGAAGTGATGACTTTTGTTGCTTTGTTGACTTTCAGGCTCGCGGGGCGAGCATACACTCGCGAGGCGAGTGTCTCCAGACTTGCAATTCCCACTGCTTTTAGACTTTCCTTGACTCCCGGAGCTTCATTTATTTAACCTGAAACAACAAAAGCACCCACAAGCGTAATTCTATTCAAAATAACCTAAAAACTACACAAAAGACGCAAAACGAGTCGAAGTCCAACTTAGGAACAAAACAAGGCAAATTTGGGCGAAAACGAGAGTGAACTCGAATAAATTGGCACATAAACCCTAGTTCATCTAGTCATAAAACTAGATAAGCCAGAGGCTTATCAGACTCCACAGATAAGCATGAGATTATCTCAACTCCTCAGGCATACCCCCCTTACCTCATGAAGACTACACTATAGTTCCTGTTAATCTTCCGAACTCGATCCGATTCCTCTTCGTCAGTGTAACTCAGCTAACTCAGTTGTTTCCTTCAAACTAATTATAACCAAAATAAATCAAATCAAACAACAATACACTTGGTTCATGGAGGTTAGGGTTCGGCTTCAACCAATTATCTAGGTTAGGAAGATTAAAATTTGGTTAACTTAAGGATTAATGATCCATAAGTTACTTAAGCATGATTAGACACTTTACCATGATTATGAACCAAGAACATGAACTAAACTCATCTAGTTCTAAGAACTAGGGTTCGGTTTTCTCAAGATTTTTAGGCTAGAAATTTTAAAATTTCATCAACTCTTGGATTTAATCAACATACAAAGCTTAGAGTTGGATTCAAAGATTACAACAACTTTTGAATCACAAAATCATTAAGTGATCATAACTAGGGTTTCGGTTTTTGAAGAAACAATTAGGCTCAAGTTTGATTTTTGATCTTCTATATACTTGAATACAAGAACTATCAAGATATAATCATGAATCAAGGCATGAAATTGAAACAAAACCTAAGAACACAAATCTACCCTAGGTTCGGCCCAGTCCAGATTTTAGGGAAAGAAATTTCTCTTGATCTTGTTCTTCTAGATGATGAAAATAGATATGATTATAAGATCATAGCAATTGGTTTCATGTCAAAAGGATTTTTCTAGAATTAGTTATGAATTTTTGAATCTAGTTCCATGAACTTTGAACAAATGAAGAACATATGGATTTAAGTCCTAAATCTACCAAATTGATGAAGAGAAATGATTTAAATGACAAGAGAATAATTTATTACCTCTTGATGATCCAATAAAAACAAAGTTTGAATGATGTTCTTCAAGGTTTTCTTATGGTGTTCTTATGGCAAAGTTAAGGACTTTGGAGAAGAAAGACATGGAAATTGAAGAAAATGGTTAATGAAGAAGGCAACAACTTAATGAAGAAGGATTGGAGCCGTGGGTTTTGGTAAGTTTTAGTCAACTTTTCCAATGGCATTTGCTTGCAATTGTCATATAAAGACAAGGGCAAAATGGTCATTTCATAGCAAAATTTCACTTTGCCATAAATGCGCCATTATGACCATTATGACTCAGATAAACTCGTCATAAATGCTCATCAAGTCGGTCAAATCCATCATCTCTGCTACGTTGCCGACTCCTCGATTCATCTGGCTCATGCTTTTCCTAGAGATATCTCGACGTATATGCCCACAACAAATATAATATTTTAATTTTTTTACCAAAATTTTAAAAACTTCCAGTATCGTATTAAATAAGATAAAAACATTTTTCATCTCGTTCACGACTCAAAATTAGGTCTTCTGAACAATAAACTTTTACTGTCAGTGAAAACGCAGACCAGGTTCCGTCTGAATTTTCAACCCAAAATTTCATCGTAACCCTAAGATATAAAACATAACAGGAAAATAACATTATTTCACCCAAAATAATTTTCTAAGTCTCAGATAAAAATATATTCTTATATATTACTTACCGACACTAGAAAGCAGTAAAAATCGAGGTGTTACATCTGCCCTTTTCCTTTATCTTCTCTTTTTCCCCTTTGCTGATCGATCCTGTGGGTTGTGGGGTGCTGCTGGTCGTTCCAGTGTGGGTGGTTGCTTTCTGGTTGGAGGAATCACGAGATTCCTCAAAGCTTGGTTCTTATGTGGGTGCTTTGTTTTTGCTATGAAATTGCTCTTTATTTTGTATTTGGTTTTGGGATTGCTTGATGGTATGCATCTACTCATGGTATCATTTGCTAGAGTATCCTGTAGATTCACATTTACTATTTTTAAAAGGTTAATATTATTATTTTTCTTTTATTATCTTCAGAAAAGGAAAAAATCTCATATTCCCTGTGAACACCTAATTTTACCCGAATTTCTTTTAATCAATGTTTTGAAAAATAGTAAACAAAAATGATAAAAATAAAACAAAATGTTTTTATTCTTGGCCCAATACATCATCAAATGGAACCCATTTTCGTTTTTGTTCCAAGTTATCTTTTGAGCCCATTATCCAAAACCCAACCAAAAAATTATTTTTTTATTATTCTGATTTGTTAAAATAAAAAAATAATAAAAAGTAAAAAAAATTATAAAAATGTCTGCTCCCACACTTGTACCCCTCTTTGTCATCTTCTTCTTTATCAGAAAAAAGGGGATAATGGTACAAACCATCCTCACCTTTGCACCAGCCAAGCAAGGTGTTGGTGGAGCAAAGGCTGATTTGCACCCCACTACTTGTACCCACACCAGCTGGCCTAACAAGAAGATTTGTCATCTTCTTCTTTTTTTGTGCTATATATTGCATTGAACAGTGACCAAAGGGAGGGGGGAGCAAATGAAAAATTTTCTTCTCCATTCTCTGTTTCTGCTTTCAAAAAACAAAAATGTCAACAAAAAAATACTGAAAGAAAGAGAGCAAGAACAGAGAGAAGAAAACTATGTAAAAAGAAAAAGGACCCAGAAACAACAATCCCCTTTTTCTTCTTAGCCACGACCACTTCTTATTCTTTGATTTTTTTTCCTTCTTCTTCTACCTAGAACCCATCTTCTTCCTTCCTAACTTCATCATCTTCTTCCCTCTTGCCCAGACCACGAACCGTCGTCGGCACCACCTGGAAGCTCGCCAGAGCCACACGACCACCACGTCCGACTCGCCTGCTCAGACCGCGCCTCGCCGCCACGACCCCCGCCTCTGCAAATCCGGCAACCACCGCTCCAGATCTGGTTAGAACTCGGAACTCGCACCACCTCCACCGCCGCGTCGCGACCCAATAACACCGCAGATCCTAGAAACCGACGCCACCGAACCTGCAAGCTCCGCCGTTGCCGTTGCTGCCTCGTTCCTCACAGTCATGACCCGAACCAGATCCAGCCCCGATCCATAGCATCTCCGTTCAGTCGAGGGCTCTCCACCACCGCTCCGCGTCCAGCCGCCGATCGAACCGCCGACACTGCCTGGCCGCGATGACGGACGTTGCTCTCCGCTGGTGCGTGGAGGATGATACCAGAGGAACCCCTCTGGTTTTGGTTATATGCTCCTTTTTGAGTTTTTATCATTGTCTGCAGTATAATTTCTTATCCTTGTTTTTGTTTCTTTTGCCTTTGGGTTTGTGGGGTTTGGTCGGCAGGATTAGTGGGCTTAGCCCATTTAATTAATTTTGTGTGTGTGCGTTGGGTTTTGAAATAAAAATCAGAAATAGTATGAACAAAATAACACATCTTTTTAAATTCACGTAACAATCTACAATGTTGATGTATGATCTTTCATCCTCAAGTGTTGTATGAATTGTAGGGGTTTATCGTATAGCTTCGCTATCTTTAATCTTGTGCAAGAGTGAATCCCTTCTTTCTGTAAAAATTAAAATGTTTTCAATTTACTCTTTCTTAAACAAAATTTTATCCAACTTTACAAAAAATTAAATTTCTTTGAATTCATGCAACAATCTACAATGTTGATGTATGATTTTTCATCCTCAAGTGCCGTATGAATTGTAAGGGTTCATCGTATAACTTTGTTGTCTTTAACCCTGTGCAAGAGTGAATTCCTTTTTGTAAAAAATAATAAATGTTTTTTTTTCAATTTACACTTTCACCCAATTTCATTTTATAAAAAAAAAATCTTTTGAATTCACGCAACAATCTATGACGTTGATGTATGGACTTATTCATCCTCAAGTGTCGTATGAATTGTAAGGGTTTATCGTATAGCACGACTATCTTGGACTCCATGCAAAAATGAATTTATTCTGAAATAAAACCTTTTAAAAATAAAAATCAAATCTTTATCAAAATTAAAATCAACCAACCAATCAAATATTTTCTAAAGAACTACGTGGCTTTGAGTTTCCCATCGCACCCGGGAATACGTAGGAGCAAGATAAATCATCTTGTCAGGTCAAAACTAAATTTCCCTTTTTTTGTGTCTCTTTTTATGTTAAAATAATTAAACTTTTCTATTTTTAGGGATGCTATATGGACACGGTGCCATATCCAGTCTCTTAGATTTGAGGTTACCCTGTGGACTCACGTGCCATGTTCAACCTCATTTAGTTTTTTATAAACAATAAATTTAAAAATATAAAAATTAATAAAAATTTAAAATATTAAAAATTAAAAATAATTCTTTCTTGTAAATAATTTTTGGGGTAAAATAAATATTTAAAAGGTTATTAAAATGTTCTTGCACAATTAACTTGAGGTACCGTTTTTTAAACGGGCGATGTGGGGTGCTAACACCTTCCCTACTCGTAACCGACTCCCGGACTCATCTCTTTCTTTTTTTAGACCAGTTTACCTTTAAATAATTGGGTTTTTCTAATATTTTCCCAATAAAAAATTTTAGTGGCGACTCCTCTGTTTTTTATCTATATTTTCGCGGCGTTCGGACTGGACGGTCGCGACAGCTGGCGACTCCACTGGGGATTTTTGAGAGTCAGGTCTATCATAGTTGGTTGTGCATTTTTTTAATAGATTTGAAAATATTAGTTTTACCCTTCTTTGTTTTATTTATTTCGTATTTAGTTTTATAAGTTCTTATAAATGTCTTTGTATATTCTTGCAACCTTAGGGTAGAGAACTTTTATATTGGTGTTGTTTGTTCCTTTTTGCAGGTTTGGGGTAGTTTTGTTTTAGGAGGCTTTTGTAAAGGTTTGTACGCTCCCATCACACACATCACTATCACATGTTGCACACACTTTGGGCTCTATACCCGAGTCTTGGAATGCCATAAGATTAGAAGGGGCTTCAGTGATGTTATTATGATGCTTTTGCATCCCTGACAGTCACTGATTCTCCCGCTCGGATTGCTACCGGTACACGGACTACCATATTGTGACTTATTTGTCCCTATGGTGAGATTCATGGATTCGGATCCTTATCTTTTAGATGAGGGTAATCCGGGGACCATATGTTTAGGGTTCTAGAGTTGTCCCGAAAGTCATGCACATAAAATGCCATTAGCAGCCTACCGAAATAGGGTCTTGACTTCATAAATCCCAACTTTAGGATATGACCTATGTAGGACAAAAGGGAGTGCATTCCATCTTTTTCTGCAACATGAATAATCACATTTATATCTCATGCATCATAACGATTTTCTGCATGCACCTTAACATGTCACTCATTCGTGCATCCTGTTACACTCAGTATTATATTGTATGTTTGTGCATGTAGTATTTTAGGTCATGCATCGTCAATATGTCATTCATTCATGCATCTAGGTACACTCTCATGCATAAGTAATTTTTCTTTCCAAATGTTATTAATAAAATAAAATTTCCCTTGCACAGATAATTTGGCGAGAGATAACCCCTTTGATAACAAGAGATGAAAAAAGTTAGACACACTAGCAATGCTCCCGCCACCAAGAGCTCCAGGGTGATTTTGAACTCATTAGAGAATCTGAAAGAGTTGAGCCAATCTTTGTCTCAAGAACATCGAAAAAGCTTCGTCAAGAAGTATGGAGGGATCTTGGACCTGATTTTCATACCGGTTCAAGCTACTGCTTTGAGTGCTCTAAGTCGGTATTGGAGCCCACATCTCAGATGGTTCGAGTTGCCAAACATGGACGTTACACCCACCATTGAAGGAGTAAATAGTTATGGTCAGCGGGATGCTTCGGAACTTTGTCTGGTGCCAAATGTTGTAATTCCACCAAATTTAAGGTACCCGATTTCGACAAATATCGGGGAACCACTTGTACCAAAAACCATTTGACCATGTATGTAAGGAAGATGACATCATACGCTCAAGATGATAAGATCTTGATTCACTTCTTCCAAGACAGTTTAACTGGGGCAGCTTCAAATTGGTACACGCATCTCGAACGAGCCCACGTCCGATCTTTCAAAGATCTAGCAGATGCATTCCTGAAGCAATACAAGTACAATATTGACATGGCTCCCGATAGGATGCAACTCCAAAATATGGCAAAGAGAGACACTGAGAGTTTCAAGGAGTATGCACAACGATGGAATGAATTTGCTGCTCAGGTAAAGCCTCCATTGACCGAGAAAGAAATTGTGGCAATGTTCATTGATACCCTCTAGTCGCCTTTCTATGATAGAATGATTGTAAGCGTGTCATTGAACTTTTCTGACATGGTCATTATCAGCGAAAGAATCGAAAGTGGAATGAGGAATGGCAAGATCACTGAGACTTCAGGAAGGAGAAGCACACACAGTAACCTTTGAACAAAAGAAACCAAACCAATATAGACCAAACCAAACACCCGCCTTCCAAGCCCAATACGCCCCATATCACCAAGCCAACCAGTCATACATCGCTGCCACCTCACAATTTCCAAATCCTCAACAGATGGCTCCTTACCGGCCATCATACCCTTCTCAGCCTCAAACACACCCTACCATGCCACCTCAAATTGTTCAACCCCTAGGTCCAAACCCAAACACCAACCAAACAAGACCACCGTATAACTCGGAGAGAAAGCCAGTACATTTTGACCCGATACCCATGACCTATACTGAGCTACTGCATCAGCTTATAAGCAAATCTGTGTTGACTCCTATCCTAATGAAACCATCGGGGCCTCCTTATCCGAAGTGGTTTGACCCAAATGCTAAATGTGAGTATCATGCGAGGGCAATAGGTCATTCCATTGAGAACTGCAGGGCTTTCAAATTTAAGGTACAAGAGCTTATTGATGCTAAATGGTTGAGCTTTCAGAAAGATGCTCCGAATGGAGCACAAGGTCCTATGCCAAATCATGGGGGTTCGGGAGTCAATGCCGTTGATAGCTTTATGGAACCTACTCTTAAGAGTCAAGTGGCTGATGTCAGAACTCCCATGAGAGTTATTTTAAGGGAGATACAAAAACATGGATTGGTGCAAACCTCAATTGTTGAGGAGAAGACTCTTAATGAAGAAATAAGGTGTGACTTCGACGGGGATATGGGGCATTCAATTGAAGACTGTGCAGAATGAGTGAATCGAATGAGTGTGGCATTAACATGATCGCTGAATGAGTGCTAATTGGTTGTGAATCGAATGAGTGTGGCATTAACATGATCGCTGAATCTACAATTTCCCCAACTCCAGTTAAGATAACTCCTTTTACTGTTGTGATTAATCCTCAACCGGTTCCTGAGCAAGTCGCTCCGAAGCCAGTGGTGATACACTATACTGAGAAGGAGCCTATGCCGGTTTCGAGTGGGCCAACACCAGTTGTCATCCGAGTCCCAGGTCCTTTCCCTTACAAGGACACCAAAGCGGTGCCATGGAAATATGATAGGCAGGTTCAACAAATTCCTCCCAACGGGACCACTGTGGTTACCAACATTTCGGGAATTGGTGGAATGACTAGGAGTGGTCGCATTTATACTCCAGAGGTATTGCGAAGGGAGGGAACAGAAAAGGAAGAAAAAGATCGCAAGGGAAAAGAGAAGGTGGAAGGAACGCCGGCTGAAAAGGATACCAAAGGGGGTGATAATAAAAAGGAGGTATCTGATGAAGAAGTCGGTGAATTCTTGAAGTTCATCAAGCAAAGCGAATACAGGGTTGTGGATCAATTGAATCAAACTCCAACTCGGATATCTCTTTTCTCTTTGTTGATGAATTCTAAGCCACATAGGAGAGTACTGATGAAGGTGTTGAATCAAGCTCACGTCTCTCATGACATCACAATTGATAAGCTTGATAACATCGTGGGTAACATCGTTACTGATAATTATATCACTTTCACTGATGATGAAATTCCAGCTGAAGGAATAGGGCACAAAAAGGCGTTACACATCTCTGTGAAGTGTCGAGATCATGTCATGGCTAGGGTTCTCATTGATAATGGTTATTCTTTGAATGTAATGCCAAAGTTAACACTGGCAAAGTTGCCTTTCGATGGAACTCATATGAAGCCAAGCACGATGATTGTAAGAGCTTTCGATGGCACCCGAAGGGAAGTTATGGGAGAAATTGAATTACCCATTCAGATTGGCCCTTGCACCTTTGAAATACTCTTCCAAGTAATGGACATTATGCTAACTTACAGTTGTCTCCTGGGACGACCATGGATCCATTCGTCTGGAGCTGTGCCTTCCACATTGCACCAAAAAGTGAAGTTCATTGTCGATAGTAAATTGATAATTGTTTCTGGAGAAGAGGATATGTTGGTGAGTAAGCCATCAACAACCCCTTACATTGAAGATGCCGAAGAAGCTCTCGAGACCGCTTTCCAATCGCTTGAAATTGTCAATGCCACTTATGTTAGGGACGGTGCTCCACTCTTGAAACCTCAGTCATCTAAAGCGTCCATTATGATGGCTAGGGTTATGCTCGGAGGAGGATACCGACCCGAAAGCGGTTTAGGGAAGAATAGCCAAGGTGTCACTGACATCCTCATGCTCACCGAGAACAAGGACAGGTTTGGGTTGGGATATAAACTGACCAAGGCTGACAAGATGAGGGTTATAGAATAAAAAAAAAAGAAAGAGGTTGGCTCGACTGGAAAATCGTGAATACGAGATTGAAAGGGTTCCCATCTGTGACATTCGACAGAGCTTTCAAAGTGTATGGTTCACATTCCTGGACCAAGAAGTAGCTGCTGAAGATGATTATCTCGCCGATCATGGTGACAATTTGGTGTATCCATGCCCTCCGGATACAGTGCTCAACAATTGGGAGGTCATTGAGTTCCCCAGGACCGTAGAGTTTTTTTCAACGTAATTTTGTAATGCTTATCCTTTAGCTCTGTCCAAGGCTTTAGGATTTTTGTTGTAATGGGCTTACTTATTTCCATTTCAGTATGACTTATCAATAAATGCATGCATTCAATATCTTTATGTTCTTATCCCTTTTGTTTTTTTTTACTTTCGCTTTTATTCGTCGTTCCTCACCAATAATTGCAGTTTCCCATCTTTAACCATTATTCATTCATCTTTCCCTGATAACTACCAAAATGCAGATCTAAAAGTGACTCTCTTGAAAATGACAGTGTTAATAACTCAGCATACAATTTTGACTATCCTATTGATCATGCTGATGAGGTTGTTGATGATGATGGGGAAGTCCCTCCTGAATTATTGAGGTTGGTACAACAAGAAGCTAGGGAAATTCGATCCCATGAAGAGCCGAGTGAACTAATCAATTTGGGAACTGAAGATGATGAAAAAGAGGTCAAGATTGACCTTTCTCTGAAAGAAAAGGAGTGAAGTAGGTTGATCAGGTTGTTGGTGGATTATAAAGATGTTTTCGCATGGTCGTACTGTTGCGTGATTTTTAGAATAAAGGCAAGTGCACCTCGTCGCAATCAAGTAATACGGTGGTAAGACCGGTTATCGTATCCACAAGGATTGGTTGTCAATTACCAATTCGCAAACTCAACAACTATCTAGACTAAACTATGGTATGAGATATCAAAACAGAAAACAAAGCAATACAATATTTTTGGTCTTTTTGGACTTTTATCAAACACTTGGAGTGCAGAATTTACAAATGGATAGAATTGTCAGGTTTAGACTACACTAATCCTCCCTTGATTGCAATGAAATGGCTAACAACACAAGTCCTAATTCAATTATGCCAATCAAGCCTTTTCTAAAATACTCAAGCCTAATGTCTTAGGTGCATTGAGCCTAAAACCCCAAATTAAGCCCTAATGTCTTAGGTGGAATAACCTGAGATTTTGCATTAAGTCAAGACTTATAAGATTGCAAGCAGCCAACACCTATGTCTAGATTCTTGAACTACTTGGCATATGATTCATGAGCATGCCTTAACACCAACCTTTCAGTTATCTATCAAAGCAACATATCATTCCTATGGGTAGCTAAGCCAAGGAAAGCATTAAACACAGAATCACATACTCATAAAGAAATAGAAACTTGTATTGAAATCAAATCAATTAACAATCAAGTTCAGAAAAGCTACATCTAAACCCAACAATGGGGGAATTAGCTATACATGATAAATTCTACAAAAGAGAAAGAGAGAAGAGAGGAAGAAAACTTCATGACGAATCCTTCAATCTCCTTCCAATCCAAGAGCAGAGAGATGTCATCTTTAAGGTCCTAGCCTTCCCCCAGCCATCAGCCCTCTTTAGGGTTTCCAAGCCTCTGCCAAAAGTCCCCCTTTTTTTGTCTGTTGTGCTGTTATTTATAGATCCGTCGCGCGTCACGGCCGTGATGTCTATCACGGCCAGGCCGTGACGCTTTCTGTCCAAGGCGTGTCTTCAAGTTTTTGACTCTCGCGAGGCGAGAGAAGTGTTCGCGATGCGAGCCCTCATTTTCTGGTTGGTCACGGCCGTGATGTCTGTCACGGCCAGGCCGTGACAGTCTCTGACTTTTGCCTTCTTCTCTGCTTGATCACGGCCGTGATGGTCAACACGGCCAGGTCGTGATAGGCTCTGTTTGGCTCATATTCTTCTCTTTTTAAGCTCCAAAATCATCCAAGCTTCATTATAGCCAAATATGCACAGTTTTCCTTCAATTTCTGCAAAACAACACACAGAAACCACCTTCACCCGTTCCAAGGGAAAATCTAACTAAAATCAAATAAGGAATGCCTAATCTATATGCAAAATGCATGCAAAAGTCTATAGAAAACATGATGTAAAATCACACTATCAAATCACCCCAAGCTTATTCAATTGCTTGTCCTCAAGCAATCACTAAGGCCAGAAGAATAAACAGAACATGGATAGTGAACCAAGAACCCGAGCAAATAATCCAAGTAATAGGCATTTCAAACAATTCAGTAAGAGACAATCAATTCAAGTCCAATTAGAGGCTTAGGTTCCTTAGACTCATGTTCTCACTGACTTGGACACTCTTTCTCACCTGAAGCTCACCCCAAGCTTATTCATTTGCTTGGCTCTCTTTCTACCTCACTCAAGTGTTTAGGGGAATAAGACATTTCACTCAATTTTCCTCAAGGAATGAATCCTACCATATGCTTGACTATCAACCACATCTCTACTTTATTAATGAAAACAATTAAGAATCAAGAGGTCTTTAGCTTTGGTTGTAACATGGCCATGGGATTAATCGTTAGGTGGGGATAACAAGAAAAGGAAATTTCAAAAGGGCTAAACCAAGTATCAAACATTTCAACACATGACACCTTCTAAAATACCTTCTTGGGTTTTCAATACATTTTTCCACCTTTCTTTTCTTTCTTTTTCTGTTATTTCTCACTTCTCTTGTTTTTGTCATCCCCATCTCTTTATATTTTTCTTTTCTTTTTTTTTTCTTGGAGAGGGGAGATTTCTCAACTCAAGAGAATTAATTTTTTTTTTCTGATTCTTTTCCCAAACTTTTTTCAACTACCTTTTTACCCTTTTGTAATACTTTAGAAGGTCCCTTGTCAAACATATTTATCAAAACATTTTAGGGTACCAAGAAAAGCATTTTATTCATTCAGGCTCAAAATTGGGCAACTAAGGGGTAGCATTTCATCATTCAAAACTCAGAAGGCCAGAAAAATACCTATTGCCTCAATCATTTTCAAAAATGTTTTCAAAAATTTTTAAGCTTCAAAATGGTTTCAAGTCAAGTTCTAGAGAATAACAAACCAAGAGGAATAACACTCTAACACAAGGAATGGGGTAAAATTTTAGTGAGTACCCCTTTGGCTCAAAATCTCACATTTTAGTTCAGAATCAATGAAAAACAAAAATCTTCAGAACAATATGCTAATTCTCAACTATCCAAGATTATCTCAAGCATTTTCATTTGCAGCCATATCACAAGAATGAAAAAAAATTGGGTTCAAAAATTCACTACCACAATTTATTTGGCACTTAGTTCTCACAATCAGATGCAAAATTCAAGCAAGGGCAATCTAATTGTGTGATCATGCAAACTATCATGCAAGACTATATGAATGCAACATGAAAAATGCAAATGCAAAATACCCCTACCCCAAGCTTAAAAATTTACATTGTCCCTAATGTAAACAATCAAGTTGGAGAGAGGAGAAGAAAAATAAAATAAAGCAAAAAATTGGAACGGCTTACCGAGGCGGTAGCGGGTGTTGGCTCACATGCTTTTTGGCTTTGTTTCTCCCTGCTCTTTTGCTTCTCCTTCCTTATTATCCTGAAAACACTTAACAAATTTTTTAATAAAAGAAAGCTCTTGATCTTCTCAAATTATTCAAGAGTTTAAAAATCAAAAACAAAAGGACAAAGGAAAAGAAAAATTGGGTTGCCTCCCAATAAGCGCTTCTTTAACGTCACTAGCTTGACTCATTAAGAAGCATCCACCTGGATCCCATAACCTGTGGTATAAGGACCAAGGGATGTTAACCATGTGAGATCCTTCACCTGGATCCCACGGTTTGCAGTAAAAATGTGGAAGTGAGCGCTCGAAATTCATGCTGACTTCTTCAAATGGGAAGCGCTTTTCAATTCCTCTCGGGTCAAAGATGACCCCTTCATCAACAAAATCTTCCCAATAAAAATGGGGTTCAACCTCTTGGACTGGCCATGGTGCCTGCATTTTTAAAGATCCAAAATCTGGTTTCTCAGGCAGAGGCATGAACTCCATTGTTGACTGCTTTAAAATGTGAGGTGGCAAACAAGTCGAGAGGATCATTGGTGCTGTTCTGGCTTCTGTACAATCTTCACTCTCAGCATTGCCAAATCCATCACCTTCCAAATATGTAGAAATCTCAGCACAAACCACACAAGTGTTTTTCCCATCACATTCAACACATGCATTGGAACCAATAGCATCATCTAATTCCAAAAGTTCTTCATCATCCCCAAGCATGGTGAAATAGATGTCCTCCAAATGTCTCTTCCTTTCAGGCTCTTTAGTCAAGGGTTCAATGGGGAATGGTGCAACTATGTTCTCCAAAACAGGGTCTTCACTTCTTGACTCGGTTGCTCCCACTTCTTCTTCTTCCTCCTCATCCATTTTGGCATCATTTTCATCATCATACTTTATTGCATCACCTTCATCATCATCCATCAAGTTCCCTTTTGACATTCCGGATAGTTGGTTAGAGATTTTCTCAATACGTACCCCGAAACTTCGAATGGTGTCTTCTTGATTTTTTAATTCTTCCATTGTTGTTACCATGAAGTTCTCCAAAACAGCCTCTAAGTGAGGTCGACTATCCGGGATAGGTTGCTCAACCTCGACTGGGAATGCGGATTTGAAGTTCTCCCAAGCAACTTCCAATGGGGATGGCTCATCATACCATTGAGATGGTTGTGGTTGATATGAAGGTGTGGAAGATTCCCAATGTTCCTCTTGATCAATCCAAGTATTGTTTGGAGGGTTCCCCCACCATGGAGTAGAAGTGTTGGGAAATTGATTTCCCCATTCAGAATAGCCTACCATTGGTGGAGGAGAGATTTGTGCCCTTGACAGCTCATCACTCACTTGTTGGATGTTTATGGCTAATTGCAGCATATCTGCCCGTAGCTGCAGCTCAGATATTTCCATTTCTGCATCAGATGGCTGATAATAATTATAGTCCATGATCCTGTCAAATCAATTTTCACCTCACAGACAATTAAGCCCAAGATCAAAGAAACAAAAATTCAAATATATACAAAACTAACAAAAGAAAGATATCAAATATATACAGAAAAATAAAATAAAAATGTCTAAACTAGTTGTCTCATTTGTTACTACTGATAATGGCAAAGCCAATCCCCGGCAACGGAGCCAAAAACTTGTTGCGTGATTTTTAGAATAAAGGCAAGTGCACCTCGTCGCAATCAAGTAATACGGTGGTAAGACCGGTTATCGTATCCACAGGGATTGGTTGTCAATTACCAATTCGCAAACTCAACAACTATCTAGACTAAACTATGGTATGAGATATCAAAACAGAAAACAAAGCAATTCCATATTTTTGGTCTTTTTGGACTTTTATCAAACACTTGGAGTGCAGAATTTACAAATGGATAGAATTGTCAGGTTTAGACTACACTAATCCTCCCTTGATTGCAATGAAATGGCTAACAACACAAGTCCTAATTCAATTATGCCAATCAAGCCTTTTCTAAAATACTCAAGCCTAATGTCTTAGGTGCATTGAGCCTAAAACCCCAAATTAAGCCCTAATGTCTTAGGTGGAATAACCTGAGATTTTGCATTAAGTCAAGACTTATAAGATTGCAAGCAGCCAACACCTATGTCTAGATTCTTGAACTACTTGGCATATGATTCATGAGCATGCCTTAACACCAACCTTTCAGTTATCTATCAAAGCAACATATCATTCCTATGGGTAGCTAAGCCAAGGAAAGCATTAAACACAGAATCACATACTCATAAAGAAATAGAAACTTGTATTGAAATCAAATCAATTAGCAATCAAGTTCAGAAAAGCTACATCTAAACCCAACAATGGGGGAATTAGCTATACATGATAAATTCTACAAAAGAGAAAGAGAGAAGAGAGGAAGAAAACTTCATGACGAATCCTTCAATCTCCTTCCAATCCAAGAGCAGAGAGATGTCATCTTTAAGGTCCTAGCCTTCCCCCAGCCATCAGCCCTATTTAGGGTTTCCAAGCCTCTGCCAAAAGTCCCCCTTTTATTCTGTCTGCTGTGCTGTTATTTATAGATCCGTCGCGCGTCACGGCCGTGATGTCTATCACGGCCAGGCCGTGACGCTTTCTGTCCAAGGCGTGTCTTCAAGTTTTTGACTCTCGCGAGGCGAGAGAAGTGTTCGCGACGCGAGCCCTCATTTTCTGGTTGGTCACGGCCGTGATGTCTGCTCACCGGCCAGGCCGTGATGACGTCTCGACTTTTGCCTTCTTCTCTGCTTGATCACGGCCGTGATGGTCATCACGGCCAGGCCGTGATAGGCTCTGTTTGGCTCATATTCTTCTCTTTTTACGCTCCAAAATCATCCAAGCTTCATTATAGCCAAATATGCACAGTTTTCCTTCAATTTCTGCAAAACAACACACAGAAACCACCTTCACCCGTTCCAAGGGAAAATCTAACTAAAATCAAATAAGGAATGCCTAATCTATATGCAAAATGCATGCAAAAGTCTATAGAAAACATGATGTAAAATCACACTATCACGTACCAAGACATGCCAGGGTTAGACCCCAGTGTAGCAGAACACAAATTGCCATTAAAGCCGGAGTGTCCTCCAAGAGAAAGCGGAGCTACGAAGGATGAAAGCAGAAATGTCTCTAAAGATCAAGGCGGAGGTCAAGAAACAACTGGATGCAGGTTTCCTAGAAGTTGTAAAGTACCCTCAATGGGTTGCTAACATCGTTCCTGTCCCCAAGAAAGATGGAAAGGTTCGAATGTGTGTCGACTATCGAGATCTGAACAGGGCTAGCCCGAAATATGATTTTCCTCTGCCTCATATTGATGTTCTTGTAAATAATACTGCCCAACATGCATTATTCTCTTTCATGGATGGATTCTCATGATATAATCAGATCAAGATGACACCTGAAGATATGGAGAAAACTACATTTGTAACTTTATGGGGAACCTTTTGCTACAAGGTTATGCCCTTTGGCTTGAAAAATGCTGGGGCAACATATCAGCGGGCTATGGTTGCTTTATTCCACGACATGATGCATAAGGAGATAGAAGTTTATGTAGATGACATGATCGCCAAGTCCAGATCCGAAGATGACCATGTTGATAATCTGCAGAAACTTTTTGAGCGGTAAAGAAAGTTTAAGCTCCGACTGAATCCAGCCAAATGCACTTTTGGAGTGAAATCAGGCAAGCTTCTGGGGCTCATTGTTAGTCAAAGAGGAATAGAGGTTGATCCTGAAAAAGTTCGAGCAATTATCGATATGCCAGCACCTCGAACGGAGAAAGAAGTTCGTGGGTTTAGGAAGATTGAACTACATTGCCCGGTTCATCTCCCAACTGACCGCGACATGTGAACCAATCTTTAAATTGCTATGCAAAAATCAGGCAGTAACATGGAATGAAGATTGTCAAAAAGCCTTTGAAAAGATCAAACAATACCTATAGGAGCCTCCTGTCTTGGTTCCCCCAGTTCCAGGAAGGCCTCTCATCATGTATTTAAATGTGCTAGATGAATCTATGGGTTGTGTGTTGGGGCAACACGATGAGTCAGGAAGAAAAGAACATGCCATCCATTATCTAAGCAAGAAGTTCACCAGCTGTGAAGCCAACTACTCACCGGAAAAGATTATTTCCATGTCACTGCAAGGCTTTGCTTTGATTGTACAAACAACATAGCCGAATATGAAGCTTGTGCACTTGGGATCCTGACAACAATAGAATCAAAGGCAAGGATGCTGGAGGTATACGGGGACTCTGCATTAGTCATCCACCAGCTAAGAGGGGAATGGGAAACCCGAGATGCCAAGTTAATCCCGTACCATGATTACATTAAGGGTTTGATCGAGTAGTTTGATGAAGTCACATTTCACCATATTCCCCGAGAAGATAACCAATTAGCTGACGCACTGTCTACCCTGTCCTCGATGTTCAAGGTAAGTGACGAGAGGAACCTACCACTCATCAAAATGGAAAGTCGTGATCATCCTGCATATTGTCGAGTGATAGAGGAAGAGCCTGATCAAGAACTGTGGTACCATGACATCAAATGCTTCATCCAAAGAAGGGAATACCCCCCGGGTGCTTCAGAAAATGACAAAAGAACTCTAAGAAGACTTGCAATGGGTTTCTATTTAGCTGGAGGTATTCTTTACAAAAGAAATCATGACATGGTGTTGTTGAGGTGCGTTGACGCAAACGAAGCTAAACGGATAATTGAGGAGGTACATGAAGGATCTTTTGGAACACATGCGAGCGGTCATGCAATGACCAGGAAAATCTCGAGGGCTAGCCAATACTGGTTGACAATGGAGGCTGATTGCTTTAATTATGCGAACAAGTGTCATAAGTGTCAAATATATGCTGATAAGGTTCATGCGCCGCCAGCTCCCTTGAATGCCATGTCGGCACCCTGGCCGTTCTCAATGTGGGGAATGGATGTGATCAGTCCAATCGAACCAAAAGCCTCAAATGGGCATCGCTTCATTCTTGTTGCCATTGATTATTTCACAAAGTCGGTTGATGCTGCATCATATGCCAATGTGACCAGGAATGTCGTGATCAAATTTGTAAAAAGAGAATCAATTTGTTGTTATGGGTTGCCAAGTGAGATTATCACTAATAATGCGACTAACTTGAACAACAAGATGATGAAAGAGATATGCGAAAACTTCAAAATAAAGCATCACAATTCCTCCCCGTACCGCCTAAAGATGAACGGAGCAGTTGAGGCCGCTAATAAAAATATCAAGAAGATTGTCAAAAAGATGGTGGTGACATATAAGGATTCGCACGAGATGTTACCTTTTTCTTTGCACGGCAATCGTACCTCTATTCGCACCTCGACAGGGGCAACGCCATATTCTTTAGTGTACGGGATAGAGGCAGTGCTCCCGATTGAAGTAGAAATCCCATCATTAAGGGTATTGAGAGAGGCAGAATTGGAAGAAGTCGAGTGGATGCAAGATCGACTTGACCAATTGAACCTTATTGAAGAGAAAAGATTAGCAGCACTGTGTCACGGTCAATTGTACCAGAGAAGGTTGATAAGAGCTTATGAGAAGAAGGTACGCCCGCGGCAGTTTCGGTAGGGTGATCTAGTGCTCAAAAAGATCCTACCAATCCAAAAGGATCATCGTGGGAAGTGGACCCCAAACTACGAAGGACCTTACGTTGTGAAAAAGGCCTTCTCGGGAGGAGCTTTAATTCTCACCAGGATGGATGGGGAAGATCTTCCAATCCCTATAAAATCGGATGCAGTCAAAAAGTACTATGCTTGAACGCACATCCCAAAATATCAGAAAGTGAAAAATGAAAAAAGAAAATCTCGTTAGGCTAAAAATCTGGAAAGACAGTCTAGGCAAAAGTTAGAGCAACCCGCTAGGCTGAAAACCTGAAAAGACGGTCTAGGCAAAAGTTAGGGTTCAAAAAATAAAATAAACAAGGGAAGTGTGGTCAAGCCGATGAACTGGGGCAATCAGTGGGCTAGATGCATGAAGACCGGGGCAGATAGCACGCTCAGATGATGATTAATGAGCAGTCAAGATGGTATGAGAAATACTAACACTAGTCAAGGAAAGAGGTGTCACTTAAGGAGATGTGATTCCACCCCACAACCTTTTTGAAATTCCATACTCCATTGTAATATCTGATTTGTATTCCTTTTCGGTCCAAATATAATGACATTGACTCCCAATTCTTTTTACCCTTATCCCTTTGCCTTAAATTTTGTCAATTGTGTGTGTGCATTCATCATGATAAGTATATACTGAAATGTGAAACATGTATTGGTGTCTTCAAGATGCATTTAGAATTCCCCTGAAAATCTCAAAATTTCGTAAAGAATAAGATGATCTCCCGACAAAGGGTACCGTGGTCTACTGACAAAAAGCATAGTGAGAATCATTGCAAAGGAAGCGTACCCTTTCAAAAGCGCTTATCCTTTTTCTCCACGAAGACATGGCTTATTTTAGTTCATCTTGGGACTTGTCTGTGATCAACAATTTAAGGGGTCGAGGGTGATAATAAAAATGACCTAAGCAATGAAAAAATAAAAATAGTAATGTATTACAGGCTTTCCTTGTGTTGCATTGAAATCATTTGAGGTTTTCATCAGGCATATAAGACATTTCTGGCATCATGCATTGCAATTGTTTATCTCTTGTGAGCACAAAACCCAGTAAATTGCACAAACATCGTAGGTTTTTTACCTTTCCTTTCAAGCTTCAGCGGATAACCGACACCGCAAGCTTTTCGCATTTCCTTTCAAGCTTCAGCGGATAACCGACTCCGTAAGCTTTTAATCTTTTCTGTCAAGCTTCAGTGGATAACCGACTCCACAAGTTTTTTACCTTTTCTGTCAAGCTTCAGTGGATAACCGACTCCACAAGCTTTTTACCTTTCATTTCAAGCTTCAGCGGATAACCGACTCCGCAAGCTTTTCGCATTTCCTTTCAAGCTTCAGCGGATAACCGACTCCGTAAGCTTTTAATCTTTTCTGTCAAGCTTCAGTGGATAACCGACTCCACAAGCTTTTTACCTATCTTTTCAAGCTTTAGCAGACAACCGACTCCGTAATCTTTTAACAATTCTTTTCAAGCTTCAGTGGATAACCGACTCCGTAAGCTTTTAACCTTTTAATTTCAAGCTTCAGCGGAAAACCGACTCCGTAAGCTTTTTACCTTTCCTTTAAAGCTTCAGCGGATAACCGACTCCACATGCTTTTTCTTTTCTGTCAAGCTTCAGTGGATAACCGACTCCGCAAGCTTTTAATCATTTTGCTTTCAAACTTCAGCGGACAACCGACTCCGTAAGCTTTTAACTTTTCTTTTCAAGCTTCAGCGGACAACCGACTCCGCAAGCTTTCAACTTTTCTTTTCAAGCTTCAGCGGACAACCGACTCCGTAAGCTTTTAACTTTTCTTTTCAAGCTTCAGCGGACAACCGACTCATCAAGCTTTCAACTTTTCTTCTCAAGCTTCAGCGGATAACCGACTCCGTAAGCTTTTAACCTTTTAATTTCAAGCTTCAGCGGATAATCGACCCTGCAAGTTTTCTATCTTTTGTCAAGCTTCAGCGGGTACCATACCCCGTAAGCTCTTTTATTTTCTATTTGAGCTTCTCTGAGCAATTCATCCCGTAAGCTCTTTTAATTATGCATCCTTCTACTTGTCAGCAAACCCCAGCCAAAATTGGAGTTCATGTCTTTACTCGTTTCTTATAATGATAGTTGGTTAACTACGGTTACACTTAAAGTAACAATAAGAAGTAAAGAGGGGCAGCTGTGAGCACCTAATTTTGCTCGAATTTCATTTAATCAATGTTTTGAAAAATAGTAAACAAAAATAATAAAAATAAAACAAAATGTTTTTATTCTTAGCCCATTACATCATCAAATGGAGCCCATTTTCGTTTTTGTTCCAAGTTATCTTTTGGGCCCGTTATCCCAAATCCAACCAAAAAATTGTTTTTTTATTATTCTGATTTGTTAAAATAAAAAAAATAATAAAAAGTAAAAAAATTTATAAAAATGCCTGCTCCCACACTTGTACCCGTCTTTGTCATCTTCTTCTTTTTCAGAAAAAAGGGGATAATGGTACAGACCATCCTTACCCTTGCACCAGCCAAGCAAGGTGGTGGACCAAAGGCTGATTTGCTCTCCACTACTTGTACCCACACCAGCTGGCATAACAAGAAGATTTGTCATCTTCTTCTTTTTTTGTGCTATATATTGCATTGAACAGTGACCAAAGGGAAGGGGGAGCAAACGAAAAATTTTCTTCTCCATTCTCTGTTTCTGATTTAAAAAAACAAAAATGTCAACAAAAAATACTGAAAGAAAGAGAGCAAGAACATAGAGAAGAAAACTATGTAAAATGAAAAAGGACCCAGAAACCACAATCCCATTTTTCTTCTTAGCCACGACCACTTCTTCTTCTTTGATTTTTTTTCTTCTTCTTCTACCCAGAACCCATCTTCTTCTTCCCCCCTAACTTCATCATCTTCTTACCTCTTGCCCAGAACACGACCCGCCGCCCGCACCACCTGGAAGCTAGCCAGAGCCACGCGACCACCACGTCCAGCTCGCCTGCTCAGACCGCACCTCGCCGCCACGACCCCCACCTTTGCAAATCCGACAACCACCGCTCCAGATCTGGTTAGAACTCGGAACCCGTACCACCTCCACCGCCGCGTCTCGACCCAACAACACCGCAGATCCCAGAAACCGACGCCACTGAACCCGCAAGCTCCGCCGTTGCCGCTGCTGCCTCGTTCCTCACAGTCATGACCCGAACCAGATCCAGCCCCGATCCGTAGCATCTCCATTCAGTCGTGGGCTCTCCACCGCCGCTCCGCGTCCAGCCGCCGATCGAACTGCCGTGCACTGCCTAGCCGCCGTACGGATGTTGCTCCTGTTTGGTGCGTGGAGGATGATACCAGAGGAACCCCTCTGGTTTTGGTTATATGCTCTTTTTTGAGTTTTTATCATTGTCTGCAGTATAATTTCTTATCCTTGTTTTTGTTTCTTTTTCCTTTGGGTTTGTGGGGTTTGGTCAGCAGGATTAGTGGGCTTAGCCCATTTAATTAATTTTGTGTGTGTGTGTGTGTTGGGTTTTGAAATAAAAATCAGAAATAGTATGAACAAAATAACAAATCTTTTTAAATTCACGCAACAATCTACAATGTTGATGTATGATTTTTCATCCTCAAGTGTTGTATGAATTGTAGGGGTTTATCGTATAGCTTCGCTATCTTTAACCCCGTGCAAGAGTGAATCCCTTCTTTTTGTAAAAATTAAAATGTTTTCAATTTACTCTTTCTTAAACAAAATTTTATCCAACTTTACAAAAATTTAAATTTCTTTGAATTCATGCAACAATCTACAATGTTGATGTATGATTTTTCATCCTCAAGTGCCGTATGAATTGTAAGGGTTCATCGTATAGCTTTGCTGTCTTTAACCCTGTGCAAGAGTGAATTCCTTTTTGTAAAAAATAATAAATGTTTTTTTTCAATTTACACTTTCACCCAATTTCATTTTATTAAAAAAAATCTTTTGAATTCATACAACAATCTACGACGTTGATGTATGGACTTATTCATCCTCAAGTGTCGTATGAATTGTAAGGGTTTATCGTATAGCACGGCTATCTTGGACTCCATGCAAAAGTGAATTTATTCTGAAATAAAATCTTTTAAAAATAAAAATCAAATCTTTATCAAAATTAAAATCAACCAACCAATCAAATATTTCCTAAAGAACTACATGGCTTTGAGTTTCCCATCGCACCCGGGAATACGTAGGAGCAAGATAAATCATCTTGTCAGGCCAAAACTAAATTTTCCTTTTTTTTGTGTCTCTTTTTATGTTAAAATAATTAAACTTTTCTATTTTTAGGGATGCTATATTGGACACGGTGCCATATCCAGTCTCTTAGATTTGATGTTACCCTGTGGACTCACGTGCCATGTTCAACCTCATTTAGTTTTTTATAAACAATAAATTTAAAAATATAAAAATTAATAAAAATTTAAAATATTAAAAATTAAAAATAATTCTTTCTTGTAAATAATTTTTGGGGTAAAATAAATATTTAAAATGTTATTAAAATATTCTTGCACAATTAACTTGAGGTACCGTTTTTTAAACGGGTGATGTGGGGTGCTAACACCTTCCCTACTCGTAACCGACTCCCGGACTCATCTCTTTCTTTTTTTAGACCAGTTTACCTTTAAATAATTGGGTTTTTCTAAGATTTTCCCAATAAAAAATTTTAGTGGCGACTCCTCTGTTTTTTATCTCTATTTTCGCGGCGCCCGGACGGGACGGTCGCGACATTCCCATATATATCTTGAATCTGTAGTGTGTTTGTTGGTTTCTTGCTCATTTCATAGAGGTATTTACCGCTGAGATAGATGTTGAACAATTTGAGGTTGGCGGCTACAAATGGTATGAGGTTGACCAGACTTCACTTTATATTTGATCCTATTCATGTATACCCAAGCTTATCTCACCCATTTATTGATATTACTCATAGTTTATTTTCTTTAGGTTCAATTTCAACAACAGATTAAGCAGGAATCTGAATTTTTCTGATCAGAAGGGGCACTCTTGAGGTTAGGAACTACAATCATAAAGGATTGTGATTCTGTGTTTATACTTATTTATTGTTTTGCAAGTGAAAACTTTATGATAGGAGTGTGGCAAAGGCATTTCTTTCCTTCTCCAGATCCCCATGCAATTGCAGTGAAGAATGAATTTGAGAAGGTAGAATAAGCTACCATCAATGTTGCCACTGATATTGCACAAAAGCAAAAATATAAATGAATTGAATAGTTTGTGTTTTGATTATATTAAATTGTGATGTATTTCAATTTTGTGATTGCTATGTTGTTTCCAATTATTAGTTTAGTTTGATTTGAATTTCCAATATGTGGTTAATTTAGTTTGGACTTTGTTGTATTTAGGTTGATATCCAAGCCTCTTATCCTCTTGCACATTGCAAAATTGATTGCTGGATAAATTAAAAAGGTTATGTGTTTAGAGTTTTACTTATCATTTTCTGGATATATGTACATTTAATGAATTGTTTACAGATGGATTTAAATTGTGAGATTTTAACATTTATCAAATCGAAGAGGACTTTGTTTCTTCTTTTGAAGCTACTAAAGAATAAAATTAGGTCTATTCATTTGAAACTATAATGAATACTTTATACTTTGTACATTAGATGGATTGTTCACTGAAATGGTTAGTAATAGAATTTTAAGACCTACTCACGTCATTTATAACGAAAATGAAGTCAATGATGTGTTGTAATTAAGTCCAAAGTTTTTATGGGCCCTCTTGAATTTGCAAGATTTAATGTTATAAAGACAACTTCTGTTTGCAATGCTTATTTCTTATTGGGATAAGTTATTTGAATATCTTGATAAATGTCATCATCATACATAGCATTGATATTATGTGTATATCCTTACACTTTCACCCATATTTTTAGATAAGGAATTTTCCTTAAGATTGGCAATTACAACTCACATTAACAACTTTCAGAGTGAGATAAGGATTGAAGTTCTGGAGACACTTGATTAACAACTTGCTTCATGTACTTTTATTGGTGCAATAATACATGTTATGTATACCGTGAACAGAATCTGCTACTGAAAATTAAGTGAAAGTGGTCCTTTTTGCAATGTAATTAGCCTTACTGACTAGCTGAGAAAGCAAATTCTTGTTCAAGATTACTTATGTCTTTACTAATAATATGTTATGTAAGTTTGTTATATAGTCCATTACCTCTTTTAGGGAAGTTAAAACTTAAAGGCATTGAAATCCTGTTCAATTTTAAATAGTATCTTTACATCTTTTCTTTATTCAATTTCTTTCTTGAATCACATTATTTTGGTTGACTTTCTTGAACCAATTAGAGGCATTGATCGAGCTTAGTTGATACTTAATAGCGATTAAGATTAAAGCTACAAAGACCACTCAAGACGATAAACTTATAGGAGATATATATACTATAATTACGACTGACCAATGACAACAAAATAGATTAGTAGGAAAAACAGTGAGTATTTAAGCAGGTGGATGCTCTTTAAAACACAAGAACACACTCAATAATTATTTGAAAAAAAATTCCCCACTTTTGCCTGTTTGATATCTCAAACAGAAAATTGGTTGCTTTCATTTAGCAGGATTCTGATTTTCAATAAAAGGAAAAAAATCATTCTAAAAGCTTGAGGTGTTTGGTGGGGAGTGGGGACATAGAAATTGTTTTATATATATAGAAATGCTTTGATATATCATATATGTCGCTTAAGTAAATTGTATTGTGGTGACTTGAGCTAGAGACAATTGTTGATTATCTGAATATTATGGCAATTTTTGAGACATGTAGATGGCTTAATGCTTCAATTTATGGTGCACCAAGCAATGGTCTTACACGTTCATGTATAGAATATTTTGCTTTCCTCGAATGCATTTACATCGATTCTTAAGAGATAACTTTTCATGCCATTTACATCGATTCTTAAGAGATAACTTTTCATGCTACTCAAGTTTCCCATTATTTGTTTTAGCTATTTATATATTTATTTTTCATTTAATTAGTTACTTGGAAAACACTGGGTCTTTGGGGTCTCGGTCTTGGGAAAATATGGACATAAGCCAATTGTGCGAGATATTGTGAAGTTGGGGATCAATATAAATCGATTCTTGTGTAGCACTGTTTGTAGTACAAAACAACTGATATTTAATAAAGCTCAAATTGTATCTATTATTGTTTTCTGAGAACATTGGGCTGTTTTGAAAAATATGTATATGCGTTGGTTCTTCTTAATTGTTCGGATTGTAAAAAGAAATTTAAAAACAAATGAAATTCAAAGTTATGTGCTGTTGTACTGGGATATGAACTGGTTATACATTGGTTCCCCTAAGGTATTATTGTGCTTCAAAACTGGCTGTTGGTGCGAGAGTCGTGCCAGCTTCATTTTCTACCATTGACACAATGGATTCCGGATTCGGTTTTGCCAAAAGTATGGATTTTTTTATTTCAAGAGAATAAAATCTGGAAGGACTATGATTTCAGTTATCACTTACCTGGAACTCAAATCCTTGCCAGGATATTGCTCAACTTCAATCTGCATCACAAGGAAACCCTCTTCTAGGTATATATTTATTCTAATTATTTTCTATAATGATTTTTAGCTTTCCCTCCATTTAGTAATTTGCATGCAATTAAACCTCAGCTGCTTAGTTTTCACCATTTGTTTATAGTTGGTGTTGCCTTATTTTCTCATTTCAGTAAATGCTACAAAATAAAGGAAATGTTTCAATTGAAACTGTGTTCCTCACCTTTGGTTTGGGACTCAGGGTTCAGGTAGCCCTTAAACTCCTTTTCATGTAACCAGGAAGACCATCTAATCTAATACGAATAATTGTTGCATGTTATTATGACAGAATCAGCTAGGGGTGGAAGTAGGCCAGGTCAGGCCAGGCTTTAGCTAAATAGGCATGGCCTGTTTCAAAAATATCAAGCCTAAGCCTGACCTATTATCTGATATAGGCTTTTTTTAAGGCTTGACCTGGCCTTTTTAAAAGCTTAGCCTGGCCTGAAAGCCTTTTTAAAGGCCTATTTCTTGTGAAGGCCTTAATAAGGCCACAAGCCTGGTGCTAAATAGGCCAAAGCAAATAGGGCAATGATTAAATAGGCCTCAGGCCATAAAATACAAAATTCAACCACTAGATATTCAAGGTCTATGAAAAAAACACAAAATTGTAGCAAATAGGCCTCAGGCCATAAAATACAAAATACTACCATAACAAATAGGCCTCAGGCCATAAAATCAAAATACAACCATAGTCAAATAGGCCTCAGGCCATAAAATACAAAATACAATCAATAGATATTCAAGGTCTATGACAAAAACACAAAACAATAACAAATGCTACAAGTAGCAAATACATCAAATCTTCAAGGTAATCTCTTCACGTCCTTCATTCACCTTCAAAATAATAAAACAATTCATGTCATTAGACTAAAATAATTATGTTAACAAATATAAGAAATAACACATGTCACAATGCAAAAATTCTAACCTTCAACTTTCTATTCAAATTAAACTTATGACGAAGCCAATCCCCACCACAAATGAGTACCTCAATAGATTCCTCATTTAATTTAGAGCGATATTCATCAATAACTCTACCTCCAGCACTAAATGTAGACTCTGAAGCCACGGTTGAGATTGGAATAGCTAGTATATCAGCAGCCAACTTTGACAAAATCTTGTATTTTAGGCTGTTACTCCTCCACCACTCCAAGGCACTAAAAAGGTTATTACCATCAGGAATATAAACGCCTTCATCAAAGTAAGCTTGTAATTCTAATTTCATTGGAGGAACTGCTTCCTTCTCACCCACAATGCTCATAATTTGGTCAAATCCAGTTATGACTGAAGATTTAGGCTCAGTGGAAGATGTTGGATTGTTGCCACCATTATTTCCTTCTGTTGAGGATGACTCTTCCAGACTTAGACACACATACTCATCATATAACTCTTCCAATGAACTTCGTACCTTCTTTATATTCTCTTTTGCTACTTCGTCAGGCTTATATATCAAGGGAAAACATATGTCAACAATGTGAAATTTGCACCTGGGATCCAAAACACTAGCAATCGCCATAAGCAAATTACATTCCCCCCAATACTTGTCAAACTTAATTTTCATTGGAGATGCCAATTCTCTCATGAAGAGATCTCGATCCTCAGCCGCATTGTCAATCACTTGTTTCACCCTCCAAACTTCAGCAAGATACAAATTAGCAGTAGGATACTCACTACCTGAGATCACATGAGTAGCTAGATCAAACACCTCAAGAAGTTTACAAACTTTCTCAACTTTGTCCCAATTTTCAAGTGAAGGTGCATAATCATAGTGCGGCTCTCTTTCCTTATAAGAAGCAAAAACAATCTTAAATTTTAAAGCAGTTGATAACATATGAAATGTTGAATTCCATCTTGTTGGACAATCAATGATAAGCTTCCTATCTTTCAACCCTTTCTGCTCAACAACATCACAAAAAGACTTTAGCCTTGCATCATTATAGTTCATATACTTCACACTTTCACAAATGTTGAAAATGATATCCTCGATCTTATTAAGTCCATCTTGCACTAGCAAATTTAGTATGTGTGCACAACATCTAACATGAAACAAGGCACCACCAAGGAATAACTTATTACTAAGAGACAAGTTCTCCTTAAGATTTCTCAGGCATGAATCGTTATAAGCAGCATTATCAACAGATACCGAAAAAACTTTATTTTCAATTCCCCAAGCTTTTAAACATTTAAAAATTGCATCAGCTACATCAATTCCACGTCTTGGAGCAGACACTTTCACAAAACTCAACACTCTCTTTTGAAGTTTCCACATTGCGTCAATGAAATGGCCAGTGATAACCATATATTCTGCTACTTGATGGCTTGATTTCCACATATCTGTTGTTAAACTAATCTTACTCACACTTTTCAACAACGACTTCAAATTTTTCTTCTTCGCCTCATATATTGCTAAACAATCATTTCTAGCAGTTTTACGACCAACTTTTTGAAAATCCAGGTTTGCATATTGGAAAGCCCACATCCAAACCTCATCCTCAACAATACTAAAAGGATGTTCATGAACCATAATAGCAGTGGCAATTATTTCTCTCATCTTCTCATTAGAGTATCTAACACTAGAACTCACAAATGGATTACCTGGATTAGAAGGCTGAAATGGAATGATTGTTTGCTTCTTTTCTTGAGCCATTTGCAACCTCCTTTGCAAGCAATTATCGGAGTGTCTCTTAAGATGGCTAGTGCTAGACCCTTTCCCACCAGTAGCGAATTTATCTTTACAAATTTTGCAAACAGCTTTCCTTGCACCTCCAGCAATTTCAACCTCATCAAAATCTTTCCATACAACTGACGTTTTCTGCCTCTTCCTCTTAATGACAACCTCTTCATCTATTTTATCATTGTCTTTTTCATATCCTTGTGTGTTATCTTCTAGTTGTCTTGAATTTGTTGGTGCACATTCACTCACCTCATTAGTACAAGCAGGAGTAGATGAAATTGTTTCATTGTTGCCCCCAAATGGAGAAGACATTTTGTGGACCTGTAAAATAGAATGCAGACATCAGATTGTACCATTGGCCTAAAAAATAATAATGCATACCATCGGCATTAAGCATATTCCATACCAATGTGTTCTTTAACCTCAAGTAATCAGAAACTAGCATTTACTCTTGAAATATTTAGCAAAAGGCAACATCAAACAACCTCAGTTAACAGTTATAAACTACAGTGTTGAACCGTTATTTTACTCAAACAACATTATCTATTTTCCTGATAAAGGAGATTATGTATAACATATTGAATTACTTGTGTTTGTAAGGAAATCGACAAAGTATTCCAACATTTGAACTTTATTTTTAAAAAAAAAATAGACAAGTGACAACAAAATGCCTTGTTAAGTTATTTTCTCAATGGACCGAGTAACAACAAAACAATGCAGGATTCTTCTTTGTACACATCTGATATTCTAAGCTTCATGCAGAGTCGAAATTTCTAGTCCCAATAAATAAACAAATGAAATTTTAACTTATAGTCGAAATTTCATACAACTTGTTTTCATCAATTTTCATCAATGCAGAACAAGACAGATGGACAGTTTTCACCAATGCTATCAATTTTCATCAATTTCATACAACTTCAGAACAAGACAGATGGACAGTTTTCATCAATGCCATAAAACACCAATATATAATAGCAAGAGATATAAGGTACAGAGGTATATGCCACAAACAGAACACGGCGAGGCGAACAAACAGAGATATATGCCACAAACAGAACCAACTTCATTGAGAATAGATCAAAGGTACAGAGGTACAGAGGTTTGAGATCAAAGGAACATGGGTTTACCTGACGAGGGACGGCGAAGCGACGGCTAGGCCAACGAGGCAGAGCACGGCTAGGCCAACGAGACGAACGATGCAGAGCACGGCGAGGCGAGCGATAGAGGCGAACCAGGCAAACCAGTGTGAAGCAGACGGCGACGGCGTCACTCAAGGAACGAAGAAGAAATAGTGTGAACAGACTTTATAGTTTCTAACTTAGGGTTGTTTAGTCTGATTAGGATTTTTTTTATCTTTCTACTTTACGTTTTGTCTAATTTAATTATTATTATCTATTATATATTATATTATATATATATATATAATATTTATTTAAAAGTAATATTAATCAGGCTGGCCTATCAGGCTTCGTAGACTTTTTCTGAAGCTCAAGCCTGGCCTATTTATCTGAAAAGGCTTTTGAAAAAGCCTTTACCCGGCCTTTTTATTAAATAGGCCAGGCCAGGCCATAAACAGGTCAGGCCATAGGCCCCTGTCGGACGGCCTGGCCTACTTCCACCCCTAGAATCAGCATATAATTTGCATATCTTATGTGAAGTGGGTTTTTACTTTTTTACCCAAATAATAAAAGTGGATTTTTGTTTTCGTATTTTTATTAGCAATGAAAGTTCATTGTACATTAATTTTGAATGGTGGGAAACATGTACCTTTCTTCTAATAATTAATGTCATTGTGCAGCTAGCTTTTCATGAATTGTTTAACATAATGGCATATCACCTGTTTTGTTTTTCATCACCCTCTGCAGTTTGACCTTGCTACCATTGCATATGTGCGTTTACAAGCAGTATTACCTATTAATTACATTGATAATTGTTAATGGAAGAGACCTGAATTTGCAATTAGTTTGCAGAATACAACTTATGATTGTCTCTTGCTGGTTACATTTAGTTACTCTTAAGTTTTTATTGATCTTAAGATTCAGGATTGGAAATTAAGTAGTTTTTTAAGTTGGCTTTTTCTTTTGTGCATAGCTTAGGCGATGATAAATTTAACACTGTCAAAATAATACATTTTCATAGGCTTTTCAAGTAGCTTAAATTTATGAAGCCTAAGCATTTTCCTCTATCTTTGTCCCTTCTTAAATTTATCACTTACAGATCTTGTGTTTTTCCCTTAAACCAAATGGACAAGGAACTAATTAGTTTTGTGAGAAAATTAATTCAGAATTAGCATATGCTACACTTGATTCACCTTCAATTCATATCTGCTCTTAGCAGACTGTTAATTTTGATTTCTAGCTTTTGTTTTATAACGTTTAATAAAAATAATATGGCTCTAATAAAGTAACCAGTTTGGCTACAGGGGTCTTGTGGCAATCATTTTTTTATTTTGCTGCTAATCCTAAAAGGTATAGCAAAACGTGGCTTTGTTGATGCTGTAAAGTCAAATGCAATTTAGGGGTGTCTATTGCTCACATAGGCATCACATGAATATGCTTACCGTGATAGCATATCGGTTACTGCATTTTCTTTGCCTATAGTGATGGCTTATTTGTTTCAGGCCGCAAATTGGTTACTGCATTTCCTCTACTTTTGGTCAAGAACCTAATGCTTACAGGGATAATGGCCTGGTGGATGTTTGCTGGTTGCTTGCTTCTCAATAAAATATGGACTTAATTTATCTTTTTTTGGTTGATGTGGTGAAGACAGTGATAAGGTGCAATCATATAATTAACTGATGTAACAGGGCTGTGATTGTTGCTTATATGGCTGACTTATAGTGATTGAAGTGTTGTTTCTACTTTTCATGGTGCCGATTGGTTTTATGTTGTGTTTGAAGATATAGGAGAACATTTACACATGGCTTGCGGCACATTGCATTCTGTTTGTATCTTCCATAAAAGGGATGTTTTTTACAGTTAGTGATTTGGTTGTAGGTCTGGAGTAATTTGATATCAGATTGGCTTGGTGGCTGTTTGGGTTAGGCTTATATGTAATAGTAAAGTAATATTGGTTTCAATTGGAAAATTCGGTATTTTACTTACATAGGATCTTCATTTTGGTCATTGTTTTATACATGGGTTAGAGTACTCCACTCTTTATCTATATAATTTTGCTTATAAAAAAATAATGGTAAAGAAAAAATTGAATACGTGAAGTAAGAAGTTTAATAGTTTTGATTGACTCCGGAAAGTAAAAAGAGTTTTGATCGACACTATTCTGGCTTTAGTTTTACAATATCAAGGTGGGATATTAAAATCATCCTCTCATTCATCCATTACAAACATTTCATTCACTCATTTCATAAAAAGCTCAATGTAAAAATTAAAAATTGTCAAAAGACAATGCTGATAGAATTAAATATGATATAAAGATAAATTCAAATGTCCCACAATAAATTGAATGAAAAAACTTCATTTATCAAAACCATATATATTCACTCATGCAGCTCATAAAAATATTTCATGCATAATGATTATATATATATATATATATATATATATATATATTTCATTCGATTTTCGTTTATTAATTCACACTCATCCTATACGTCTTATTTCAATTTAACATTTTTTTTATCTAAATTGTTAAAATTGAACTTTGTGAAAAATTCTTTTTTGATTCATATACAATTTTTTTTTTAATTTTAGTTTATAGAGTAGTATTTGTCCCATTAAAATTTGAACATATTTTATCGTTAATGCAATTCCATATTTTATATCTTATGTAGGGTTGGTAAAAAAAATAATCTTATGTTGGGTTCTTGCAATCATAAAATATATTTTATTTTCCATGAACATATTTATAACATGAATTTATGTATCATCTAAAAATAAAGTTGTTACATTTTGTTACAAACAAATAAAGTCTTGGTCAAATTCAATTCTAAGTAAAAAATATAAAGTAAAGATAAAAATAATATTAGCAAAAAAGAAATATGGTCTATAAATAAATAATATCAATATACAATAATTGATAGCATTAATTTATAATTTTTAATATGCTCTATTAACTAATTTAATATTAAAATAATTTAAAATCTGCTTCAAAAAAAAATTAAAATACTTTGAAAATTAAATATTAGAAGAAAATATTATAAGAAGTGCCCGTGCGTGTAGCACGGGCAGTTACACTAGTTCTTTTTGTTTCCGGAGCGAATTAGGCTTAGCTGCAAATGTGCTCAACTTGCTCATGCTAGCAACTGCAAATGGTTCTAAAGGCTCACAAGTGTCATCATTTTCTAATAGATAACTTGAGATTGACTGATTCTCATGAGGGCAAGAAAGTCTTCATCATTCATTCTTACCTTTACTGTTACCTTTTATCAACGTATTTATTTCCATAACCCAAACAATTGCCATATATATTAATTATTAAACCAAAAAATAACTCCATTAATTAATTTAAATAACTTAAATCACATTTATTTTATATGTACGGTTTCTTTATGCTCATCCATTTTCCAAACCACGAAAGAGACCACGTAGCGGCCGCAACTACTGTTAAATAAAAAATCCAATCAATCTATGATCTATTTAATAAAAAATCATTCAACCCATCCATTGGTCATTTTTATACGAATGAATATCCGATCCATCCATTTAAAAATATATTATACATTAAAATTTTAGTTTAACAATTTTTATAAACTAAATATTTTCTCTATAAAATTTTGAGGACTTTTTTTGCGAAACTGAATTTGAAGGATCTTAATTAAACCAATTGTAGTTAAACCTTCAATATTTTTTACTATCCAAATCATTTGGTTCTGAAGAACCCACGTTAACACTTTGATTTATAACAGAAGCACCCATATTTGATTATTCAAATAGCTAGAACAAATCAAACAATAAAGAATTCAATATACATTCATGAGCTCATAACAAATGCGCACGCTAAGCACAAGCAACTCCAGGTAAGTTTCTTCGGTTGAAAATATAGTTATACCTTTCAATCTTTCAGATTATATCAAAACTATGGGATTCACGTTCAATATAGTTGGTTCAGGTTCACGTCACTTGATTTAAGCGCGGAGGATGGAAATTCATGACCTTGGGTGTGGGTTTGAGGTTCGGGTAGTCAGAGTTGAGTGGCTGGAAAGGGTAGAAGCAGTAACAATGTCCGTGGATGGAACCGGGTGTAAAATGAGCAGGAAAAAAAATAAAATTGGAATGAATAATAAGTGATCCACTTCTTATTTTATGTTTGGTCCAATGAATTAAGAAAAATTATTGGATTGATCATAACTATTCATTAATAAAAACAATCCAACTCAATCCGATCTATTTAAATTTTATATTAAAAGGATTTTGTTATGGATGGATCGGATGGATAACTAGTCCGCGGATCTTTTGTCCGCTTTACTATGAACCCGAAGACCCCTGCAGTCCAGGAGCCATTGATTTTACTAAGGAGAGCTCCAAAACCTGCACGACCAACTCGATGTTTGGTACGAAGAATTCATAAAATGACATACGAATTCAATCAGCCACTTTTATACAAATTTGTTTCATTAATAGTTATCTAATCTGTATGGTTCCACATGCTGTTCTTGTCTTGATTTTTATTGGTTCACATACTTCATGCGTAAAACTTTTTCGAATTACATTGCAGTGCTCTTTAATAATACCTAACCTAAAAATCACTCATATAATGATTGTGACTGGTTCACAACGTAATTTTATACTAACAGTTCTAAACTAAACTCAAAATGTAGTTAGTTCAATCATTTTTTAGTCTCAAGAAACGTCAATCTAGAGACAACTTTAAAATAAATTTGATTCTTAAAACCAATAAAAAAAAACTCAAAATATTTCGATTTAATTTAAATGGGAGACTTCCGAGTTTTTTAATTTATTTTTTATGTAAAAATAATTTCGTAAAATATTCCTAAGAAATTATTTGGAACTTTTGAAGCGTTATCTATTAAAAAAAATAAAAATAGAAACAATATAACAACTGGAGTGCTCATCTGTAAAAAAAAATTGAAATAGAACTTGTAGATATGAATATGCTGTACATTCATAAAACCGATGAGAAGGTGAAGCTGATCTTAAGAATTAAGTAACGAGTAAAATTATAAAAACAAGGAATGAGGCAATATGGAGAATTGCATTGATACTGCATTCATCGAAATACATCAGGCTGATGCCTGCTATTTATATGTGAAGAAAAATGCAAAAATAAAAAACAGCTCTACTATATGATATTTTGGGGATCATTCGGTTGAGGTTGTTAAAGGTGGAGAAAATAAAGGTGGATGGATGATTCTGGATGGAAAGTTTGTTACTGAACCTACTGAGCTGACATTCTCAATGATTCACCCTTTTGTCCTTTCTGCTCATGTACCCGTGTGAGTTTCTCATGTGTATTTACATCATTTGTATCCTCATTCATTTGATATTTTGACATCCCCCACAAGTTGGAGCATGGTAAATGTCAATCATGCCCAGCTTGGAAATAAATGGAACAAAGGATGGAGGAGGTAATGCCTTGGTGAAAAAGTCAGTTAGTTGCTCTTTGGATGAGATTGGCAGCAAGCGAAGTACACCCTCTTGGATCTTATTTCGAACAAAGTGACAGTCTATCTCTAGATGCTTAGTCCTTTCATGAAACACCGGGTTGGCAGCTATGTGCAAAGCACTTTGATTATCACAATATAGGATAGGTGCTCTTGTACAAGTAATGTGTAAATCATGTAGCAGATATAGTAACCATTGTAGTTCACAAGCAGTAGTAGAGAGTGCCCTGTATTCTGCCTCGGAGGAAGATCTTGAGACTGTTTGCTGCTTCTTAGCTCTCTAAGAGATCAAAGATGCACCCAAGAAGAAGCAATATCCCAAAATGGACCTCCTTGATGTTGGGAATTTGCGTATAAAACAAAAGAAGCGCAGCGGAAAAATTCCCATCGAAGGATCCTTGCGAATGGTCATGATTCGAAAGTTTACCTCTTGAAGCGATGGTTGTTTGTTGAAATTCGTCTATCACGAACACCGCACGAACGGTGTCTCTAGAGGTATCCACACGAGCGGATTCCGTGAGCGTCCAACGTCACGAACCGAAGCGTCTCTGACTCACAGTGCTAGCTTCAAAACCGAGACTTTGTTGTTCACACTTACTCTCTTTTGTGCGACTAGGTTATCAACCGTGTGGGCACAACAACTTAAGTGGTCTACTTATAGTATCACCTCCTTAAGTGAGTTAGTGAGCAACATTTGACCTAAGCCCATCTACTATGCGCTAGGCCCAATAGGAAAGTCCAACTTTCTTTTAATGCTTCTTTTAATCCGCTCTTTTGTGTGTGACCCTATAGGTTCCCAATACGTTAGCAGTAATATTAAATCCCATTTAATATTACAAACAGTGAGCGGTATCTAGCAATACATCACTGCTACCTAAGTAGTGAGAAAGTCGATGATTTGACGAAACCTTTCTCGTGACAAATATTCATGTGCATTGTTATCCCTTTGTCCATATATCTATATTGAACACAAGGCATAGAATGTGTCACCCTTGTATGGTTCAATATCATGTTCCCTGATACCCGAGTAGACTTAACAACAAATGAGGTCAATATCTCATATTGACTCATTTCAAAGACGGCCATGCATTTTACGAGTCTCACTCTATCGGGGGGCCCACAGATATTACTCCTGTTATGTAGGAGGGACAAATTCCATCTAGGTCACTCACATCCCTCTGCATGGCTCGTGGTATGCCCAATGATCGTCTTTATAATCATCCTATTACAGATGACGTTTGACGATATTAAAGCACACGACTCCTCATGTAGGGATCATAGTGATTTCAGGTCGAAGGATTACATACACCATTGTCACTATGAGAACTACTTATGACACTCACATAACGCTCCATGTAGTGTTCTCATGGTGGGTCAATCCAGTACATCATTACCTTAATGCGTACCTATGTGGCAATTCGATATCTCATATCTATGACCCGTGAGATGTGGTCATCAGTCTGCACACATAATAGTCTCAATTGTATTATTATTGCCCTTATTAATAAAATACTTGACTACGGATATTTAAGAATAGGATTTCATTGTTCAATAGTGTCTCACGATCAAGTCATATACCTGATATTCTATTGAACAGAAATTTCTATTCTAAGGACTTTATTATGTTTAAACAAGTAACACAATAAACTGGAATGCCTCATATCATATATATATATATGAAATAGCAAGATACAAATGTAAGTCTAAAGAAATACATTGGCCTCTAGGGCTTACACCAACAATCTCCCACTAGCACTAGAGCCAATCAGGCATCAATCTAATGCCCATCGATCTAGTGTGACCTTCATGCTTCATTGAGCAAGAGGTTTCGTAAGTGGGTCAACAACGTTATCAAGTGTTGGTACTCTGCATATCTTCACATCTCCTCTATCGATAATCTCTCGAATGAGATGGAAGCGCCCTAAGTATATGTTTGGATCGCTGATGAGATCTAGGTTCCTTAGCTTGTGCAATGGCCCCATTGTTATCACAATAGAGATCAATGGGGTCCACAATACCAGGAACCGTACCAAGCTCGATAATGAACTTCCCGATCCAAACAGCCTCCTTTGCTGCATTGGAGGCAGCAATATACTCAACCTCTGTAGTAGAATCGGCAACTCGTCTCCTGCTTCAAACTTTTCCAGCTCACGACCCCGCCATTCAGTGCAGAACACATAACCAGATTGCGATCTGGAATCATCCTTATCGGTCCGGAAGCTAGCATCGGTGTAACCTATTACATCAAGCTCTTCCTCACCTCCATATACCAAGAACGAATCCTTAGTTCTTCTCAAGTACTTAAGGATGCTCTTGACAAAGAGACCGATGACTTTCACCGGGATCGATCGTACCTGCTCGTTATGCTTAAAGCATACGATACATCTGGTCGAGTACATAACATGGCATACATGATAGATCCAATTGCGGATGCATATGGAATCTTACTCATGCGATCCCTTTCTTCTTGAGTGGAAGGGGATTGTGCCTTTGATAGGCATATACCATGTGACATAGGCAAGAGTCCTTTCTTGGATTCATGCATGTTAAAGCGTCTCAACACTTTGTCTATGTATGTACTCTACTTAGGCCAAGCAATTTCAGCGATCTATCCCTATAGATCCTGATTCCCAATACATAGGTAGCCTCACCCAAATCTTTCATAGAGAAGCAATTCCCTAACCATGTCTTTACATTTTGTAGTGTAGGGATGTCATTTCCAATGAGTAATATGTCATCTACATATAACACCGGAAGAACAACAATGCTCCCACTAACCTTCTTGTAGACACAAGGTTCATCTTCATTTTTGATGAATCCGTCATCTTGTCTTACAAAGATCATCAAAACGAAGGTTCCAACTTCTGGAAGCTTGCTTCAATCCATAGATTGACCGCTGCAATTTACATACCTTTCGGGCATCCTCTGAAATGTCAAAGCCTTCAGGTTGTGTCATGTACACATCCTCAAGAAGCTTTCCATTAAGGAAGGCAGTTTTGACATCCATCTGCCATATCTCATAATCATGGTATGCAGCGATAGCAAGTAAGATCCGGACGGATTTAAGCATCGCAACAGGTGAAAAGGTCTCATCATAGTCGACACCATGAATTTGCTTGAAACCCTTAGCGACCAATCGCGCCTTAAAGGTGTGTACCTTACCATCCGTGTCAGTTTTCTTTTTGAAAACCCACTTGCACCCTATAGGTTTTACCCCTTCAGGTGGCTCTACCAAGGTCCATACCTGGTTGGTGTACATGGAATCCATCTCAGATTTCATGGCGTCAAGCCACTTCTCGATTCTCGGGCCGCAATGGCCTCCTGCGTAGGTCACAGGCTCATCTTGATCCATGAGCAATACATCACCTTGTGGAGTCATGAGAAATCCATATCTCTCAGTGCGGTGACGTATCCTGTTAGACCTACGCTGGTCTTGTGCTCTTCGGAGCGGGTTGTTCCTCCACGGCATTCTCGTGAAGGTTGCTCCTGTTCCACCAATGGTAGGTCACTACTCTGTGATTCTTGAATTTCTTCAAGTTCTATCTTCCTCCCACTTGGTTCCTATGGAGATAAACTCCTTTTCTAGGAATACACCAGTCAGTGCGACAAACACTTTGCCTTCGGAAGGATTATAGAAATAGTATCCCTTGGTTTCTTTGGGATACCCCACAAAGAAGCATTTATCAGATTTGAGATCAAGCTTATTAGAAACTTGACGTTTTACATATGCTTCACAACCCCAAATCTTCATAAAAGACATCTTTGGGTCGTCTACCACCCCATATCTCATATGGTGTCTTTTCTACCGTTTTGGATGGAACACGGTTAAGTGTAAAAGCTGCTTTGTCAATAGAGCATATCCCCAAAAGGAGTTTGGAAGGTTTGCATGACTCATCATAGACCGAACCATGTCCAACAAGGTTCGATTTCTCCTCTCAGAAACACCATTCCATTGTGGTGTTCCAGGTGGAGTGAGTTGAGATAAAATCCCACACTCTCTCAGATGATCATCAAACTCTAGGCTCAAATATTCACCACCTCGATCTGATCGAAGAGCTTTAATATTTTTACCAAGTTGGTTTTGTACCTCATTTTTGAATTCCTTGAACTTTTCAAAGGATTCCGATTTATGTTTCATAAGATACACAAATCCATATCTACTGAAATCATCAGTAAATGTGATGAAGTACTGAAAACCACCTCTAGCTAATGTGTTTAAGGGTCCGCATACATCACTATGTATAAGACCCAAAAGATCGTTGGCTCTTTCACCTTTGCCGGTGAATGGAGCTTTGGTCATCTTTCCCAATAAATAAGACTCACATATCTCATATGATACATAATCAAATGAGTCCAAGAGTCCATCTTTATGGAGCTTCGAAATGCGCTTCTCATTTATATGGCCTAAACGACAATGCCAAAGATAAGACGGGTTCAACTCATTTGGTTTGGACCTCTTAGTATTTATGTTATAGATGGGCATTTCAAGATCAAGGACATAAAGCCCATTACTCATGTGTGCACTAGCATAGAAAATATCATCCAAATAAATAGAACAACTTTTGTTCTTTATTATAAAATAAAAACCACTCTTGTCCAAACAAGAAACGGAGATGATATTCCTGCTAATTGCAGGCACAAAATAACAGTTCTCTAACTGAATAGTAAGCCCAGGGGGCAAAGTCAATACATAAGTCCCTACGGCTAAAGCAGCAACCTTTGCTCCATTTCCAACTCGTAGGTCGACTTCGCCCTTTGCCAATGGTCTACTCCTGTTTAGATCCTGCACATTTGTACAAATGTGAGAACCACATCCGGTATCTAATACCCATGATGCAGAAGTAGATAAATTGACTTCTATAACAAACATACCTGAAGTGGAAGTCTCACTTCCCTTCTTCTTCTTGCTTTCTTCCAGGTATTTTGGGCAGTTCCTCTTGCTTGCTTGCTTGCTCTTGGTAGAGCAGCTTGAGGTGCACGATCATATCGTACGCCTCCATGGTCTCATGTTGCTTTTGCAGCTCAGAGGTCATGGCAGCAAGCATAAGACAGCCCACGTCTAAGGCGTCATCCTGATGCTTCTTATAAGCATCCCCTGTCACTTTAGGAGCACTTGAAGCCGGTGGCTTCTCGGGAATAGACTCCTCAAGAACATACAGCTTTTTCTCATGTTTGAGGACAATCCTCAAGTTTCTGTACCAGTCCGAGAAAATTCGTTCCTGGATAGTTTGTCCTTCTCAAGGACGGATCGCAATGACAAAGTTACTTGATATGTTTGATGCCATGGTAATCTACAGAGATAAATATGCAAAGTATAAGTATCATGCCATGAAGTTATTTAATAAGGTCTTTAATTAAATACGCCTCCCACTATTTTACTCAAAACAATGACCCTCATCATTGATTCGGAAAATCCCGTTGGAAGATTTTCTAGTGGGCCAAGATCCATATTTCACCTAGCTTTAAGTCACCTTTGGCTGATCACCCAAAATTCGGTTATTTAGGTAGGAAACACTTTCCGATTGCATCTCATGCAACTCTTGGATAGTTGGGTGAATAACTCTTATTCTAATCCATCACATGGACTAAAGCCCAACTTATGAGCCTCTAAGCCTTTCAATCCTATTGAAGTTGGCTTAGTTACGTCATACCCAATGGATAGCAGTTGAACATTACATTTGTCCCATCGCGCCTTACTATTATAGATAAAGGTACCCCGCTTTGGCGGACCCACACTTAATCGATAGTAGTCTTGACGAGTGCCATGCATCGGAAGGCCTTTAAATGTGACTTAATATTTCCTTTTGAGGGATTTGATTAAAACTTGATCTCATCATTTGTTAAACTCTTTAACTTACTATTTTCATACATGCATCTCATACATATATTAGTTAAACATCTTTTAACATACTATATACATACATGCATCTCATACATATATAAGGTAAATAAATGTGATATGGTTATGGCCCCTAACGCATTGATTCTCCCAAGCCAATGAGAGAATCTAAACTAAAACCTAGGAGCGTCCAAGCTTCTCCAAGCAAGATCTCCCATGTGATAGCGTCTTCTTGTCTCCATCATTACATTACATAAACAGAAACCTCATTTTACATATGAGGGGAGTGAGATGAGAAAAGAAGATACATATGGAATATAAGAGAAAGGCACGGCACGCAGGCCGTATTTCAAAATATAAACCAAAAGGTAAAAGGACTAAGGCCATAACCATTCACCATACATCACCAAATAAATAGTAACAACCAATAATAACACATAATCATTATTATTATTAATTTCATAAATTAGAGATTTCAAAATCTGAATTTTGAAAACATAACATATATATATAATAAATCACATTTATTATAATAGATGTTACTATAAATCATATTTATTGCAATTGTTGTTACCACAAATCACATTTATTATAAATCATATTTATTGTAAATGACATAAATCACATTTATTGCAATTGTTGTTACCACAAATCACATTTATTGTAATTGACATAAATCACATTTATTCAATTAACATAAATCACATTTATTGTAACAAATCATATTTATTGTAATTGATATAAATCACATTTCAAAATCTGAATTTTGAAAACGTAACATATATATAATAAATCACATTTATTATAATTGATGTTACTATAAATCATATTTATTGTGATTGATATAAATTACATTTCAAAATCTGAATTTTGAAACCGTAACATATATATATAATAAATCACATTTATTATAATTGATGTTACTATAAATCACATTTATTGTGATTGATATAAATCACATTTCAAAATCTGAATTTTGAAACCGTAACATATATATAATAAATCACATTTATTATAATTGATGTTACTATAAATCACATTTATTGTGATTGATATAATTATTAAATAGTGACATAAAATTTCAAAATTTGAATTTCGAAATTACACACTACGCAGAGGTAGCACGGGGGTCCCGCTGGAAATTCCGAAATTCCGAAGTGTGCCTCGCTTCCTTGGTGGCTAGGGCGTCAACCTTTCAACCCTAAAACCGCAAGGCCCGTGAACACTTCACGTTGCAAGGAACGACGGCTACGGTTTTAACACTTGGAACCTCAGCCGCAACAACATGAACTTTTCATGTCTGAAACCCCTTAACGCCGCCAACACAGAACTGAAAACAATCATGTTTAACATCAACATTTGATGCCATCGCAGAACATAATAAGGATTCAGAACCAATGTACATATCGCATATATACACAAACATGCAATAGACATATATATCAGATACATACGAAAATCACAGAAACAAGGTTTCGCAAACCGGATGCAAACGATTTTCAAAAACAATTTTCAGAAAACGATTCACATTACAAACATGTTATCATACATAACGGATAAACCACGTAATAGAATCATGGTTTCATGAAGCGGCTCTGATACCACTTTGTTGGGAATTTGCGTATAAAACAAAAGAAACGCAGCGGAAAAATTCCCATCGAAGGATCCTTGCGAATGGTCATGATTCATGATTCGAAAGTTTACCTCTTGAAGCGATGGCTGTTTGTTGAAATTGTCTATCACGAACACCGCACGAACGGTGTCTCTAGAGGTATCCACACGAGCGGATTCCGTGAGCGTCCAACGCCACGAACTGAAGCGTCTCGACTCACGGTGCTAGCTTCAAAACCGAGACTTTGTTGTTCACACTTACTCTCTTTTTGTGCGGCTAGGTTATCAACCGTGTGGGCACAACAACTTAAGTGGTCTACTTATAGTATCACCTCCTTAAGTGAGTTAGTGAGCAACATTTGACCTAAGCCCATCTACTATGCGCTAGGCCCAATAGGAAAGTCCAACTTTCTTTTAATGCTTCTTTTAATCCGCTCTTTTGTGTGTGACCCTATAGGTTCCCAATACGTTAGCAGTAATATTAAATCCCATTTAATATTACAAACGATGAGCGTGTATCTAGCAATACATCACTGCTACCTAAGTAGTGAGAAAGTCAATGATTTGACGAAACCTTTCTGTGACAAATATTCATGTGCATTGTTATCCCTTTGTCCATATATCTATATTGAACACAAGGCATAGAATGTGTCACCCTTGTATGGTTCAATATCATGTTCCCTAATACCCGAGTAGACTTAACAACAAATGAGGTCAATATCTCATATTGACTCATTTCAGCACGGCCATGCATTTTACAGTCTCACTCTATCAGGGGGCCCACAGATATTACTCCTGTTATGTAGGAGGGACAAATTCCATCTAGGTCACTCACATCCCTCTGCATGGCTCGTGGTATGCCCAATGATCGTCTTTATAATCATCCTATTACAGATGACGTTTGACGATATTAAAGCACACGACTCCTCATGTAGGGATCATAGTGATTTCAGGTCGAAGGATTACATACACCATTGTCACTATGAGAACTACTTATGACACTCACATAACGCTCCATGTAGTGTTCTCATGGTGGGTCAATCCAGTACATCATTACCTTAATGCGTACCTATGTGGCAACTCGATATCTCATATCTATGACCCGTGAGATGTGGTCATCAGTCTGCACACATAATAGTCTCAATTGTATTATTATTGTCCTTATTAATAAAATACTTGACTACGGATATTTAAGAATAGGATTTCATTGTTCAATAGTGTCTCACGATCAAGTCATATACCTGATATTCTATTGAACAGAAATTTCTATTCTAAGGACTTTATTATGTTTAAACAAGTAACACAATAAACTGGAATGCCTCATATCATATATATATATATATGAAATAGCAAGATACAAATGTAAGTCTAAAGAAATACATTGGCCTCTAGGGCTTACACCAACACTTGAATCTAAGCAACCAGCCCAATCCGCATCAGAAAATCCTAGCAGCTGGATTTATGGCTTTCTTGGGAAGAACAGGCCTCGGCCAGGACTGCCTTTGAGGTATCTAACAACCCTGCAGGCAGCATTGTAGTGTGTCATAGTAGGTTTACTTAAGAATTGACTAAGTTGTTGGGTGGCAAATGTGATGTCAGGCCTAGTGTTGTTCAAGTACAGAAGTTTCCCAATCAATCTTCTGTAGGATGCTACATCTTCATATGGTTTCCCTTCATCTTGATGCAGCCTAATTGAATGGTCAAGTGGTGTTTTGGCAGGCTTAGACCCAAGCAGACCAGATTCATGCAACAAATCCAAGCAATACTTTCTTTGACAGATTGAGATTCCTGACTTGGAGTGTGCAACTTCCAACCCAAGAAAATACTTCAATGTTCCCCAATCCTTAATTTTAAAATTGGTATCCAGAATTCTCTTCATTCTAGTGAATTCTTCAATGGAGTTTCCTGCTAGAATCACATCATCCACATAGATAAGAAGAGCTGTGAAACTTTTACCATTCTGAAATGTAAATAATGAGTGATCTGCATTGGATTGTTGATAGCCTTGACTTATTAGCAATGAAGTGAGCTTTCATACCACTTTCTGCTTGCTTGCTTGAGGCCATACAAAGACTTAAGCAATTTGCATACTTGATTGGATTTGTTGCACTTGACACCTTGAGGAATAACCATGTAGACATCGTCATGTAAATCACCATGCAAGAAGGCATTGTTGACATCTAGTTGATGCAAATGCCAACTGTGAGCAGAAGCTATGGCCAGTAGGGTCCTTACTGTGGTGAGTTTAGCTACTGGTGAATAAGTGTCAAAAAAATCTAGGCCTTCAACTTGATTGTAGCCCTTAGCCACCAACCTAGCCTTATATCTTTCTATAGATCCATCTTCTCTATATTTCACTTTATATACCCACTTGTTACCAATTGGCTTTACATTTTCTGGCAGATCAAATAGTATCCATGTACCATTCCTCTCAAGAGCAGCCAATTCAAACTTCATGGCGTTATTCCAGCATTCATGCTTACTAGCTTCCAAGTATGTGCGTGGTTCAGAATTGTGTGTGACTGACAGTGAGTAAGTATGATATGAAGGTGACAAGTTTGAAAAAGAATGAAAGGATGAGATAGGATAGGAAATACATGAGGCAATTGTATCTACTGAACTGCTTGAAAGGCTACACACATATTCACTCAAATGTTGTGGTGGATGCCTCTGCCTCTGTGATCTCCTTATATGTTCAGTGGCAGCTTCTGCCATATTTGGAGCAGTAGGATTCAGGACAGGTTCAGAATCAGAGATTCCAGCTTCTGCAGGTTTTGTATGGATGGTGGTAGGTGATGTAGGTTCTGTTGTAGGAGTGGATGGTGGTGTAGGTTGATGAATAGGTAGTGGGGTGTTATTTTGGTGATGTAAAGTGGATGGTGTGGAATGATAAGTCCAGGTGGACAAGGGTGAGTAAGATTTATATGGTAATATATGTTCATGGTGAGTGATATTTCTAGAAATGAAAATTTCCCCATTGCTGAGATCCAACGAGACAGCTCCTTTCACACCATGTTTATAACCAAGAAAAGTGCACTTCCTAGCTCTAGGTGCAAGTTTTGTTCTGTGTGACTGCAGTATGGATGCATAGCATAAGGAACCAAAAACTTTCAAATCATGTAAATTAGGTGTATGTTTATACAGAAGAAAATAAGGTGATTTATTTTTGAGAAGGGTGCTAGGCACCCTATTTATTATGTAAGTAACATGAAGAATGGCATAGGACTAGAATTGCTTTGGTAATTTTGATTGAAAAAGAAGTGCCCTCCCCACACTGAGTACATGTTGATGCTTTCTCTCAACCCTTCCATTCTGTTGTGGGGATTCCACACAACTTGTTTGATGAACTATGCCTTTTGAGGCATAAAACTGTGGCATTGTAAATTTAGGACCATTATCAGTCCTTATAGCCTTAACTCTTGCAATGTGTTGATTTTCAATTAATTTGATGAAATCCTGGATATACTGCCTCACTTCCCCTTTTGATTTCAACAAAATGATCCATGTAAAATGACTAAAATCATCAACTGCAGTCAAGAAATAAGAATGACCATGAATAGATTGTATGGAGATAGGTCCCCAAATGTCAAAATGAAGAAGTTCATAAGGTGAATATGCTTTGTTTAAACTAGCATTATATGGAAATTTCTTGTGTCTAGCATAATGGCATACATCACAAACTGCCTTTGGATCAACAACAATAAAAGGAAATTCTGAATTCATAGAAATCATCCTAGAAATTGACAAGTGTCCTAGTCTAAAATGCCATAAGGCTTCTTCTGGTAGAGTCTGTATATCAGTTGCTTGAACATTGGAACAAGAGGCATGCTTGGCATCAAAAAAACTAAGTGATATAGCCCTTCAAACCTTTCAGCAGAACCAATCATCCTCTGAGATTTCTGGTCCTGAATGAGACAGAATGAATCATTAAATGAGACAACACATTTTAAGGTAGAAGACAATTTTGACACTGAAATCAAGTTTAAAGAAAAATTAGGTACATACAGTACATTTGTAATGAAGAAGCCAGGGGAAAATATGACAGTACCAGCATGTTTTGCAACTGAAAACTGACCATTAGGTAATCTTATGCTAATTGGTTTTATCTCATTAAAAGTCTGAAAGCTCTTTAATGAAGCACATATATGATCACTAGCACCTGAATCTATGATCCAAGAGCCAAGAGAGAAACTATTAAAAGAGGAAGAGATGTAGATTTTACCTGATTTGTGATTTTCAGCTGGTGAATGACCAACCCGAGTAACTGTAATAACTTGGTTAGGTACGTGTCACGACCGTCCCGTCTGGGCACCGCGAAAAAGGGAGATAAAAAGACAGAGGAGTCGCCACTAAAATTTTTATTGGAAAAATCTTAGAAAACCCATTTATTTAAAGGTAAACTGATCTAAAAAAATGAGAGAGAGATGAGCCCGGGAGTCGGTTACGAACAGGGAAGGTATTAGCACCCCACATCGGCCGTTTAAAAAAAACGGTACCTCAAGTTAATTGTGCAAAAATAGTTTAATAACCTTTTAAATATTTATTTTACCCCAAAATTATTTACAAGAAAGAATTATTTTTAATTTTTAATATTTTAAATCTTTATTAATTTTTAACATTTTAAAATTTATTGTTTATAAAAATTAAATGAGGTTGAACATGGCACATGAGTCCACAGGGCAACCTCAAATCTAAGGGACTGAACATGGCACCGTGTCCATAGAGCATCCCTAAAAATAGAAAAGTTTAATTTTTTGATTAATTATTTTAACATAAAAAGGGGATACAAAAAAGGAAAATTTAGTTTTGGCTTGACAAGATGATTTATCCTGCTCCTACGTATTCCCGGGTGCGATGGGAAACTCAAAGCCACGTAGTTCTTTTGAAAAATTTGATTGGTTGGCTGATTTTAATTTTTGATAAAGATTTGATTTTTTTTTGAATTTTTTTTTGGTTTAAAAAGAGATTTTATTTTAAAATAAATTCACCTTTGCTCAGAGTCCAAGATAGCAGTGCTATACAATAAACCCTTACAATTCATACGCCACTTGAGGATGAAAAATCATACACCAACGCCGTAGATTGTTGCGTGAACTCAAAAGATTCTCTTTATTCCAAAAATGTTAGTAGCATAATTTAATTTAAATCAATGATTGAAAATATTTTTAAAGATTTTTTATTTATTTATTTTCTGTTTAAAACTCTTTAGAAGCAAAATGAGTTATTATACTACCTACTCTAAGCCCAATTTTGGTTACAACCCCAAGCCCAATTTCAGGAAAGAAAGAAAAAGAAAACAGATCATTTAGGCCCAATAACAAAACCATGAACATGAAAAACCTAGCAGCCATGAAAGCAGATCATTTAGGCCCAATAACAAAACCCATGAACATGAAAAACCTAGCAGCCATATAAACAGATTAAGCAAAATGAAAAGGCACCAAAAGGAAGGGCTTGCCAATCACGCTGCAGACAGGGACGAAGCTACAGTGCTGGTTCGAGATGGATATGCTCCAGAAGTCGCGTGGTGATGGCGGCGTCCGTGGCAGAGGCGTCCGACGCGGTGGGAGAACGACCGGACGGAGCTGGTCCGGTCCGGACGCGATGGAGGCGCGGATCTGGTCTTCCTCAGTGGGTCCGGGTCGAACGTGAAGGAGGCACGGAGGATGGAAGCGGATCCGGTCTTCCTCTCTTCCCCATGTCGACGAACGGCCGACAGTGATGCAGGGCGGCGACGCACGGGTTCGGTGGCCGGAGGTGGTCCAAGGTAGAGGATGGCACGACTGGTTGAGGTGGTGACTCGGTTGATGATGTCTGAGTTGTGGGGAGATGAAGGAGGAAGGTAAAAAATGGTGGAAGGGACGGATGAGTGAAGGGATGGGTTGTTGAAGAAGAAGAAGAATGAGAGGAGAAAGATGAAGCAGGGAGGAAGAAGAAAGAAAGAAAGAAAGAAAGAAAGAAAGAAAGAAAGAAAGAAAGAAAGAAAGAGAAAAAAGAAAAAAGGAGGGTTTTTTTCTGATTTTTTTTTGGTACCAGAGAGTATTTGGGTATTTTGGTGTTGATTTGTAACTTGGGAGTGATGGTTGCTAGAGGTTGGAGGGGAGAATATTGAGTATTTTTTTCTGCTGTTTTCCCCCTTTTTTTTAGCAGAAACAGAGAGTGGAGAAGAAAATTTTTGTTTGCTCCCCCCTCCCTCATTGGTCACTGTTCAATATATAGCACAAGAATGAAGAAGATGACAAACTTTCCTGTTAGGCCAACTGGTGGGGGTACAAGTAGTGGGACCACCTTGCAGGGGCAGCAAGGGTAAGGATGGTCTGTACCACTATCACCTTTTTTCTGAAAAAGAAGAAGATGACAAAGAGGGGTACAAGTGTGGGAGCATGCATTTTTATAAATTTTTACTTTTTATTATTATTTTTATTTTAACAAATCAGAATAATAAAAAACAATTTGTGGTTGAGTTTTGCATAATTAAAAGAGCTTACGGGATGGATTGCCCATATAATCTCGAATAGAAAGATAAAAGAGCTTACGGGGTATGGTACCCGCTGAAGCTTGAACAGAAAGATGGAAGAGCTTACGGGATATGGTACCCGCTAAAGCTTGACAAAAGATAGAAAACTTGCGGAGTCGATTATCCGCTGAAGCTGGAAATTAAAATGTTAAAAGCTTACGAAGTCGGTTATCCACTGAAGCTTGAAAGGAAAGGTAAAAAGCTTGTGGAGTCGGTTATCCACTGAAGCTTGAAAAGCAATGTTAGAAGCTTACGGAGTCGGTTGTCCGCTGAAGCTTGAAAGCAAAAGGATTAAAAGCTTGCGGAGTCGGTTATCCGCTGAAGCTTGAAAAGAAAAGGTTAAAAGCTTACGGAGTCGGTTGTCCACTGAAGCTTGAAAGAAAAGGATTAAAAGCTTGCGGAGTTGGTTGTCCGCTGAAGCTTGAAAGCAAAAGGATTAAAAGCTTGTGGAGTCGGTTATCTGCTGAAGCTTGAAAAGAAAAGGTTGAAAGCTTGCGGAGTCGGTTGTCCGCTGAAGCTTGAAAAGAAGAGCTAAAAGCTTACGGAATCGGTTATCCGCTGAAGCTTGAGAAGAAAAGTTGAAAGCTTGCGGAGTCGGCTGTCCGCTGAAGCTTGAAAAGAAGAGTTAAAAGCTTTCGGAGTCAGTTGTCCGCTGAAGCTTGAAAGCAAAATAATTAAAAGCTTGCAGAGTCGGTTGTCCACTGAAGCTTGCCAGAAAATAAAAAGCACGCGGAGTCGGTTATCCGCCGATGCTTTAAAGGAAAGGTAGAAAGCTTACGGAGTCGGTTGTCCGCTGGAGCTTGAAAGCAAAAGGATTAAAAGCTTGCGGAGTCGGTTATCCACTGAAGCTTGACAGAAAATAAAAAGCACGCGGAGTTGGTTATCAGCTGAAGCTTTAAAGGAAAGGTAAAAAGCTTACGGAGTCGGTTGTCCGCTGAAGCTTGAAAGCAAAAGGATTAAAAGCTTGCGGAGTCGGTTATCCACGGAAGCTTGATAGAAAATAAAAAGCACGCGAAGTTGGTTATCCGCTGAAGCTTTAAAGGAAAGGTAAAAAGCTTACGGAGTCGGTTGTCCGTTGAAGCTTGAAAAGAAAAGGATTAAAAGCTTGAGAGCTCGGGTATCCGCTGAAGCTTAACAGAAAAATAAGAAGCATGCGGAGTCGGTTATCCGCTGAAGCTTGAAAAGAAAGGTTAAAAGCTTGCGGAGTCGGGTATCCGCTGAAGCTTGACAGAAAAATAAAAAGCATGCGGAGTCGGGTATCCGCTGAAGCTTGACAGAAAAATAAAAGCATGCGGAGTCGGGTATCCGCTGAAGCTTGAAAGGGAATGCGAAAAGCTTGCGGAGTCGGTTATCCGCTGAAGCTTGACATGAAAGGTAAAAACCTACGATGTTTGGGCAATTTACTGGGTTTTGTGGTCACAAGAGATAAACAATTGCAATGCATGATGCCAGAAATGTCCTATATGCCTGATGAAAACCTCAAATGATTTCAATGCAACACAAGGAAAGCCTGTAATACATTACTATTTTTATTTTTTCATTACTTAGGTGGTTTTTATTATCACCCTTGACCCCTTAAGGTGTCGATCACAGACAAGCCCCGAGATGAACTAAAACAAGTCCTGTCTTCGTGGAGAATAAAGGCTAAGCACTTTTGAAAGGGTACGCTTCCTTTGCAATGATTGTCCCTGTGCTTCTTGTCGGTAGACCACGGTGTCCTTTGTCGGGAGATCATCTTGTTCTTTACAAACTTTTGAGACTTTCAACGAAATTCTAAATGCTTTTGAAGACACCAATACATGTTTAACATTTTAGTATACACTTATCATGATGAATGCACGCACACATTTGACAAAAGTTAAAGCAGAGGGATAAGGGTAAAAAAATTGGGAGTCAATGTCATTATATTTGGACCGAAAAGGAATACAAAGCAGATATTAAAATGGAGTATGGAATTGCAAAAAAGGTTGCGGAGTGGAATCACATCTCCTCAAGTGACACCTCTTTCCATGACTAGTTTTAGTATCCCTCATACTATATCGACTGCTTACTAATCAACATCTGAGAATGCTATTTGCTCCAGTCTTCATGCATCTAGCCCACTGATTGCCCCAATTCATTGGTCTGGACGACACTTCCATTGTTTACTTTTTGAACCCTAACTTTTGCCTAGACCGCCTTTTCAGGTTTTCAGCCTAGCGGGTTGCTCTAACTTTTGCCTAGACTGTCTTTTCAGATTTTCAGCCTAGCGAGCTTTTCTTTTTTCAATTTTCACTTTTTTTTATTTTTCTTCTTCTTCTTGGGACGTGCGTTCAAGCATAATACTTTTTGACTGCATCCGAGTTTATAGGGAGTGGAAGATCTTCCCCATCCATCCTGGTGAGGATTAAAGCTCCTCCCGAGAAGGCCTTTTTCACAACGTAAGGTCCTTCGTAGTTCGGGGTCCACTTCCCACGATGATCCTTTTGGGTTGGTAGGATCTTTTTGAGCACTAGATCACCCTCCCGAAACTGCCGCGGGCGTACCTTCTTCTCATAAGCTCTCATCAACCTTCTCTGGTACAATTGACCGTGACACAGTGCTGTTAATCTCTTTTCTTAAATAAGGTTCAATTGGTCGAGTCGATCTTGGATCCACTCGGCTTCTTCCAATTCCGCCTCTATCAATGCCCTTAATGATGGGATCTCTACTTCAATCGGGAGCATTGCCTCCATTCCGTACACTAAAGAATATGGCGTTGCCCGTGTCGAGGTGCAAATAGAGGTACGATAGCCGTGCAAAGCAAAAGGTAACATCTTGTGCCAATCCTTATATGTCACCACCATCTTTTGAACAATCTTCTTGATATTTTTATTAGCGGCCTCAACTGCTCCGTTCATCTTTGGGCGGTACGGGGAGGAATTGTGATGCTTTATTTTGAAGTTTTCGCACATCTCTTTCATCATCTTGTTGTTCAAGTTAGTTGCATTATCAATGATAATCTCACTTGGTAACCCATAACGACAAATTAATTCTCTTTTTACAAATTTGATCACGACATTCCTGGTCACATTGGCATATGATGCAGACTCAACCCACTTTGTGAAATAATCAATGGCAACAAGAATGAAGCGATGCCCATTCGAGGCTTTTGGTTCGATTGGACCGATCACATCCATTCCCCACATTGAGAACGGTCAGGGCGCCGACATGACATTCAAGGGAGCTAGCGGTGCATGAACCTTATCAGCATATAATTGACACTTATGACACTTCTTCGCATAATTAAAGCAATCAACCTCCATTGTCAACCAGTATTGGCCAGCCCTCAAGATTGTCCTGGCCATTGCATGACCGCTCGCGTGTGTTCCAAAAGATCCTTCATGTACCTCCTCAATTATCCGTTTAGCTTCGTTTGCGTCAACGCACCTCAACAACACCATGTCATGATTTCTTTTGTAAAGAATACCTCCATCTAAATAGAAACACATTGCAAGTCTTCTTAGAGTTCTTTTGTCATTTTCTGAAGCACCCGGAGGGTATTCCCTTCTTTGGATGAAGCATTTGATGTCGTGGTACCTCTTGATCAGGCTCTTCCTCTATCACTTGACAATATGCAGGATGATCACGACTTTCCATTTTGATGAGTGGTAAGTTCCTCTCGTCACTTACCTTGAACATCGAGGACAGGGTAGACGGTGCGTCAGCTAATTGGTTATCTTCTCGGGGAATATGGTGAAATGTGACTTCATCAAACTGCTCGATCAAACCCTTGATGTAATCATGGTACGGGATTAACTTGGCATCTCGGGTTTCCCATTCCCCTCTTAGATGGTGGATGACTAATGCAGAGTCCCCGTATACCTCCAGTATCCTTGCCTTTGATTCTATCACTGTCAAGATCCCAAGCGCACAAGCTTCATATTCGGCTATGTTGTTGGTACAATCAAAGCAAAGCCTTGCAGTGACGGGGAAATAATCATTTTCCGGTGAGATTAGTATTGCCCCGATTCCATGCCCCAATGCATTAGAAGCTCCATCAAATAACAAAGTCATTTTTTATTTTTCTGGTGATTGTACGTGATCAAACAAAGCCATTATATCTTCATCTGGGAAATCGCATTGCATCGATCCATAATCTTCTACTGGCTGATTTGCTAGATATTCTGCGAGAGCGCTACCTTTTACTGCTTTTTGGGTGACATAGACAATGTCGTATTCTGATAGCAGGACTTGCTAGGGAGCAATTCTTCCTGTCAGATCAGGCTTATCGAAGATATACTTGATTGGATCCATTTTGGACACCAACCAGGTAGTGTAACACAACATGTAATGCCTCAAACGGCGGGCCGCCCAAACCAAAGCACAGCAAGTGCGTTCCAGCAGTGATTAGTTGGCTTCACAGCTGGTGAACTTCTTGCTTAGATAATAGATGGCATGTTCTTTTCTTCCTGACTCATCGTGTTGCCCCAACACGCAACCCATAGATTCGTCTAGCACAGTCAAATACATGATGAGAGGCCTTCCTGGAACTGGGGGAACCAAGACAGGAGGCTCCTGTAGGTATTGTTTGATCTTCTCAAAGTCTTTTTGACTATCTTCATTCCATGTTACTGCCTGATTTTTGCGTAGCAGTTTAAAGATTGGTTCACATGTCGCAGTCAGTTGGGAGATAAACCGGGCAATGTAGTTCAATCTTCCTAAAAACCCATGAACTTCTTTCTCCGTTCAAGGTGTTGGCATACCGATGATTGCTCGAACTTTTTCAGGATCAACCTCTATTCCCCTTTGACTAACAATGAACCCTAAAAGCTTGCTTGATTTCACTCCAAAAGTGCATTTGGCTGGATTCAATCGGAGCTTGAACTTTCTTAACCGCTCAAAAAGTTTCTGCAGATTGTCAACATGGTCATCTTCGGATCTGGACTTGGTGATCATGTCATCTACATAAACTTCTATCTCCTTATGCATCATGTCATGGAATAAAGCCACCATAGCCCGCTAATATGTTGCCCCAGCATTTTTCAAGCCAAAGGGCATAACCTTGTAGCAAAATGTTCCCCATAAATGTAGTTTTATCCATATCTTCAGGTGCCATCTTGATCTGGTTATATCCCGAGAATCCATCCATGAAAGAAAATAATGCATGTTGAGCAGTATTGTCTACAAGAATATCAATGTGAGGCAGTGGAAAATCATCTTTTGGGCTAGCTCTGTTCAGATCTCGATAGTCAACACACATTCGAACCTTTCCATCCTTCTTGGGAACAGGAACGATGTTAGCAACCCATTGAGGGTACTTTACAACTTCTAGGAAACCTGCATCAAGTTGTTTCTTGACCTCCTCCTTGATCTTTAGAGACATTTCTGCTTTCATTCTTCGCAGCTTCTACTTTACTGGAGGACACTCTGGCTTTAATGGCAATTTGTGTTCTGCTACACTGGCGTCTAACCCCGGCATGTCTTGGTGCGACCATGCGAAAACATCTTTATAATCCATCAACAACTTGATCATCCTACGTCGCTCCTTTTCTTTCAGAGAAAGGGCAATCTTGACCTCTTTTTTATCATCTTCAGTTCCCAAATTGATTAGTTCACTCGGCTCTTCATGGGGACGAATTTCCCTAGATTCTTGTTCTACCAACCTCAACAATTCAGGAGGGACTTCCCCATCATCATCAACAACCTCAACAGCGTGATCAATAGGATAGTCAAAATTGTATGCTGAGTTATTAACACTGTCATTTTCAAGAGAGTCACTTTTAGATTTTGAAAAAAACTCTATGGTCCTGGGGAACTCAATGACTTCCCAATTGTTGAGCTCTATATCCGGAGGGCATGGATACACCAAATTGACACCATGATCGGCGAGATAATCATCTTCAACAGCTGCTGCTTGGTCTAGGAATGCGAACCCTACACTTCGGAAGCTCTGTCGAATGTCACAGATGGGAACCCTTTCAGCCTCGAATTCACGATTTTCCAACCGAGCCAACCTTTTTCTTTTCTTCTCTTCCATAACCCTCATTTTGTCGGCCTTGGTGGGTTTGTATCCCAATCCAAACCCGTCCTTGTTCTCGGTGAGCATGAGGATGTCAGCGACGCCTTGGCTATTCTTCCCCAAGCCGACTCCAGGTCGGAATCCTCCTTCGAGCATAACCCTGGCCATCATAACAGACGCTTTAGATGACCGAGGTTTCAAGAGTGGAGCACCGTCACCGACATAAGTGGTGTTGGCAATTTCAAGCGATTGGAAAGCAGTCTCAAGAGCTTCTTCGGCAGCTTCGATGTAAGGGGTTGTTGATGGCTCACTCACTAACATATCCTCCTCTCCAGAAACAATTATGAATTTGCTATCGACAATGAACTTCACTTTCTGGTGCAGTGTGGAAGGTACAGCTCCAGACAAATGGATCCATGGTCGTCCCAGGAGACAACTGTAAGTTGGCATAATGTCCATTACTTGGAAGAGTTTTTCAAAGGTGCAAGGGCCAATCTGAATGGGCAATTCAATTTCTCCCATAACTTCCCTTCGGGTGCCATCCAAAGCTCTTACGATCATTGTGCTTGGCTTCATATGAGTTCCATCGAAAGGCAACTTTTCCAGTGTTGACTTTGGCATTACATTCAAAGAAGAACCATTATCAATGAGAACCCTAGCCATGACATGATCTCGACACTTCACCGAGATGTGTAACGCCTTGTTGTGCCCCATTCCTTCAGCTGGAATTTCGTCATCAGTGAAAGTGATATAATTATCAGCAACGATGTTACCCACGATGTTATCAAGCTTATCAATTGTGATGTCATGAGAGACGTGAGCTTGGTTCAACACCTTCATCAGTACTCTCCTATGTGGCTCAGAATTCATCAACAAAGACAAAAGAGATATCCGAGCTTGAGTTTGATTCCGTTGATCCACGACCCTGTATTCGCTTTGCTTGATGAATTTCAAGAATTCGCCGACTTCTTCATCAGATACCTCCTTTTTATTATCACCCCCTTTGATATCCTTTTCAGCCGGTGTTCCTTCCACCTTCTCCTTTCCCTTACGATCTTTTTCTTCCTTTTCCGTTCCCTCCCTTCGCAATACCTCTGGAGTATAAATGCGACCACTCCTGGTCATTCCACCAATTCCCAAAATGTTGGTAATCACAACGGTCCCGTTGGGAGGACTTTGTTGAACCTGCCTATCATATTTCCATGGTACCGCTTTGGTGTCCTTGTAAGGGAAAGGATCTGGGACTCGGACGACAACTGGTGTTGGCCCACTCGAAACCGGCATAGGTTTCTTCTCAGTATAGTGTATCACCACTGGCTTCGGGGCGACTTGCTCAGGAACCGGTTGAGGATTAATCACAACAGTAAAAGGAGTTATCTTAACTGGAGTTGGGGAAATTGTAGATTCAGCGACCATGTTAATGCCACACTCATTCGATTCACAACCAATTAGGATAATCTTCATATCTATTAACTGTTGCACAACCTGTCAAAATTCTTCATAGTCTTCAATTGAATGCCCCAGGTTCCCGTCGAAGTCACACCTTATTTCTTCATCAAGAGTCTTCTCTTCAACAATTGAGGTTTGCACCAATCCATGTTTTTGCATCTCCCTTAAAATAACTCTCACAGAAGTTCTGACATCAGTCACTTGGCTCTTAAGAGTATGTTCCATAAAGCTATCAATGGCATTGACTCCCGAACCCCCATGATTTGGCATAGGACCTTGTGCCCCATTCGGAGCATCTTTCTGAAAGCTCAACCACTTAGCATCAATAAGATCTTGTACCTTAAATTTGAAAGCCCTGCAGTTCTCGGTGGAATGACCTATTGCCCCCGCATGATACTCACATTTAGCATTTGGGTCAAACCACTTCGGATAAGGAGGCCCCAATGGTTTCATTGGGATAGGAGTCAACACGGACTTGCCTATAAGCTGATGCAGTAGCTCAGTGTAGGTCATAGGTATCGGGTCGAAATGTACTGGCTTTCTTTCCGAGTTATACGGTGGTCTTGTTTGGCTGGTGTTTGGGTTTGGGCCTAAGGTTTGGACAATTTGAGGTGAAATGGTAGGGTGTGTTTGAGGCTGAGAAGGGTATGATGGTCGGTAAGGAGCCATCTGTTGATGATTTGGAAATTGTGAGGTGGCAGCGATGTATGGCTGGTTGGTTTAGTGATACGGAGGTGGTTGGTAATATGGGGCGTATTGGGCTTGGAAGGCGGGTGTTTGGTTTGGTCTATACTGGTTTGGTTTCTTTTGTTCAAAGGTTACTACGTGTGCTTCTCCTTCTTTCTTTTTCACAAACGGGGCTCTTTTCTGGCCGTTCGTTACTGAAGTCTCAGTGATCTTGCCATTCCTCATTCCACATTCAATTCTCTCACCGATGATGACCATGTCATAAAAGTTTGATGACACACTCCCAATCATCCTGTCATAGAAGGGCGACTGGAGTGTATCTATGAACATTGCCACAATTTCTTTCTCGGCCAATGGAGGCTCCACCTAAGCAGCCAATTCCCTCCATCGTTGTGCATACTCCTTGAAAGTCTCCGTGTCTCTTTTTGCCATATTTTGGAGTTGCATCCTATCGGGAGCCATGTCAATATTGTACTTGTATTGCTTCAGGAATGCATCTGCTAGATCTTTGAAGGATCGGACGTGGGCCCGTTCGAGATGCGTGTACCAATTTGAGGCCACCCCAGTTAAACTGTCTTGGAAGAAGTGAATCAAGATCTTATCATCTTGAGCGTATGATGCCATCTTCCTTACATACATGGTCAGATGGTTTTTGGGACAAGTGGTTCCCCCGATATTTGTCGAAATCGGGTACCTTAAACTTTGGTGGTATTACAACATTTGGTACCAGACAAAGCTCCGAAGCATCCCGCAGACCATAACTATTTACTCTTTCAATGACCCGTAATCTTTCTTCTAGCACTTCCAACTTTTCTTTAGATTGGGAATTCCCTCCTGACTGATTCACTGGAGTTTCACCACACATATTCTGAGGGAATGGGTATGGCATGTAGGAGGATCCGAAGTTTGGCACCATTTGAGTCCCCTGGGGTCCATAATGTAGGGTGTATTGTGGATTTTTTGGATTGGCATAAAGTGTCATTGTCGGGGTGTTACCATCTGTAGGGTTGACAGTTTGTGTTTGTGGCATTTCAACAGCATCAGTGGGGGTTTGTGTCCGAGTGATATGCTCGGAGTTTTGAATGTCGTCTTGTGGGCTGGGAGCCGTTGGTGGCACAAATCCACGAGGCAAACCGTATGGGGGATTGTTCGAGTCAAATGAAAAATGAGTTTGGTTGCTTGGATAAATAGTGAAAGGCATCATGGCCCCTGGTTGGTTGAAGCCTCGAATAGGAATCTGAGCAAAACTGGGCGGAATGAGAGGTGTGGCCGGATGTCCATCGTTCAAGGCTGGAGGGTTCTCCTCTGTGTTCTTTTCCTTCTGCATTGCTTGCAGGATCTCCATCATCTTAGTCATTTGATCCTTGATTTGACTGACTTCATCCCTGATCTCTTGGACTTCTTCTAGTTCATCCGCCATACATCTTGTCTATGATCGAGTGAGATAAGGGTGTCTTGGAGCAATTGTTCAAAAACCACACTGTTTTATTTAATAAAAGAAAGAATAAATGAATAAAAATCAAAAGAAAGAGCAGAAATCAATTAAACTCCATTTTTTACAGGAAGACCGTCGCATACACTTATAGCAAGAATACTCATCCTGCAATCAAATCTAGTGGTATAATTCCCTCTAGCTTGACTGCAGTTGATGTCAAGTCCAAGGGAGAATTCACTCCTCGGTAGACTACATCTGTACTAGCAATGTTTTTGTTTGATGATACCCATATTTTTACACAGAAAACATCGTTTTTAGGGTAAAAATATAGTTGATGAAGTATCTAAAGGAGAATTCACTCCTCGACAGATATCATCCAAAAAAAGAGTGTCCCACAAAATATGATGAAAACTTCCATTTCATTAGATGAATATTGCAATACAAACATGAGTCTTTGGTCAAATAGAAGAACAATACATCGAGAGTTTTCATATTTCTAAATCCATCTTCAGGTACCGCAAAATACTATGTCAAGAGCTTCATCTTCTTTTTCCTGAATCCCTTTGCAAGCTTCCCAAAATGCTTGAAGAACTCGGTCACCTCTGGTGGTATCTGGAGGAAGTATGATATTGAATTCTACCAATCATGTCTTCATATATTCTTCTCCATGCTTCCCTTTCGTAGATTACATCCCTCACAACCAATTTCCACCCTTTTACCCATTCTGCGTGACGTTGAGCTTTTCCTCTTTCATTTTCTTGTATTTTGGTCCTGAGCCAATTTTCCCTCGCATTAGCTTCCGCTAATAATTCGTGATACTTGGCAGCTTCTTTCCATCCTCGATCAGAGTAGAGTTCGGTTTGGGCCAAGGATTCTTGTAGAGATTCAACTCTCTCCTTTAGTATCTGTATTGTTTCGACATGAATCCCTACATCCCACTCAAGCTCTTCTTTCTTCTTCAGAATTCTGACTAGCGTGTTTTCTTGACACTCCACCTTTGCTTGTAACTCTTGAATCACTGCTTCTTTTTCCTTTCTTGCCCTTTTCATGCGACTTGGGGCTTCGTAGGAATCGGCATATTCATTTATCAAATTCTCGATCTGTAAATTCAGTTTTTGCACCTGGCTTTGGAGTTTGACGACAGTTACTTCTGCAACTTGGTTCTTTTCATCCAAAACCCCCATCTGGGCTTTTAGAACTTCAAATTTTTTCAGCATTTGATCTTATGTAAAAGGATTGTTTTCAACGCTGGGTGGGGGTTCCGGTTTTGAAGGACAGCCCCTTCTTGTCTCTCTCCATGCTTCATATCTTTTTGTTCGAGCTATGATCCGCCTCCCTAACTCATCACGCCCTTTTATGTGAATGTGTCCCATGCTGACCTTATTGCCATTGTCTGACTCTTGATGCTTTCACATTCTTGATATAGGAAATATGCTCCGCCAAGCAGCTCTTTTGGGGGTTCATCTTGTGTCCACATGAGTTGGCACATTACTAGAGCTGGTGAATATGACACACATCCTCTGGGTCCCATCAATAGGACATTCGGGAAACTTCCACAACTGAATCTCCATTGTACCATGGGCACATCCATCTAAATGAACGTGAGTTTACCTGATCAAACTCTTGTTTCCATTCATATAGCTTGTGTGACTTTAGCGGCATGCGAATGAATCCTTTTAATGGATCATCTGTTCTATCAATTTTGTTACCAGCATACAAGTGAGTCATAATCCAAACATATAACATTGGTGCACAACATCGCAACTTTCCTTATTGATTCTGATGACAAACTTGTAGTGAGAGAAAAGTTCCAGCTAAGATATCAGGGACTAAATTCACCCCATATTCCTCAACTCTGTAGAAGACGTCCATAGCTGATCGATCAATCACATCGGGAATAAAGGGAAAAAGCATCAGTCCGTAGATAAGGAGAGCCAACAATCTATTAAAAGTAACCCATCGTTGTTGTTGAGCTAACTCCCTAAGGTAAACTTCCAAGAATCACCTCTTCAAGCCAGTAGTGTTTCCTTTTTCCATTTTATCCAATTGTTCCGGTTTAAGCTCCAACAGACTTGCTATCTTCCCATCTGCCACATATTGTCCATAATACAAATAGACACGTGATTCATTTTGGATAGGCAATCTCAGCATGTAAGCATACTCCTCTATGGTCGGAGTTATATCTAGGTCAGGCAATTCAAAACATCTCAGAGTTGAGTTCCAATACTGAGCAAATGCACTCAGAGCGGAGGCATTCACCGGAATACGTAACAGGTCTAGTATTCTCCCGTACTTGTTGTTAAAGTTTGAACGTGCCTTTTCTGACATTTGTTGACTAATTTCCCATAAGCTCTGAACATCATTGAGTGTCATGTCGATCTTGATGCTCTTTTTGGAACTTCTTGCATTGCTAGTACTCTTTCCGATGCTAGGTCCTTCCATTCTTTACTATAAGATTAATACTAAGGTCTTCCTGTCAAGAAACACAAATAAAGAAAAAATTAGAAATTGAACAAAAACAAAAAAAAATGCCCTACATGCTTCATGTTGCATGAGCGCTAGTAGGGTTGGGAACCCTATGTCGGGTATGCTGTCAATGCACTAACTTCACTATGACATGCCGCTTATTAGAAGTGCAATAATATTCGAACATGTCATTCGGGCTTTGGAGCGACGATGTGCCGCCCCCTTTTTCCTTTTTAGAAAACTTCATAATAAATATGTATGTGCATGGCAATTTATGTTTATGATGCCAGAAAAAAATGGAGAGAGAGAAAGAGTATGCTCCCTTTGTCCTAAATTGGGTAAAACTTAGGGTTGGACAAACCTAAGGTAATGACTCTAAGCAGGTTGGCTACTAAGTTTACTCTATCAGTGAAAATCAGGTAAGGTCTAGACTTCTAAAAGTCATGGTTCCCAGATTGCCCCTATCCCGAAAGATAAGGATCTGATTCATGAATCTAGTCACAAGTAGGGATAAACCCTCTCAATATGACCATCCCATGATATCGGGTACAACCTGAGTGGTGAATCAACAAATATCAGAGAGGTACAAGACCTCTTCAATGACAATGTCGAGACACCGCCTAATCCTTGAGTTTGAGAGAGCTCGGATATAGAGCCAAAAGTGTGTGCAAGTTGTGATAGTGATGTGTGTGATGGGAGCACACAAACCTTCACAAAAACCTACTAAAATAAAACTACCCCAAACCTGCAAAAGGAACAAAAAAAGGGGGATACAAAAAAGGAAAATTTAGTTTTGGCTTGACAATATGATTTATTCTGCTCCTATGTATTCTCGAGTGTGATGGGAAACTCAAAGCCACGTAGGTCTTTTGAAAAATTTGATTGGTTGGTTGATTTTAATTTTTGATAAAGATTTGATTTTTTTTTTGATTTTTTTTTGTTTAAAAAGAGATTTTATTTTAAAATAAATTCACCTTTGCACATAGTCCAAGATAGCAGTGCTATACGATAAACCCTTACAATTCATACGCCACTTGAGGATGAAAAATCATATACCAACGCCGTAGATTGTTGCATGAACTCAAAAGATTCTCTTTATTCCAAAAATGTTAGTAGCATAATTTCATTTAAATCAATGATTGAAAATATTTTTAAAGATTTTTTATTTATTTATTTTGTTTAAAACTCTTTAGAAGCAAAATGAGTTATTATACTACCTACTCTAAGCCCAATTTTGGTTACAACCCCAAGCCCAATTTCAGGAAAGAAAGAAAAAAAACAGATCATTTAGGCCCAATAACAAAACCATGAACATGAAAAACCTAGCAGCCATGAAAGCAGATCATTTAGGCCCAATAACAAAACCCATGAACACGAAAAACCTAGCATCCATATAAACAGATTAAGCAAAATGAAAAGTCACCAAAAGGAAGGGCTTGCCAATCACGCTACAGACAGGGATGAAGCTACAGTGTTTGTTCGAGATGGAGATGCTCCAGAAGTCGCGTGGTGATGGCGGCGTCCGTGGCAGAGGTGTCCAACGCGATGGGAGAACGGTCGGACGGAGCTGGTCCGGTCCGGACGCGATGGAGGTGTGGATCTGGTCTTCCTCAGCGGGTCCGGGTCGAACGTGAAGGAGGCGCGGAGGATGGAAGCGGATCCGGTCTTCCTCTCTTCCCCACGTCGACGAACGACCGACAGTGATGCAGGGCGGCGTTGTCGGTGGCCGGAGGTGGTCCAAGGCAGAGGACGGCACGACTGGTTGAGGTGGTGGTTCGGTTGATGATGTCTGAGTTGTGGGGAGATAAAGGAGGAAGGTGAAAAATGGTGGAAAGGACGGATGAGTGAAGGGATGGGTTGTTGAAGAAGAAGAAGAATGAGAGGAGAAAGATGAAGCAGGGAGGAAGAAGAAAAAAGAAAAAAGGAGGGTTTTTTTCTGATTTTTTTTTTTTGGTACCAGAGAGTATTTGGGTATTTTGGTGTTGATTTGTAACTTGGGAGTGATGGTTGCTAGAGGTTGGGGGGAGAATATTGAGTATTTTTTTCTGCTGTTTTTCCCTTCTTCTTTTTTTTGAACAGAAATAGAGAGTGGAGAAGAAAATTTTCGTTTGCTCCCCCCTCCCTCTTTGGTCACTGTTCAATATATAGCACAAGAATGAAGAAGATGACAAATTTTCCTGTTAGGCCAGCTGGTGGGGTACAAGTAGTGGGACCACCTTGCAGGGGCAGCAAGGGTAAGGATGGTATGTACCATTATCCCCTTTTTTCTGAAAAAGAAGATGACAAAGAGGGGTACAAGTGTGGGAGCATGCATTTTTATAAATTTTTACTTTTTATTATTATTTTTTATTTTAACAAATCAGAATAATAAAAAACAATTTGTGGTTGGGTTTGGGATAATAGGCCCAAAAGATAACTTGGAACAAAAATGAAAATGAGCTCTGTTTGATGATGTAATGGGTCAAGAATAAAAATATTTTTTGTTTTTGTATTTATATTTTCTTTTGTTTTCAAAAATATTAATTAAAAGAAAGAACACTCGGACAAAATCAGGTGTTCACACTATGGTAGCAGAATGCTGATTAATACCAGAATCTTGAATCAGACTAAGCAGTTTCTCATATTGTCCATGAGTGAAACTGGGAGGAGCAGTATGCATTTCTCCATTAGTTGAGAAATCTCCATTCGAATCTGCAGCATCATTGCAAGCATTGTTTGCCATTGAGGCATTTCCTTTTTGAAGGTGAGGAGGGAATCCATGCTTCCTATAGCAAGTCTCCACTGTGTGACCATTCCTTCCACAATAAGTATAAATTCTCCTTGATCCTGAGTTTTGTATTGAACCTCTCCCTCTTCCTTGTGGCCTCTTATAATCAACAGCATTTATAAGAGCCTTAGAGTCATCTCCAACTGCAAAGTTCCCTTGTCTTTCATGTTGAATGACCATAGAAATTTTTTTGTTAATGCTAGGTAGTGGATCCATTAGTAGGATCTGAGATTTCACTACTGAAAAATTCTCATTCAAACCAGTCAAAAATCTTATAGCATAATTAAGAGTATGAAAATGTCTGGCATTTCTTATTGCAGCACAGGTGCATTTAACGGGACAGGAACAACATGGAATAGGCATGTATGTTTCAAGTTCTTCCCAAAGTATTTTTAACTCAGAATAAAATTCAGTGACAGAGAGGGAACCTTGCCTAAGGCCATATATCTCTTGTTGAAGCTCGGAAATTCTGATAAGGTCTCCTTGAGAGAATCTCTCCTTCAAATCATTCTAAACATCAACAGCGTTTTCCAAAAACACTATGCTCTGACCGATTGATTCTGATACTGAGTTCACAATCCACGAATTTATGATCATGTTGCAACGACTCCAAGCTTTATAACTTGGATCAAAGCTACCAGGAATGGGTATACTCCCATCAACAAACTCAAATTTGTTCTTAGCACCCAAGGCGTGTCTCATAGAACGAGCCCACGCATGGTAATTAGAGCCATTTAGCACAGGAGTGACTACTACAGATGAAGGTCCATCTCCTGCATGAACATAATACTGGCTGGAAGGGTCTTGCACTGGATCTGTAGGACCACCTCCATGATTGTTGTTGCCGGAACCACCTGAACGAACCATCAGAGTGGCGCAGTCAGAGAGCTAGACGCTCTCTGATACCATCTTAAGAATTAAGTAATGAGTAAAATTATAAAAGCAAGGAATGAGGCAATATGGAGAATTGCATTGATACTGCATTCATCGATGCCAGCTCAGGCTGATGCCTGCTATTTATATGTGAAGAAAAATGCAAAAAAAAAAAAAGCTCTACTATATGCTATTTTGGGGATCATTCGGTTGAGGTTGTTAAAGATGGAGAAAATAAAGGTGGATAAATGATTCTGAATGAAAAGTTTGTTACTGAACCTGCTGAGCTGGCATTCTCAATGATTCACCCTTTTGTCCTTTCTACTCACGTACCCGTGTGAATTTCTCATGTGTATTTGCATCATTTGTATCCTCATTCATTTGATATTTTGACAGCTGAAGCTGAACTGCTGAAGTGTGACTGATACAGTTTTGCAACACAACAACTAGGCATGACGAGAACCACCAGCACAAGCAAGGTTGGGATCATAGCCCGATTATGATCACTGACTTCATGGTGGGGTGCTACTAAGTAGACGAGACGTGACATGACAAGCAAACGAATTGTGAAAATGGGCGCTACCTAACGATCAGTATTCACTATTCAGTATATTCAAAATCAAAACAGACAAGGAACAACAATACTAATTTTGTTGACGGATCAACAGTATTTTAGAGTATTTTTCACAGATCAATCTATGACTCAAGCACTCCCTGATAGTCACAACAGCTCAAGGGACAATTATATTCATAAATTTCCTCTTTGCAAATGCCAACCACCATTTATTTGGAGTGCCATTGGGTCTGTATGCAACGCTCAATAACCTCCCACTTGTTTCTTCCCTTATCTGCTTCAGATAATTTCTGAACAATTCTGCATTTGTTGAAATCACAGAAGAAAAAACAATATATAAGTTCCATTCCATGTAGAAGCTAGTATGCGCACTGTGCTATCTCAATATGTATACAACTTTCTAGATTGAATACATAAAGATCATGTTGAAAACCATAACATACTGTTCAGTCAAAGATAGGTATGAAAAAATTAGCAAAATGCCGCTTGACTTGACCAATATGCATTAGCATTTGGTATCCACTCCATTCCCTGTCTGTATTCCCTAGAGCTATCTTGTAAAATACCCATCTAGCTTCTGCCTGCTGTTATGCCAATAATCAATATCCTTACTTTTGTAAAACTGATATTGCTTGCTAGATACTAGGAGTGCTTGTCTTCTATCTGTCTAAGACTTGAGCAAAAATAATGTTGTATTTTTCCATTTTCAGTAGACTTTGTCCTAGATTGACCTGGAAATCCAGGGTTTGTCACCTTGACATGCCTGTTTGGTTGTCTATAAGTGCATTCAAATTTTGGAAAGATTATACAGTTATAGAATTTGTTGTCTTTCAAACAATGCCAGTATGCCAAATGAAGAGGCATAGACACACTCATTTCGTCAAGTGAGTTTACGGTGAACCAAGACAGCACATGAGAAGATTCTATCCTATCAAATCTTCAGCAAGAAATTGCATGAAATATGTCACAGTTCTTAGAAGGTGGGCATTAATTAAACAACTTGTTACACGACTAAGCTAATAATCTACCTACCCAAAAGGGTATCAACGAAAAAGAATAGTGAATGGTCATCACAATGATATAAAGATTAAAGAGGAAGAAAGGAACAAAGATAAGAGAAAGTATTGACCTGCTTCCGGGTGTGATTGAGGAAGGGGGAAAAGGCCAGGAAAAGGAAAACCAGACTCTCCAGGGACAGGAACCTTTTCGAGTCCCAAGTTGATGACAGCCTTGGTTCCTTCAGCTAAGGTTCTGCAACCTTCAAGCCTCTTGAGAGCAACGTTAATGTAAAATGTCAAGTATATGAGAAGCTTATCAGCAGGACTCTTGATATCAAAGTTTCTGAAGAAGACATTGGCTCTAAAGAAGGTGATAGCTTCATCCACAATATCACTTCTATCTGCACCACACACCATATATATCAGATTCTGAAAATCCAAACTGCATAAATAAGAAAATATATAGTGAATGGTTGAATTGGAAACCTTGATCTGAAACAGGAGCAGGTCCCTTAACGTGGCTCTTGAGAGGAAGTAGAGGGCACCCACAAGCTCTATTCACTCCATCTTCATCCACAAAACTAGAGTGATAGACCTTCACATTACAACAACAACAACAACAACAACAAAATTAACCATTTTCAATTGCTAATCAAAAATATGAATTGGAATTGAATGATAGAAATAGAATTGGATCCCCATACCATGTCTTTTGTTTGGTGATAATAACAAGCGTTGCTGATAGGAATTCAGATTACCCCAAAAATTTCTTTCTGCAATTGAAAAATGCAATCAATGCATATTTGGAATAATGAAAATGAAATTGGTAAATCGTGAAAAGGGGGAACAACAAATTGCGAAAGTTGATGAATTAAATTAAGATACCAAAAATATTAGAAGAAGTGAACGTGAGCGCGATGCTTAAACTTTGCTCAAAAAGAAAACTTGTGGAAGTGGGATCGGGGATCTGGAGAATTAACAATCATTTATTTATTACATTTAATAGACAAGTGATAGGTTTATCTGTAATGATTTTATTTCACGTTATTGAAAGTGTCTTTTATTGTAAAAAAAAAAAAACAAGTGAAAGGAAGAGAAGCTTCATAATCATATAAGTGGGCCTGCCTGTACTAAAGCCCAAACCCATTCAGCCTAGACACACATTTTGCATTCTTTGCACTTTTAAGCATGGCCTGTTTAATGACAAAAAAAAGAAGGCTCCCACCAAATTCAATTGGATATTTTTATGAATTTATTACCTTCACAGGCTCACAGCTCACGCAATCCACACACTACTATTATAAGTATTAACTATCACTAACTATCACTCGTTACGCCTTGTATTACACTCATGCTCGGGGTCTAGTGACAACAACACACAAGTTACATCAGCCAGAAATGTTGAATCTAAGTTGGTTATTCAGTTGAGAATAACCGTCAGATATTTAAGTTAGTTGTATAGTTAGTTGAGAATAGCTTTACCCTTTGATTATATATTTTTAATAATGTAAATTTTCAATTTATTTTCATTTGTAATTTTCTCAATTTTACATCAATTGGTGCATCACACATTATTATGGTGTAATGATGCACTGCCCACATGATATAATTTTGTCCAATCATTATGCCATGTGGGATATTCTACTTTTCAACCAATTCAACATGTATTCAAATCTTAGACAAATACAGTATGTAAGTTGCATATTTTTATTTTCCATATACGTTGATTATGTCACTTTAAAATTACAAATAGAATAATTATTTTGAACAAAGTAAATGACTTTGGGTGCGTTTGATTTGTAAAAATTCTGGGGATTGGACAACACAAAAAATTTTATCCCCTAATTGATTAGAAAAGTGATTAGGGGACAGGACAAAAAGGGGTGAGTGACAGAACAAAAACCCAAAATTTTGTGCCCCACCAAATCTTGAGACATTTTTTGTCCCATGGACATACTATCAAAAAAGACAAATTTATCCTGACATCTCTCTCCTCCCTCTATCTCTCTCCTCCCCCTCCATTTCTCCCTTCTCCCTCTTCTCTCCCTCTCTCTCTCCTCTCCTCTCCTCTCCTCTCCTCTCCTCTCCCCTCTTTCCCTTTAATATATATAGTATTATTATGGTAGTGATAATATGTTATCATATATACTATATATTATAAAATATATTATTTATTTCCTAATAATTACATATATTAATAATATTATATTATATATTAATAATATATATTACAAAAGATATGATAATAAAATTAATATCATTTTACTTGTGCTGTCCACTATACATCAAAGGATGTAGACAACAAAAAATTATCCTGTCACTCACTGTAACTGCTTGTACTGTGCGTTACTGTATATCAAACGCACATTTTTCTCAGTATGCTGGACCAGATCCGCCGCCCAGATGCAAATCATCAAGCCACAGTAAACCAGACGCCATCTGCCGGTGGCGGTGCTCAGTATGCCGGCGGACTTGCAGATCTGTGTTTTATCCTTCGTTGCCTTTTCTTCTCCGTTGCTTCACATTTATTTGGATTCATCTAAAAATTTTGGCTTTCTGATAAATGAGGTTTTTGTTTCGATTCTGTTATCAATGAGTCTTTCAATGTGGGTGATGCTTCTTGCTACGGTCACATTTGAGTCTTTCCTGAGGGTACTTCATTGATTCTTTTGGACAAATTATAAAATCATGTTTTTGTTTGGATTTTGGATGTGGTTGTGATGGTTACGGGTGTTACGGGTTGTGAAAGCAATGTTAATGGTGGTGTGGGGGTGGTGAGGTGAGGTGAGGTGAGGTGAGGTGGACTTGATGGCGACGGTCGTTGAAGAAGGGTGACGGCGAGTTGATGGGGATGGTGGTATTCCGTTTCAGAACAGAACAGGCAAAAAATTGGATTTTTTTAATGTTTTTAAAAATGAAAAATTGTTGAAAACTGCCATAGAACTCCAGATCCAGCAGCGTCGTCACCTCCAACTCCACCCAAACACTCGCGACCACCACTGCACGGCCACCGTCCTCCGCCGTACATATTTGCCGGATTTGCCGCGTACCGCCATCTCTGACCTTCGACTGTTGTGGAGGGTCGTCACATCATATATTTTCTCCATAAGACTAAACCCCCAACTTGGTCCATGAGAAAAACACTCGGATCTGAAATAGTCCCTATCCAAAAAAAACTATCCATTTAGTCCTTAAGAATGTATTTCCGGGACAGATTAGTCCTTCTGTCAGTTGACCACCTTTGATCGCAGGTAAAATGCTGACGTGTCGGTTTCCATTCCAAAGGAACCAAAACGCATGCCGTTTGGGCCTTCTTCTTCCTCCATCTTCGACGTTCCTTCTTCCTTCAAAGAAAACTTTGGTGGCGACTCGGTTCTGGCAGGAGGGAAAACAGTTTTTCCTTTTGTCCTTCTCTTGGATTTTTGGCCGCGACAGCGGATATGGTTGGTGGACGATCAAGGAAGATGGAAGTTTGAAGAGTTCAGGCATTTGTTTCCAATAGAGATTATCAACAAGATCTCTGCAGTCTTGCCTCCGCATCAGGACAATGGGGATGTCTCAGTCTCAGTCTCAAGTGCATACCAGATGCTGCAAGGTACTTTTGAAAATGAGGATATTGCCCAGTGGAAGGTCGTCTGGAAATTGGAAGTCCCGGAAAGGATTTGATGCTTTGCTTGGCAGATTAGTCATGGTCGCTTAGTAACTAATGAATGGAAATTTCGTAGGGGTCTTGGAGATCCATTATGCCATTATTGTTCTTTCTTTGTGACTTTTCTGAATGGGTTTCGATGAACAATGGAAGGTTTTCAGATCTGGAATGGTCATCTGTTTGGATCACAACTTGCTTGTATGCTTTGGTTTTGGAGAAACAAGCAATGTCATGATTTGGATTTTTCAAGACATCCTCGTCCTTGTTTGGTGATTGAACAAAGTGTGAGAAGATATTCAGAAAGTTGGAATTTGCAGAAGATTGGTCCTAGTTGAAGCTTAAATCAGATTCAGGTCAAGTGGCATCCTCCGGAAAGTGGATATATTCTATGATGTTGAAGCTTAAATCAGATTCAGGTCAAAGCTGATGATGTTGAAGCTTGAAGAAGAAGAAGAAGCTGGAGGAAGAATAAGGCCCAAACGGCATGCGTTTTGGTTCCTTTGGAATGGAAACCGACACGTCAGCATTTTACCTGCGATCAAAGGTGGTCAACTGACAGAAGGACTAATTTGTCCCGGAAATACATTCTTAAGGACTAAATGGATAGTTTTTTTTGGATAGGGACTATTTCAGACCCGAGTGTTTTTCTCAGGGACCAAATTGGGGGTTTAGTCTCTCCATAATTTTAACCAAACATTATTTAATATAATATTAATTTAAATTATTTTTAGTGAGAATGTTTTTCATATACATATATTTTCATGACATAATAATGGTACTATACTTATTTGACTACAATTCAGTTTGAAAAATCAAACTGACACAACCCAACACACATCACAACTTTATTAATAGATATAATGACATATGGGTGGTGCATCACCGTTCCACTCTGGAGGGTGGTGGTGCACCCAAAATTTTGCTTCCACTCTCACTACAAAAAAACAATTGTTTAGCGACTGTAATTTTCGGTCGCTAAACCATGTAAATCGGTCGCTATTTGTTTTAGCGACCGAATCAGAGACCGATTTATGATGGTAGCTGAATACCTGGTCGTTAAGGTTTTAGCTACCGAATTATTATTTCGGTCGCTAATTAGAGATCGTAAATTCGGTCGCTATATAATAATAATCGATCGCTATTAGGTTGGTCGTATTTTTTGGGTAACCATTTTTAGCGACCGATAATCGGTTGCTAATTCGGTCGCTAATTTTGGTTACTGTTAACCTATATTAGCGACGGATTTTCGGTCGCTATACATCATCTGTAAATCTTAAATAAAGTTTAGCGACCGAATTATTGGTTTCTAATTCGGTCGCTAAACTGGTTATTATTAATTTTTTTAATTTTAATTTTAATAATAAATTTTTTTCTGATTTTCTTTAAACGTTAGAAAAATTACTAATAAAACACACCAAATAACTTATGAAATATACAATCATAAAAAATAATAAATATATATAAAAAGAATAATCCAAAATGTCGTACAAGAATCGTTTAAAGTCAAAAATATGGAGAGAAAAAATCAGTCATGATGAGGGGGAGATGGAGGAATCCAATCATCCTCATCGTCCGTACCACCGACGTCTGCTAGCTGATCGTCCTCTGCAGTAGCAGCAGATCGTAGCCGGCGGCGAATCGAGGAGCGGCAAGAAGCGCACAACCGCCGAACATCATCTCCGAGCAACTCGAGTCTGGATCCTCATCTTCTCCAACACCAAGCAGCAGCAAACCGCCTCCGCCGATGCTCGCCGCATCACCGGCGTGCCCGAGTCAATCGTGCAACTGGTTCGCCATCCGTTGCTCTCTCTCGCTCTTATCCCGAAGCTCCGCGTTCAGCCGCGTGATGGTGTCCTCGCATTTGGTGGAACTGCTCCCCGAGGGACGGTATCGGCACAAAGAAGGAGCAAAGGCGTGCGGGACGATGAAGCGATGAACTCGGCTCCCAGTGTCCGAGGCCATACACGTGCCCTTCTTGTTCCCCGCCCCGACGACCTCCAAATAAATGGCATTATCGTCGACGGAGACAGAGAGAGAGCAGCCATCACCACCAAAGCCTCATCTTGTGACTGTGAGGCACGTGATATGGCATCGTCCTTCTTCTCGTTGAAGCCCGCCTACAAAGTATAGTTGAAGAGATTTAGTTAAAATAATTATATCCAATATTAACAAATCATTTATAATAAATTACAAGTAAACACTAAATTATTTTTTTGCTTACAGCATAGTTACGGGCCTTGTCGTTGACCCATGTCCCCAACTTCAACTTCTTCGTCCTCTCCACCAACTCCATAGCAGTCGGGGCCCGCTGTTTCTGTGCTTTCTGCACATAATAATATAATATTAAATTCATAAGAATAATTAAAAATGAAAACTAATTAATTAAATAGTATATTAAGTCAAAAGTTTAATGTATTACCAGCTCGTCGTAGTGGGCGGCGGCTGATTTAGACCCACCGGTCCAAGCACATGCACCACCATCAGAAGTTCGATTACGCCGAGCTGTGGCCTGGATCTCCTGGAACTTCTCAGTAGCCCAGTACTGGTTCAGCTGCCTCTTGATCTTAGGATCCACCCACCTCCCCTTATTCTGCCCCTTCCTCAGCTTGTTCATCAGATTCTTCATAACCAGTGAGCCTTTATGCTCAAATATGTCCCTGACGAGAGCCTCTAAAGTTAAGTCCCACCTATACTCTTTCTGCAACTTACAATTGTTAGGAAATTCGTGTGTACATATATATAATGTAAATTTAATTTAAAAAACTTAATAAATTGTTACCTTAAACGCTAGAAACAACTGATCCCTATGGCCCAGTGGGATGGCCTTCCATGTAGGTCATGGACCATCAAACTTGCGTCGCAGGATCTTCGATATCGAATCAGAAGGGCCCTTCATGCGTAAAGTCTGCAGCAAAAAATTAGAGCATTAATAAATGTTATAATTAAATTTTAAAAACAAGTAAATAGAAATTAACGATACTTTATATATATTAAAAAATTAAATTAGCATACTCGTTATCCCCCCTGGGGATAAGAAGAATCCTCCTGTCGGATGGACCACGACTCTCCTGTCCCGATGATGATGATGGTCCTATCGTCGTAGGTGTGGATGATGAGGGTGCGGCCTGTGTCCCGACCACACGAGGATGGGTGGGGGGTACAACTCCATCACCCTGAGGTGTCCCGTCAACAGAGGTGCTGGTAGGATGGTCTCGATCTTAAGGGGTCGTGGGTCGGCGGCGAAGGGACTCTCGCAAAGACGACCTCCACGACGACCCCTACCTCTGGAGGAATCTGCCATCTGTGAAAAAAATGAAAATATGATTACACAACAGTGTAAATAATACAAAAATAAATTACCTAATAAGTAGAATGACATTCACACAATGAATTATGACATAAATAAATTACCTAAGTAGAATCTCCGTCACTAAATTCACCCTCAGTCTCATCAGTATCACTTGATCGGAATGTACCTTCGCTAGATGCGTCCAACTCGGATTGATCCATTAACTCTCTTTCAACTTCTTCCCCATTTCCGGAAATGTCCGCCAGAGAATTAACAATAATGTCCGGCGTAATTTGCAACTGTACGTGGGGTCTTGAAAACTCATCATCTTGGTACGGAGCATCTTTTTGAGGCTGGTTGATTACATTATCAGTAATTATACTGCGAGCCTTTATCTTAATAACACCTAACCAGCCATGATGTCCTTCGAGATATGGCGAGTAATAAACCTGCTCTGCCTGTTGTGAAAAAATGAATGGGTCGTACGCCTTATTATACCTTTGAGACAGCCTAACTTGAACAATACCATAATTTTTATCTATCTTTGTCCCTACGTCAAGAGTAGGATCAAACCAATCACACTTGAAGATAACTAATTTCATCACGGGGAAACCGGTATAATCGAGTTCAAGGATGTCAGTTAGAACCCCATAGAAATCATCCTCTACATTGCCATCAGTGGCTCACACACAAACACCATAGTTACACGTCTGCATTCCTTCATTCCATGTTTTTGTGTTAAATTTATATCCATTTACAATATAAGTATTCCATGATGTAACCCATCTGTTAGGCCCCCATGCCAAATTTGTCAACAATGGATTTTGAACATTGTTTTCTGGATCTAGTACCTAAACAATCAAATATTATATTATTCTTATACATGCTATATCTTTAAGGAGATAAAATGTATGCTTCAAAAAATGAAGATGCTTAACCTACATATTTACTGAACCACGTAGCAAAGTGAGAAGTAATTTCTCGATCAACCTGATCGTTTGAAATGTCAGGTTGGAGATCCCTTAGAAAATTGTCGTACATCCTACATATGGGAGATTAACAAAGGGGACGATTAATAATAATAAATGTCAATTGAACTTATTAAAGACGTTGTAGAAACTTACTCTAAATATGGCGCCACCTCTTCACAATTTTGAAGGATATACGGATGAGCAAAGATTAATGTCACGCTGCTCCAAGAAATATCCTTTTGATTTGCCACTAAATCTGCCCGGATAGTTGAATATTGATATAGGAGGACTAGTTGAACATCCTTCGCCCGAATCAACGTTTCTAGGCATCCTTGTCCTTCTCGTGTTAACTTCGTCCGGATAGTAATAAGAGGCAAAAGTGGAAGTCTCCTCTACTAAGTATGCTTCACAAATGGAACCCTCCACTCGCGCCTTGTTCTTGACTTTGTGTTTAAGGGAGTGCAGGAACCTATTAAAGAGGGATACATACAAATAATTACTAGTTTTAGGGAAAGCTAAACTACGCTCTCATGTTCGTGAATTTCATATATATTAAGTAAAATAGTTGATGTTGTTTACCTCTCAAATGGATACATCCAGCGGTATTGGACTGGGCCACCAACTCTTGCTTCGTAAGGTAGATGAACTGGCAGGTGTTCCATGGAATCAAAGAAACTCGGCGGGAAGATTTGCTCCAGCTTACATAACAAAACGGGTATCTTGACTTCCATATCCTTTAATTGATTCACATTTAGTATTGTCGATGTAAGCTCCCTGAAAAAGTGGCTAAGCTCAACAAGTGGGTTCCAAATTTGCTTCGGTAATGCGTCGAACGCAATTGGAAGCAACCGTTGCATGAACACGTGGCAATCATGACTCTTCATTCCATGTAACTTTGCTTCCTTAATGTCAACACATCTACCCAGATTGGAAGCATACCCATCTGGTAACTTTAGTTTTTTAACCCACTTACAGACGACCAATTTCTGTGCTTTGCTTAGTGTATAACTTGCCTTCGGTTTGATAAGTCTGCCACGACCACCGTCTTGCTACTCAAGCTCCTTCCGATTACAAATGTCAGCCAGGTCCAATCGGGCTTTATTTGTATCATTTGTCCTCCCCTTGATGTCCATCACAGTGTCAAACACATTCAAAAACACATTCTTCTCAGTATGCATGACATCAATGTTGTGACGGAGTAGCTGCGTCCTCCAATACGGCAACCTCCAAAATATACTTTGTTTTGTCCAATTATGGTTGACGCCATAATCAGGAATATGTTCTCCTTGGGTTTCATGGACGAGCGGTAAGTACTGTACTCTGCGCCATACATTAGGACCAGTCAAACGTGGTGGAGGCGGTGTTCTCTCCGCACAACGCTTCTTGAATGCATTCTTGTTCCGCCTATAAGGATGATCTTCTGGAAGGAATTGACGATGACAATCAAAATATGAGATCTTTCGACTGTTTTTAAGCGTGAATGCCTTCGATCGCTCCATACATATTGGGCATCCAAGCTTCCCCGCGGTCATCCAACCCGACATCATCCCATAAGCGGGAAAGTCGTTGATCGTCCACATTAAAGCTTCTTTCATGATGAAATTCTGCCTCAAAGATACGTCATATGTCAACACACCATCATTCCACAAAGATTGTCAACTCATCTATCGGTGGCTGCAAGTACACATCAATCTTACCTTTTGGATTAGACGGACCGAATTATGACTCATTAGGAACATAAACTCCCGCTTCATGCACATCCTCGGGGAAGATTGTGCGGAGTCGGATAACCGCCAAACAAGAGTATGCTTTTCCAGATCGCCCAAAAGGATTAAATCCATCAGCAGATAACCCCAATCGGACATTGCGAGGTCCTGCGCAAAATGCCATATGAACCCTATCAAAATGCTTCCAAGCTTCTCCATCAGATGGATGACACAAGATATCTTGCTCCCTCTCATGCTCACTATGCCACCTCATGTGAGCTGCAGTGGCCATCGAAGAGTACAATCTTGTAAGTCTTGGCACGAGCGGAAAGTACCACATCTTTTTTAGCGACCTCTTCTTCTCAATGCCCATCCTAGTGGTTGTCTTATACCGATCCACACCACAAAATTGACAACACGTTATGCTTTCCGTTGAATCATCCTTATAGTACAACATACATCCATTCGGGCAACAATCAATTTTCAAACACCCCAGACCCAAATTTTCCACGGACTTCTTAGCATGGTAAAAACTTGTAGGCATCCGATTGCCTTCTGGCAACGCCTTGGACACTGACTGAGGCGGCGATTAAAACAACCTTCTTGCATATTGTAGTCGATTTGATACTCAACCATTCCATGCACATCGACAACTCCGTACTCCCGACATCCTTCCCACAATGGAGATCGTGGCAAAGACTCAAAGCATATCATAGAATCTTTGAGCTTCGGGATTCGATTCTCCTCTATGTATTGGGAACCCATTCCACCATCTTCTCCCCCATCTTCTTCTAGTACAAAGACCAACCGATGGTCCAAAGATGATCCATTATCATCTGCTCGTATGGATTCAATTCTTCCCTCCCGTCACCACTTCCATAGTACGAACCTTCACCACAATCGGGTTTAAGTCGGGCAACGTCTCACCATGGTTACTCCACCAATAGTAATCAGGCATGAAGCCCTTCTCATAAAGATCGGCTACAACTCCATCCACACTTTTGAAAGATTGACACTTGCATCTTTTGCAAGGACACCTCAATTGATCACCGCCCAGCCGTATAAATCTCTCCTGGCTAACAACAAACTCTATAAACTCACCCACTCCAACTCTATACTCTTCCCTAAGACGTTTATTCCGATCCAACCTACGATACATCCATTTCCGATTCTCCGGAATATCCATTGCTGGCAATTAAATAGCCTGACCAATCCTACAATAACACTTATATATTACGGTGCATTCCAATAACTCCATCAATCTCGTTCTTATGACAAAGTATGAACCTATCCCATTCAAGAAGAAACCTTTGTCACACTCGGCTACTAATAGTTATTCCCATATTCAAATACCTTATACTTGACAAAATTTCAGCAGCATTTCCCATCGGTCTCCAAGTTACACGACACGAGCACGGTCAGAATCACCGCAATCAAGTATGCACCAGGAGAACAAAAGGAAATGCATCATACTGAGATTTCAACAAGTATATAAGGCATTTGAACATTGAAATGACTATTGTAAGAGTGTGAAAAAGGTTTTTTCCCAAACTGTCCCACTTGGACAATTCAAGATTCAATACAATGAGCATGCATACCTTGATAAGTTACGCATGCTCATTAATATTGAATCTCAAATAGGAAACTAAGGCTTTCGTAAATTAATTATCAACTCTAACAGAAAATAAAACTATTAACCTATAAATATTGCAACATTGTTGAGCTTATATAAATTGCAGCGTAAATCAATACAAACTTCGATTAAATATTGTAGCAAACATCCTATTGAGCTCCGCTCTCCACTAACAAGTAGCAGTTAATTGTCAAACACATGCATAATTTCTAAATTATCAGCACACAACCAGCATCCCGGCTTTCGGACAGGATCACATCCTATTGAGCTCCGCTCTCCACTAACAAACAACACATATTGACAAACACATGCAAAAACATTAAATTATCAGCATACAATCAGACAAGATCACATCCTATTAAGCTTCGCTCTCCACTAACAAACAACACATATTGGTAAACACATGCATAAAAGATAAATTATCAGCACATAACCAGACATCCTGCCTTTCGGACAGGATCACATCCTACTGAGCTCAGCTCTCCACTAAGAAACAATACGATAATTCACTTAACACATTACAAATACCATTTAATTCAAGGAATAAGAGAGAGTATTTTACTTACCTCAACTCCAAGCACACAAAGATAAGGGGACTCTGGTTCAACAAGTGGTGGTGACAAAGTAAAAAAACTGCAATCCAACACCCTGTTTAGACATAAGTGGTTAAATTCAACCCATAAGTTACAATTTTTGTTTAATAAGTTCATACGAAGGCAGAATTACAAAAACAAAAATTAAGTTAATTTTGCCATCTCTATACAAAATTCAACCCTCATCACGAAATGAGAAGATCAAGCATCCTATAAAAAATGAATGCATTACCACAAAAACACACATCCCTAAACTCACACACATACACTAAACACACACACATACACTAAACACACATCTCTGCACACACACACACACACACAAACATCCCAAACAGACACACACACAGAGCACCCCAAATGCACAATACACATCAAACACACACACATCAAACACGGTGAGACACACCTACCCTATGCTTACAATCCAATTGAACACACAAACTTTGGTACACAGAACACACAACAAACACACACTCATAACACACACACACAACATAACAAACACACACACAACACCAATGTACACACAACACACAACAGAAACAACAATGTAGAGAAAGACAACGAGAGAAGCAATTACCTCGGTCAGTGTGAGGGAGGGCGTTGTGGTGGTGGTGGTGTGAGCAATGTGACCAGAATGAGCCCTGAAATGAGGGGGGAAATGATAGACAGTGACATAGTGAGACAATGAGAGAGAGAGAGAGAGGGAAAATGTTGACAATAAAGAGAGACAGTGAGACAGAGAGAGATATATGAAAGAGAAACAGAGACAGAGAGATGGAGTAGAGGAGAGCTTACCTGAGCAGAGGGGAGATGACGGTGGTGACCAGAGGTGTCTTGGGGTGTTGAGGTGGCCGGAGCGCGCGCCGTAGAAGAGAGAAACAGTGGCTGGAATAGAGAAACGCAACGAAAAAAATGAGGAAGAAGGAGGTTCTGTCGAATTTAGGGATTTCAGTTTTAGCGACCGAATTAATATCGGTCGCTAATATGGTTAGTTTTAATTTGAATTTGTAATTTTAGCGACCGATTTAAATTTCGATCGCTAACACGCGAAATTTTATTTTTCTAACGCGTCATTTAGTGACCGAATTAATATCGGTCGCAAATATAATAAATTTTAAAGTGTGAATTCATAGACTTAGCGACGGATTTCTAAATCGGTCGCTAATCAAAATACAGTTTGACCGTTGCATTTAATTCGGTCGCCATTTCGGTCGCTAAAAATTTATACATTTCTGACTTTTGCTTTCCTTTGTTTAGCGACCGATGTATCTGCTACGCTCTATTTCGGTCGCAGATTCAACTCTAACAAGTGTTTCATATAGATCCTGCAATCGGTCGCTATTTCGGTCGCAAAAAGCAACCAAAAAATTCGGTCACTATTTTCGGTCGCTAAATGACCTTTTTTTTTGTAGTGTCTTCAAGTTTGTTATTCAGATATAAGAGATAGTAGCAAGTAGGAGAGGTTGGTTCGATGGCACCTTCTTGACAATGAGCATACAGTCCTTAATGTGGATGACAGTTGTATGGAAAATCCTGGTTTGACAGGTTTTGCTGGATCTATTAGCTGCTCAAATATTCTTCATGCGGAGCTTATAGCTATCTTTCAGGTTTATCTCTGGCTTGGTCGATGGGATTCCGCAATGTTCTCTGCTACTCAGATTCAAGCAACGCCATTTCATTGATAATAGAGAAGATGCCTGCTGTAATTCATGAAATTAGAGATTTGCTGAGAAGGGATTGGACAGTCAGATTGGAACATACTGTAAGATAAGGGGACTACTGTGCTGACTTCATGGTTAAGATTGGAGCTTCCAATGCAGGCCCTTTAAAGGAATTTGAGTCTCCTCCTATAGCCATCTCACCTTATTTGTTGGCAGATGCTTCTAGGGTTGTTTTTCCTAGAATGTAATTTTTATTTTTCCTTTTTCCGGAGCTTTACCAAAAAAAAAAATTTTAAATCAGCACAGTGCGCTATTTCATCTTTTCTTCTCTAGTTTCCACTCTTGATATTAACTATATATTGATTAAAAAAAAAAACTTATAAGCTATGTGTTACTTCTAACAAAAATATCCACGTAGTAACATGTCTGTAACTCATTGACTTAATTTGGCTTTAGATTTTCTTTTTTCCTTTTTTTCATCGTGTCCTCCTTCCCAATTGCCATGATTCACATCATCCTCAAATCTTAATGAAGGAGATGAAACAGTAGGATCAGCTGCAGACCTAACAAGAGAAGACACGACCAAACGCAAGCGAAGGAACAGTTTGGAACAACATTAGTGTTGTTTCGTCTGATTGTCTTATAGGCAGTTAGGCAGGCACCTCAACAACGTCAAGTGTTTGTGGGTTGTGATTCTTCTTGGGGTCGTGCATCACGTGCTTTCTGACCATAACAGGATGTCGCCAACTGTCGCAGCACGAATGCTAGAAAATACTTGTTTTCTCCAACTAATATATTTGTATTGGATATTTTCTAAATATTTTTGGATATTTTTATTGTATTTTATAATCTTAAAATTGTTATTACGTGCGTACTTTATAATTGTCACCTCTGTATTGTCTTGCCACAATCCAATTCAACGTCCACCTATAATTTAGTACGTAACCTTAATATGCAAGGTGAGATCCCAATATATTTGAGGTTTTCTTAGGACTTGTAGTGGCTGAGGTATAGAATTCGGTCATCGAGTCCGAATACCCGATCCGATAACAACGGAAAAGATAAGATAAAGATGACACTATCTCAAACAACCTCATCTTATTACAAGAGATAAATCCCGCCAAATAAGAAGATCATATATCTTGAAGTAAATTTAAGAGATAAGAAATAAGAAGAGATAAAATATGATCCTAAGAAAGAGGATCGAACGATTCAACTATAAAAGGAGTGGCAACCCTAAGAGGAAGACACTTTTGCTAACTTAGGTGAATCTCCCTTAAGTGTACTTGAGGAACCAACTTAACGAAGAGACTATCAAAGAATCCTTGTTCACCGGTATCCATCATATACAAGATTAAGGGATTGATTTCACCACAAGGCCAAGGTTTGAACATAGAACTATGTCTGGCTTTGATTCCCATTGGAATACGTAGGACCAGAATACCTTAATTCTGTCAAGTCATAATCTAAAACAACCTCAGTGTTCACTCTTGGTTTGACGTTCTACGTCGAGATTCCGACAAGTCGGATCTCGACACGAACATTTGGCGCCCATCGTGGGGCCGAGGAAAAACCACTAGTGCAGGAAACACTTTTTACGTCAGTTAAAAATGCTTTTTAACGTCTGAAAAAGTCTGACGTTATTCGAGCAGACGTTAAAAGTGTAACTTTTAACGTCTGTTAACAACTGATGTAAAAATTCACTTTTAATGTTAGTTATTTAATTTAGCCGACGTTAAAAGTGTGTGTGTGTGTGTCTATATATATATATATATATATATATATCTTAAGTTCCAGCAATTCTTCCCTCGGCCATCACAGAGAGGGGAAACTGAGGGAACAATGATTCATATGAGCATACTAACCAAAACTTGTGATTTAAATGTCTCAATCATGAGCATATATAAGCTCTAATATAAAAAAGGGGGAGGGAGTAAAGGATACTTAAGCACTTCAAACTCATATGAGACTATACGGTTGAGGATGACTTATATGAATTGATTGGTACTACCCATATCAACAAGATGTATATTCTTTTCGGGAACCCATCACTTAAGATGTCTACAGTCTTGAAAAAGTAGGAAGTTTCTTTACAGATCTTCATTTGTATGTTTTCTTCTTAGCATATCTAGTCCCTTCTTCGAAGATCTGACCCCTTCGTTCACAATATTTTTTTTCACAGATCTGGTCACTTCTTTGAGGAAGGGGCGGAGAGACTAAGGAAGAGACTTGAGGGTTTCAGAATGAAATGAATAAGGTTTGAGACTTGAATAAGGGAGAATTAGGAAGAGAAGGAACTAAAGAGGGAGAGAGGCGCTGCTACGGCTGTGCTAGGGTTTCGGAAGTGAAGGGTGAAACTTAAATGAAATGAGAGTGAGTTGGTTGGGCCGGTTTTAAAATAACTTAAAATTCATCTTTTACGTCAGTTGTTTAAACAACTAACGTAAAAGATGACTCCCATCACTTTTTACTCCAGTTGTTTAAACAACTGAGTAAAAATGACTCTTTTAATGTCAGTTGTTTAAACAACTGACGTTAAAAGTGATTTAAGTGAACCTGATAATTACGGTTCTGCCATCGCCTCTTTTATTACGTCTCATTTTTGTTTAACAGACGTGTACCCTTCTCGTTTATTGTATATTTTCCACTAGTGAACTTCCCCCGGTTCCATAAGAAAGCTTGATGGTGACTACATGGAATGGACCGAGGGGAGGGGCGCACAGCGCAAACCACATTGATCATGAAGCATCAAATACTAACCAGAACCATGACAACCCTCCGCCTCCACCCCTCGATGAAGATAATCCTCAGCTGGGAGAGATCATCGCACAACTAAAACAGTTGCGTGAGGAAAACGAGGAGATTCGTGCGCAGAACCAAAAATTTCTAAGAGCTCGGAGAAGGGCCAGATCGGCAACGCCTGTTGATGGAGAGCGATCTTCACCCGAGGACAGCAGGAGGATCCCTCATATGCACCTTCTCACCATGAAACAAGCCGACCTGCCATGACCAAACTGGGACCTCAGGGTTCAAGAGCCAAATCTCGTGCTGAAGAGACTGTCTAGAAAGAAAAGGTAAGAGACAAACGAACGAGGTTGCCTTTCACTGATGACATAGACGAGGTACTCATGCCTAGACATTTTAAGCCTCTTAATATTGATAAATTCAATGGCACCACTGATCCAACTGAACACGTAGAATCCTTTATTTCTTCTGTTTACTTGGTGACCGACTCGGAAGTCGTCTTTTACAAAATTTTTCCAACTACTTTGCAAGGCTCTGTCTTGACCTGGCTTATGAATCTTCCACCTCGGTCAATTGATTCTTTTGATATGCTTGTAGCTAAGTTCACTGTAAAATTTGCAGCGAGCTGAAAGCATAAAAGGCACTCGGTCTCGCTAACGAATTTTAAGCAAGAAAAAAATGAATCACTTAGATATTACATAGCTCATTTTAGTGCTCAACAAGTTTTAATTCCCAATATGAGCTCGGAACTCTGCCTTCATACCATCATGGGCGATTTGAAGCCGGGGCCTTTCTTTGAGTACTTATCTCGGAAACCACCGACATACTTTGAAGAATTGCAGGAAAAAACAACAGGTTTCATGAACTCCGAAGAGATGGTAGAATCCAAAAAGAGGGAAAGAGGTTTTGAGGACAAGAGCACGGTCCCGAGCAAAGAAAGAGATAGAGGGACCCATCCACCAAGGGCTCATAAAAGCAATGAAAGGGGGTTCTCAAAGAAGCAACCCAGGTACCAGTCCTATACACCGCTAAACCAATCCAGAGCAACCATTCTCCAAGAGTTGTGCAATGTCGAGTTACTCACCTTACCTCGACCGTCTAAAACTCCTGCCCAGGCTGACAGAAGTAAAGAGTGCAAGTGGCATCAAAGTTATGATCACTCCACTAAATACTGTAGAACAGCCCAGAATAAAATTGAAGAATTGGTACAAGCAGGCCGTCTGGACCAGTTCGTTCGCCGAGATGATAATGGAGGCGGACGAGCTGGCCGATGATGAGAAGACGGGGTTATGACAATCGTAATCGAGATGAAAACCAGCGAGGTAACAATTAGAACGGAGATCGGGTGCACAACCAGAGGGCTCCTAATGATGAAGCAGAAGGAGGGGTCAGAGGAGTCATTCATTCTATTTCAGGAGGTTTTGCAAGAGGAGGTACAACGAGTTCAGCTCGGAGGCGTTATGTAAAAGCTATCTGATCTGTCAACTCGGTGTCTGGAAAACCTACAAGGCTGAGACCTCCCATTACTTTCTCAGATGATGACTTCCAAGGGCTGGATCCTAATCAAGATGACCCAATGGTGATAACGGTGGAATTAGCTAACTACTCGGTCAAACGAACACTTGTTGATCAGGGTAGCTAGACTGACATTTTGTACTTAGCAACCTTTAAAAAGCTTGGAATTCCATAAAAGTTGATAAAAGAACAGGAGGACAAGCTACTAGGGTTCGCTGGAGAGCACGTAAAGACCCGAGGTTACATAGACCTCTTGACAACATTTGGTGAAGGTAAGCTCGTCCGAACCATATCAGTCAGGTATGTTTTCGTGGATGCCAACACATCGTACAACATCATCATCGGAAGGCCAACTCTGAATGAACTCGGAGCAATTGTCTCAACCTCCCCACTTAACCATGAAATTTTCAACTGATTCAGGAGAGATAGTTACCGTCCGAGCTGACCAGAGGATGGCTAGACAGTGTTATGCGGATAGTTTAAAGGTGACCAGAGAGCTAAACATCACAAAAAATGCTAAAGATGGTAAAGCAGAAGTGGTAGGTTCAGTCAGTTCGGTTAGCTTGGCAAGCTCGGTCGGTATGTTTGAATTGGATCCAAGGATGGAGATGTATGAGTCCAGAGCAGATCCAACAGAGTCTTTGGAGAAGTTCAATCTGGGAGCCCAAGCCGAACAGTGCACAAAGGTCAGCAGTCAGCTCGACCCCTTGCTCAAACAACAGATTCAAGCTGTTCTAAAGAAGAATGCTGACTTGTTTGCTTGGAATACATTGGATATGCCTGGCATAGACCCCAATTTTCCATGCCATAGGCTATCTATATGTCCTGAGGCCAAGACTATAGCTCAGAGGAAAAGGAAGCTCGACAAAGAAAGGTGCAAGGCAGTAGCCGAGGAGACGACAAAACTGATTAAAGCAAATTTCACCTGAGAGGTGAAATACACTGTTTGGCTAGCTAACGTTGTGTTAGTAAGAAAGGCCAACATCAAATGGAGAATGTGCACTGACTACACCGATCTCAACAAAGCGTGTCCGGAGGATTCTTATCCTCTTCCCAACATTGACAGATTGGTGGACGGGGCTTCAGGTTACAGAATCTTGACTTTCTTGGATGCATATTCAGGTTATAATCAGATAAGGACGTATCCACCCAATGAAGAAAAAACGACATTTATGACCGATGAGGCCAACTACTGCTACCGAGTAATGCCTTTCAGTTTAAAAAATGCTGGTGCAACATATCAAAGGCTTATGGACAAAGTGTTTGTCAATCAGATCGGAAAGAACCTAGAAGTTGATGTTGATGATATGGTGGTAAATTCCGACGACCCAAAGCAACACCCAGCCTACCTCGAAGAAATTTTTGGCCAACTCAAAGTACAACATGAGGTTAAATCCAGAAAAATGCTCCTTTGGTGTACAAGGAGGGAAGTTCTTGGGATATATGTTAACACATAGAGGAATTGAAGCTAATCCCGATAAGTGCAAAGCTGTCATTGAAATGCGGAGCCCACAGAGTGTGAAAGAGATACAAAGGCTATCTGGCCGATTAGCTTCTCTATCTCGCTTTCTCCCAAAGTCTGCAGAAAAAGCAAGACCCTTCTTTCAGCTTCTGAAAAGACCAAAAGAGTTCACTTGGACCGAGGAGTGTGAAAAGGCGTTTGAAGATCTGAAACTTTTTCTAGTATCTCCCTCGATCTTAACTCGACCACAGCTCGGCAAAGATCTGTATTTATATCTATCGGTCAATGATTACGCAATCAGTGCAGTAATCATCCAGGAGGAAGAAAAACAACAGATGCCGGTGTATTATGTTAGTAGAATTCTGAAAGATGCAGAAACGGGGTATCAAGTAATTGAAAAGCTCGCCCTCGCTTTAGTCATGGCAGCTCGGAGGTTACGACCTTACTTTCAGTCACACCAAGTTATAGTCCAAACATATCATCCAATAAAGCAAGTGCTCAGAAAACCTAATCTGGCAGGACGAGTGATAGCTTGGTCAGTAGAGTTATCAGAGTTCGGTTTGCAATATGAGCCGAGGGGACCGATGAACGTACAATGTCTCTTTGACTTCATTGTCGAGCTCTCTTCAAAGCCAAATTAAGAATCTTTCATCTGGCTTCTATATGTTGATGGTTCATCCAACTTGAAAGGAAGCGGGGTTGGAATAATTCTTGAAGGTCCTGATGATCTAGTCCTGGAGCAATCCATGAAGTTTGGGTTTACTGCTTCAAACAACCAAGCAGAATATGAAGCCCTTATTGCAGGACTGATGCTAGCTAAAGAAGTTGGAGTCAAAGAGTTAAAGTGCCGAAGTGACTCACAACTTGTAACAGGACAAGTCTCGGGTGATTATCAAACAAAGGATACCCAATTAACCAGGTATCTTTGTAAAGTTAATAGTGTAATTTCAGAAGTTGATAATTTTACTATTGAACATATACCTCGTGTGGAAAATTCAAGGGAAAATCTGTTATCTAAGTTGGCTAGCACTAAAAAAATTGGTCAGCTAAGAACTTTCATTCAGGAAAATCTCCTAGAGCCGAGCATAAAGAGTGCTGAGGTAATGATGACCGAGCACTATGATCAGGGCTGGATGACACCGTTTTGGGAATTTTTAGTCTCAGACAAATTGCCTAATGATCCCAAAGAGGCAAGGAAAATCCATCTGAAATCTTGTCATTACACCATCCGAGATGGAGAGCTATACAGAATAGGATTCTCCATGCCTTTACCAAAGTGCATAACAAAATAATAGTCCAAGTACGTAATGGACGAGATGCATAGAGGAATTTGTGGCATGCATTCAGGTGACCGATCTTTAGCAGCTCGGGTCCTACGAGCAGGTTTTTATTGACCGACCATGAGATCAAATTGTGCTGCTTAGACTAACAAGTGTGATCCCTGTCAAAAATTCGTCAATGTTGCACGAGTACCAGGTGAAGAGCTCCATTCCATATTCTCGCGAAGGCTTTTTACTATGTGGGGGATAGACATAGTTGGTCCTTTCCCTCTGGCTAAAGGCCAGATCAAGTTCTTACAGGTAGGAGTATACTACTTCTCTAAGTGGATTGAAGCTGAACCATTGACCACCATAACAGCTAAAAAAGTTCAGATTTTTGTATGGTGAAGCATCATATGTAGACACGGGTTACCTTATGCCAGCGTCACAGATAATGGAAAACAGTTCACTGATAAAGGACTGAAAGAATTCTATTCCAACCTCGGGATCAAACATAAGGTGACCTCGGTTGAGCATCCACAAACAAATGGACAAGCCGAGGCCGCCAACAAAGTTATTTTGAACGAGCTCAAGAAGAGGTTAGGCAACTTAAAAGGACCATGGGTCGAGGAATTACCAAGCATCCTCTGGGCTTACCATTGCTCACCACAATCATCGACATGGGAAACACCATTCAAACTAACCTATGGAACTGATGCAATGATTCTGGTTGAGCTCGGCGAGCTCTCTTTTAGACGTCAACACCATGACCAAAGCAAGAATAAAGAAGAAATCTGAGTTGAGCTTGACATGGTAGAAGAGGTCCGAGATGAAGTAAAAATCAGGGAAGAGCTATGCAAGCAGAAATCAACTCGGAAGCACAACTCAAAGATGCGGCCAAAGGAGTTTGTGTAAGGTGACTTAGTGTTGAGGCTGCAAAATGACGCAAGAAAAGACTCCAAAGAGGGTAAGCTGGCAGCAAACTGGTCTGGCCCATTCAAAATATATGAAAGTCTAGGAAATGGTGCTTATAGGCTAGAAGAGTTGTCTGGGAAGGTCGTTCCAAGAACTTGGAACACTTCCCACCTTAAGTTTTATTTTAGTTAAAGTATTGTAAGCATGTGGTGTACTCTTTTTCCTACCTTGGTCTTTTTCCCAAGTGGTTTTTGCCATGAAGGTTTTAGTGAGGCATACATGGGTAAATAAATGAATAAAGTGTGTTTCAGTTACATCATTTGGCAAAAAACTGTTATATGGCTAAGAATTTACTTGTGTTGGAATACTAAAGATGTTGAGCTTAAAAAGGTTGACCGAGCTAAAATCGACTGAGTTGAAGTCGAAATGCCGAACCTAAAGAGGCGAAACTAAAGACCTAAAAAGGTGTACTAAGCTTAAATCGACCGAACTAAAGTCGAAAGACCGAACCTAAAAAGGTAACAGGAACCTAAAAAGGTAATCAAAAATTTAGAAAATTTTCTAAGTTTCGATAGAAAAACAACTTGTGTTCGTGAAGCATAAAGTCATAATTATCATAAATAAAAAGGGGGGATGTCCCTTAAGTACAAAAGGGTACAAAATATTTTAAAGCAAGAAGGGAATTTCCTAAGTTACTCATAAGCATCCTCATGAGAAACGACTCCTTCTTCGACAACCACTACATCAGATTTAGAATGAAGAATGTCTTCAGCTCGGGGAGAGGCAATCGTAGAGGGCTCCACCTGTAACACCCGGGTGCCGACGAGGGTGGGGTGGTCGTCGGTGCAAGAAGATACGGACAAGGAGCGGCTCCTGGCAGGCTTCTAGGCGGAGGGACACATGAATGAAGCGATTACACACCCGAATGAGAGGGATCCTGAGACTGTGTAGGTATGGGACTATACAGTTGAGGAAGGCTTATATGAATTGATTGGTACTACCTATAAAAACAAGGTGCATCTTCTTTTCGGGAGCACATCACTTAAGAACTCCACAGTTAAGCGTGCTTGACTTGGAGCAATTCTGGGATGGGTAACCTCATGGGAAGTTTTCTCAGAAAGTGTGTGAGTGAGGACAAAGCACGTGAAAAGACATGTGTCGGTCTATGGGGACAGTCGTCAATCCATAGAGCAGCCAGGGATGTTACACCACCACGCCAGCTCCGTTTCCTCCATTGCCCTCTTCTCCTTCAACTTGTTCGTCAACATTCTCCTCTTCCTCTTGATCTTCTTCTTCCTCCTCCTCGAGCTCAAACAAAGGAACCATAACTCCATCCTTGTTGAAATCCTTGTCCACATCGGTTCTTGAAATATCAACATCAGGAAGAAACCGCTGGATTTGTTTAACAGCACGCCAAAACCCATAAACATGCTCTTTCATGATATGGCC